>CM022401.1:46459897-47059897 GCA_011833715.1 Carcinoscorpius rotundicauda
ACTCCTCCATCCCAGGCACCATTCTAGTAATCCTCCCTCAGTAACCTTTTCAACATTGCAATGTTCTTCCTAAGATAAGGAGCCCAATTCTGAATACAATACTGCAAATGTGAACTTACCTGTGATCTATACAATGAAATTATAACTTTTTTTTTAAACATGTATTCAGTATTTATGCTGATAAAACCTAAAATCCTATGTGCACTACCACTAGCAGCACCACAATGCTTGGTAGCTTAAGAGCCTAATCAACCACTATACCTAGGTCCTTTTCTTCCATAACACTGGTAAGGATATTCCCATCCATATTATATTTCTAATTCATATAATGATAACCCTCATGAATTATCTTGCATTTATTTGCCCAACTTCACTAAATTATCTAAATCCTTTTGTAAAGCAGCAACATCCTCCTCACATCCAGCAACACCCAATACCTTAATATTAACAGCAAATATAGGTACTTTATTGTCATTTCCTTCATCAAAAAGAGCAAAGGTTCTTTTACTCAGCCCTGAGGTACTCTCTTGTAACATTAATCTAGTCTGACTTATTCCATTTATAACAACCCTTTGCTTTCTTCCAACCATTTTCTTATCCAGTTAGCCAACTTATTTCCCACAACTATACTTATACATGTAATATTTTTAAAGCCTTTTATGTAGTACCTTGACATGTACTTTCTGAAAGTCCTGATATATAAGCTGTATTCCTTTTTAGAGAATGTCAGAAAAGTTGTAAGGTAGGACTTTCTTTTAGTAAAAACATGTTGACCAATCAATAAAATTCTAAAATTTGTTAAATGACTTTGCAAAGTTCTTTATTCAGATTTTTAAAACTTTTATCACAACTAATGTAAAACTAATAGGCCTATAGTTGCTGAGAAAACTATTATCACTTTACTTGAAAATTGTAGAAACATTAACCAACTTCTTATAGTCTGACATTTGCTCACATTTAAAGGATTTACAAAAAAAAGTGACAAGTTGTTCATATATCTAATCCTTAACCTCCTTCAAAACCTAAAGGAAGTATTATCTGGCCCAGGAGGTTTAAGATTCTTTAAACTTTTCAATTGTTTCTTAATGAGCTCAGAATTAAAGTGGTCATCTTTATCAACTATTCAAGATGAGGAATATTGGTTAAATATTCATTAATAAAAACTGAAGAAAAAGAAGTTTAATAACCCAGCCATCTCTTAATCATCAGACAGGAGCCCTTCTTTATCAAAAGCCCTACTCTCATCCTACTATCTGTTTACCTTTAATGTATTAAAAGAAATCCTTATATTTCATTCTTATATTTTCAAAGAACTCTTCAGCATATTAATTTTCTGTTTGACCAACTTCCTTGATCTTCTATATTCTTCTAAATCTTCCCTTCATACCATTTTTTAATTAGTGATGTTATTTTCTTTAATTTTATCCCTTATACCATTAGTGAGCCAACCTGGTTTTTATTTACAGTTATTCTTTTACTTCTATAAAATATGTTTATCTTGCATATTTAAATACTTATTTTTATAAATTTTTGCATTTCATCAGTATCTCTAAATAACTCAGCTGTCCAAAAAATAACAAATAATTTTAGTTGTCTTTTCAATATTTGCTTTTTTGGAAATTTGTAACTAAAATATCATTACTCCTGATCTCCATATGTAGCCAGACATTGAACCTAATAGAGCACTGATCACATGCTTCCAAATGTTTTTAGTGTATGGCTCTAAAACTCCTGTGTTAGAAGTTAACAATAATTATAAAAAAATTATAAAAACAGCCATTGAACTACTCCCAAAAGTCCAATCAACTAATCTGTTCATCTTTATATACTACCCTAAGCCTAGCATTTAGCCTTCATGACTTACTTATAACTTCATCTCTACAGTTAATTATGGGCAGTACATCTGACAAAAGTGAGCTATAATGTTTTCTTTAAATGCCTTTATCAACCCTTTGGAATGATTAATTCCATACATAATTTTCTCTACAAGTGTGTTTTCTCGTCATCATGAAATCTACAACAATGTTCCTTCTAGTACGTTCTATGACCAATTGGTGGAACCACCTTGCACAGTTACAAATAAATCATTTTCTCTCATGGTTTCACTCTAATATTTCACAATCTATAGATAATTATGACCTCATTAATAACTGGAATCTTAATGTCATCGTAAAGTTTTTAATTAACTTCATCAGTATCATCTGGTGGTCTGTAACAAATTCCCACTAAATGCCTTTTCCTTTTATATTCACTAATAGAAACCCAAACTGATTGAATCTTCTTGATATTATCTTGGATATCCACAACTTCAACAGGATGTTATGCAGATTTTACATATAAAGCCATTTATTTCCCTCTTTTTAGTACTCTATTCCTATTAAATAGCCTGTAACCCTGTATTTCAAAGAAACTTAAGTGATCAAAATCCTCTACATTTAACCATGTTTAAGTTATTCTTATCATTCCAAAATCATTCATTCCTATTAGCATTCTAAAGTCATCTACTTTATTTCTTATACTTCTAGCATTACAACAGTAATAATTGAACATATCCATATAACTACCATTATACTCATTTCCTATGCTAAACTTTTCTCTGCTTCTTATTCCCCTTCATTTAGCTTATCCTATTTCTCTTCCCTGTCTGGTCCTAGTTTGAACTTCCCTTAGAGTTGAGTTAATAGCCATAGTAAAAAAGCCAGCCCCTATCCTACTTAATTGTAAACCATCAATTTCAAAAAATTTCCTTCTTCCATTGAACTGCTCCCAAAAGTCCAATCAATCAATCTGTTCATCTTCATATACTAACCAAAGCCTAGCATTTAGCCCTCATGACCTACTTATAACTCCATCTTCACAGTTAATTATAAGCAGTACATCTGACAAAAGTGAATCATAATGTTTTTTTTAATGCCTTTAAAAGATCAACCACTTGGAATTATTAAATAGTTCCTCTTACTTACCTTTCCCTACATGTACAACAAAGAATGCATCATTGCTAGCCCCTTTATAGCCTCTGTCAATTATATCCTTCACCCATGCCCCTGCATAGTATAATTGAAGTTTTTTTCTCCCTATTTACCACACAGACTATCCTATCTACATGTCTTATCAAAACATAAACTGTAATTAAAAACCTCCTTAGGTTTATCATTTACATTCTCCTCTGTTCAACAGTCCTTCATATGTATAAGCTAAATGCTGAAATTAAGTTATCTTACACTTTTGTTAATATTTTATATTTATTAACAGATTTAGTATCAGTAATATTTTACCTTGACTGTAAAAATGTATCTGACTAGTTCTCAATAATGATTATAACAAATTAGATGCTACACAAAAATGATCTGAAGTTATGAAATAACCCTACCTTTATCTCCTTGTAAGCCATTCACTCCTAGCTTGCCCTCTAAACCAATTGGTCCACGGTCTCCTTTATCTCCTAATAAAGTAATATTTATGTATCTAATATCACTCAGAATTCTTAATTAACAACATAAAACTTAAAACAAATTTGTTTTTAAACATGCTAGCAAATATCACTCAGCTATGAGAAAATAAAGAAACTTGTTAAAAACCTGTTATACTATACAGAGATACTTAACAGCAGAAATGCTAAGAAATATATAAAAAACAGTTATTTTTTACAACAAATCTTGGCTGTTGGTTCTAATTATATTAATGATCAGTACTGGTTACTTAATGTGGAATACTTGAGTCATGAAGATTTCATTAAGTTTTTATTAAACAGGGTGAAATACAGAAACATTTTTAACCTGGCAATCCTGGAATTCCTTCATAACCAGTTTCACCCTTAACTCCAGTAGGTCCAATAAGACCAGGTGGCCCTAGCTCCCCTTTCTCACCATTTTTACCTCTTTCACCTAAATCAACAAACAATTATTGTAAAGATAAAATTTTCCAGAATATAATTTTCTTAAGTAACAAAATACAAATTAATAATATCAAGCTAAAGGATAATTCAAGGGTTTATTTAACTTAGTCCCTTCAAACAGTGTTTCTTAAAGAAAAATTAAGCAAAACATTGAGGATGCACACATAAAGCAAGTCATTACTTTGTCTTTTAAAAATTTAAAAAGTCAAATTGTATAATAATTATTTGAAAAAAAATTAGCCAAATTAAATTTTTTTCCAGTTATTATAACAACATTTTTTTATTTAATATAAAAAAATCCTATTTTCCTAAATAAAATTACTTTTGTTGAAATATGCATGGCCTATTAAGCACTAATGAACATACTTTCTACAGGTTTACAAACACGTTACCACAAGGTAACTTAGCTTGACTGCATTTACCTTCTTATCTAAACTTTGCAGCTCCTTAAGACATAGGAGCATATTTAAAAAGAGAAGAGTTAAAATGATACACGATACATTAAGATAACAATAAGATGTTTTTTTTAATGCTTTATTTTCATACTTCAATAAAATAAATGAAAAAATGTATATATTATTGATTTATTGGTAAGTTTACCAGCACCAAGAAAGTTTGTTAGTTTTTACTAGCAAGATAAGTTGTAAATTACTACAGGCTGGAGACCAAATATCTGCTTACCTGGCAATCCAGATATGCCAGTTTCACCTTTAGCACCTTTTATACCATCAAACCCTGGTAAACCTGACTTTCCTGGTAGACCACTATCTCCTTTCTCTCCTGGGAACCCCCTAAACCCTGGTTCTCTGGGTTGACCTTTTTCTCCTGATATACCTGGTATTCCATCAGCTCCTTGTCCTCCAGGTGCTCCATTTAATCCATCTAAGCCTGGACCTCCAGGTGGTCCAGAATCTCCGAGTTGTCCCTAGTGAAGCATAATAACTGTAGATATTTGAAAGAAAATTTTTTTCACACCTTAAACATTCAGTTTTATATACACCTAAATATATCCTTTAATTTTGCTATACTTTTACTCATCTCTTTCATTATTGACTGTTTTCTTTCAAAATCCTATGTCAGTTTATTGTGTGTGTATGGATGGTCAAGATTCTTTACAGTAAGTGTCTGTGACTTGTTGGTGATATATTTCAACAAAAAACAATCAAAATACAGTACACTTCTTTTAACCCTTAAACAGCAGGAATGTTGTAGGAAGTACAACAAATTGATGATGGCTGCCATTTTAGGGTTAAAATAATATATACACTAAAAAGTCATATATATATATATACAGGGTGGTCGCTAGAAAAGCGGAAAATTTGAGGGTCAGATGAGATCATGAATAAAATGCGTGCTTACTCATTTCTATTTTGATTTCTTTACATCATGAATAAAATGCATGATTTTAATAATTTTGAGCATCTATGAGTGTAATATAACATATGCCTTTAAAAAAACTTTGTAAAAGTTATTCTTTGTAAAAATAAATAGCTGTTTGACAAATTTTCCGCTTTTCTAGCGACCACCCTGTATATATACACACACACACACACACACACACATACATACAAATTTTTGCTACACGGTTATTTAAAGCTCTGGATACAACCGTGGTGATTAACTATCTTTTCTCATCAAAGTCCAGACTTACTGATTCATTTACTTCAAAACACAACTGATAAGACAAATTATTCTTCTATGATCTGTTATTATAATACAATCAGTAATAATTTTGCTAATGTTATACTGTTGCTTAACACAGTTGTATACAAAGTTAAAAATAATTACATATTTTCTTTAAATGTCCATAAAGGCAAAAGTTTGTTCAATTACTTTAGACCACAATTAACAAAACAATTTATTCTTCTCTGTTCTGTTGTTACAATACAATCTGTGTTAAATTCACTTTAAAAAACATAACTATACACTCTTTATAGCTAAGGTGAAAAACACAAAGCCTAGACCTGCTGACTATGTCTCTCACTAACTCAACTTGAACTAATTTATGGATGGATATTTATAAATAACCCAACTGAAACCTATAACCTTCCACACACAACTAATTATTAAGATGTACTAGTACAGTAATACTCAATAAAAACAAAGAAAAACATAAAGAAGGTTCTAGGAATATGATGCAATAATACAAGTACCAAATCACAACAACTGAACTACACAATGTATAATTCATAAATAATTATGTAAACAAACCTGTGATAAACTACTGCTTCTAAAACTAACTAAATTTAACATTTTCTTCATACGTGAATTTAAAAAGGTGTGCATGTCTGACAACCAAGTTTAAAATCATGTGCCAAATGAAAAAAGTAGATAGTATATACCAATTCTCTAAATGTAAATAAAATTATGACCAATAACTTACAGATTTAACTTTAGTACCTCAATATTTCCATATTACAGCTTTGTCAGAAGTTATCAATATCTTAAAAGTTCATTAATCAAGTTAAATTTAAATTGAAACACTGTCATCCATAAATCAAACATCAAAACATACATTTGAAAAGATCATATCATATTAAAATAATATCAAGCATTCTTTAATTCATATTATTAAGACAAATAAATCAATAAAGCTAAATAAACAGTGTATAAACCAATAAGTAAACTATAAACATCATTGAATTTAGAATAAAGTACATTATATACTTAAAATGCCATTAATGTCTACATTGAAGGCCTAATTTGTATTTGTTAATTTTAGGTTTCTTTTTATTGATTAAAATGTATTATTTAATTTTTCTGTCCAAAAAATTATGATATTTAGATAAGATCTTTATCTTCAATAAGATGTTATTCACTTGTGGGAGGTCATGTTCTTTTCCTTAATGTTCTGCAATAGCATTGTTAAAATTGAAATTTTGATTGCCGCACACATGTTCAGAAAGACCTTGGCACATGATAAGATGGTTATAACAACCTATGCAGTTTGTGCTAAATGTAAAAAATTAATGGGGAAGTTTATAAATAAATGAGAGGAACAGCCTTAAGCAATAGGGTAGCAGTAGCCTTAACTGTAATATTTATGCATATAAATTAACAGAAAGCATTTAATTAACGGAAAACAGGAGAAAATATTGGCCCATCAGTCTGGTACAGATTCATAGTTTGAAACACTAATTTAGGGTCTCTAATTAGTTTCTATTAGTTAATAAAATTTTTATAAATGTGACAATATCACCATGAAACTAAAGAGAATAATTAAAGCACCATGACATATGAAAAATAACCACAAAGCTACAAAATATGGATGACATGACAGTAAAAACATTATTTATGATGTAACTTGTGGCAGATGCTCTAGTATGTACATAGAAGAAATTTGTTGGCCCATACATGATAGAATATCTGAAAATGTATGTGACAATGAAAACCTCAATACTAATAACGCTATTTCAAAACATTATGGAAAAGAACATGGCCAACAACAAGGGGATAGCATCTTATTAAATGTAAAGATCTTAGCTAAATATCATAATTTTCTGAACAGTGTGTGTGTGTGTGTTTGTGTGTGTGTGTCTGCTCTTCTTATATGAAAGCCACAACAGGCTATCTGCTGAGTACACAGAGGGGAATCAAACCCCTGATTTAGCATTGTAAATCCATAGACTTACCACTGTACTAACAGGGGACTTTATGGATAGAAAAATAATTCATCTTAATAAAAAGAAACTTAAAATTAATAAATACAGATGTTGGCCTTTAGTACAGAAACATTCATGGTATTTTAGGTATATCATGTCTTTTATTATAAATCCAATGATGTTTATAGCTTATTTATTGGTTTACTCACTGTTTATTTAGCAATGTTGGTTTAATATGTCTTAATAATACAAGTTTAAAAATGTTTGATAAATATTTTAATATCATTTGACCTTTCTAAACGTCCGAATCAATGTTTGATTTATGGATGACAGTGTTCTAATGAAGCTGTAGTAGAGAAACACTGAGCTAATAAAGTTATATTATGGAATTTATAGGTCTTGATTTCATTTATGTTTACAGAAATATCTCATAATATATTCCAGATTGTGTTAAACAAGTTAAGAACAACAGTATATAATAATGTTTATCAGTTCAAATGTATTCAGCTTTAAATTTTCTTTTTCAAATAGTTGAATTAATTATAGTTGTTCCAAAGATACTTCGTAAAGTTGTAAAGTTTCCTGATGCTCAAATGTATTCTTTGTGTTGTTTTGTAATTACAATGACAGATATACTATACCTCAATATAGATGAAGTGATTGACTGAAGTTACATTGAAATAATACAAAAGTATACATAACTGTTGATACACTGATACCACCAAAAACAAACAGTGATATAAGTGGTATAGCTAAGAAAGAATAGTTATACCTTTTTCACCAGTCTTAGTGATACAAACCAATGAAACTGTAAATGGTAAAACAGTGACACTTCTATATTACTCTTCTTAAATAAAAAAAAAAGTTTATTTCAAACATGAACTGGTTGTGATTGTTTTCAAACATGTATTTATATTGTAGAATTTTATTTTTGCAATAACCGAACTGAACATACTTCTACAACTTGATGGGGTTAATTCAATAGAAACTACCTTATCAAACTCATTGAGGACTTTATACCTTATATATTCAGGGTAAAATAAGACTTCAAGCAAACCATATTCTTTAGAAACTGAGGTTCTCCATGTAAGATCTTAATGGAAAACAATGAATAAAAAGTTTTATTTTTTACTTTTCAGCTATTACATACAAATTATTATTATAATAATGAAAGTCTAGCTAAGGTAAAGTCACTGAGTATTTTAACATTTAAAGTTTTAGAAAAAGAGAAGCCAATTATACCTTTGTGAACTAATATACATTATCCCAATTTTTGGGAGGCAAATATAATATGCACCAAACATTAATAGTTACTAATATTGAAGAAAGCAGTAAAGCAAACTGCTTTGTGTAAGAGTTCTGGAATGTAATTTAGAGATTAATCCCATGATACCGTGTACTTCATTACAAGTCTTAAGGCTATATGCAAAGTTTCTTAACCTAATCATGTACTAAAATACTTTTAACATCTAGTGTTAGTTTAACTACCATTTCTCCCTTCATGCCACTAAATCCAGGTAAGCCATCAGCACCCTTTTCACCAGGTTTTCCAGGAAAGCCATGAAAGCCATCTGGACCACGATCACCTTTTACACCTGGTGATCCTGGAAGCCCTCTACCAGGTAAGCCTGCATCACCCTTTTCCCCAGGTAGACCATCAAGACCTAGAATTTGGAAATTACATAATGGAATGCACAAAAATGTAATTAAAAATTCCCAAATATGGTAGAAAAAACTTTGACAACAGAGAATGAGCCATAAAAAAGTGAATAAGGAGAAGTCTATAAGCCTATGAATGATTTAGGGCTAATAGTCCTTTATGCTTTAAACTTACTTCAGTAATGTTTCACGACTTTAAACGAACAAATGGAACAATATTTCTAATGATAACTGAAGAATATCTTAGCATGTAATATGCCCCCAACACAACAAAAGTTTAAAAATGATATTTACCAATCTAGAAACAAAACACCTCATCAGATTGGATCAGATTACTTCTGCATAATTTTAAACATTTCAAAAAGTGTTGACATTATATATTTAAATTTGTATTTTTGAATTTAGATGTGTAAAGAAAACTATGCCCTTTAAATAAAAGGATGAAGAATTAGAACTGATGTGAAAAAATTGGATCCCTTGAAAGAGGTCATTGAAGTTATTTGAAGTTTTTCTTTGAATTTAACATAAATAATAATGACTGTTTGTATATCTATTATTTTTAGGGGTAAATGCATATTTTCAAATTTTGGTGCACAGATATTACTAAACGTTTCACCCTAAGAGCATGAGTTGGTTTAGTTGGAAAAGTGATGTTTAAGGGAGTTCTATAAAAAGCATACTTTGTTCAGCTGTTGCATGCTGCTTGGTGTATGGCAAAGTCATTATTTTCAGAAACTTCAGACATATGTCATATCAATAATAAGATCATTTTCAATGTGAAAAAATGCCAATTATAGAAAAAACTCAGCCACACAAGCTACATTAGAAGAAACAATCACTGCAACCTTGTAACATACTATAACTTTCATTATTATTTGTATTGTTATTATTATAAGATGTGGAACAATTTTTAAACTGAAACTCACATCTTTATCCACTCAAATCAAATATACAAGACAATTAAAATAAATAAATTAAGCAGCCTTGGCCCACACAACTTTTACAACTGTGTGTCTAATTGTTCTTTTAACTTGTCTTCTGCATCTGATTCCAGCAGTTGAAAATACGAGTTCCAGTCTGAACACTGTTGCACAACTTATAACAATAATATTAATAATAAATGTAACAGCATATCTCTACTTTACATGGTTAGTCTTTTTTTAAATATATAATTTGGTATTTTTCACTCTGAGAATGTTTCAGTTACAGATTACTTTTTGTCCTCATATGTAGACATACAGCGCTTCCTGTATTATAAATACATTGCCACTGTTTAGCTGTTGTGTGTCAAACACTAAATTATCCAATGATAGAAAATATTTCATGTATAAATGTTACTGTTAATTTCTTTGGAAGAAGCTGATTGTTGGCTTTCTTTCCAAACAAAGCCACGTCATGCAGTTGGTGAGGCCCATGTTTAGGTTGCATGCAAAGTATGCAAATCAAAGTATAGCTTTTTTAGTAAGGTCACAGTTTTACATAGAGGGCATTGTAGGTTCAATCTTATCTTATGACGTGCTGTTTTACACATTTATTTTATTTTATTTTTCTATGACCAAATTCTCCTTCTTTAAAAGATAAAAAAATATTTTAATACAAACAATATAAATGTCACAAAAACACATTCCTTGGTTTATTTTGTTGTTGACAAACAACTTAAACAACATGGAAGTTTCTATGTATAATGCAAATAAAGTATTTTAACAGCTACTGTATTTGTTGGAAAACATGACAGAAAAAAAGAAAATGAAGAAGTACATTTTTATCTTACTTTGGTAATGTATTTCTCTTACTATGTGGCAGATACTGAATTTTCTTTGACAGCTATTACAAAGTGCATATTAAAAGTGGAGTGGTGCTTTTGGCTAACGTAGTTTAGATGCCCAATAACCCAGAAAGAGTAAAACTATCTGTGATGCATATATAGAATAACTAGTAATTCTCTGTTACCTTTTAATGTAACTTCGTTTTTGGAACTACTGTTCTTGTCATTTAATGGAAAAATTTACATTTTTGACACATTTAATTCCAATGTTATAATCTGTGAGAGATGCCTAGGTTTTTCTAATTTAAACATATATATGTACAAACGAAAAATGAGTATCACTATTTTGATATCTTTGATTTTTGCATCATACTTATAGTACTACAACAAGCATGACTTCATAAAATATATTACTATAACCAGTAAAAAGTACATCTCATTCTGTTTTACAGTTAGAGATGCTAAGAGACTGTCTGTGAACAGCCATAATATTAGCAAGGGTTTCACAGACAACATAGCAACTGATGTATTGGGAGATTCTTTCATCTCCAGTAGTTGCTGTTGGTAGTTCAAATAAAATATTAACTTGTATCTATAGAAACAGTGAATACAAACCTTAAGAGTTTATAACTTCATTGTATAGGTAACTGGTTAAACAACATTTGGAGTATTATGTGTAGTCTTGAGCTCCTTACCTTAGAAAGGACAATGAATTGTTGGAAAGGGTTCTGATTGATTGATTGATTGATTTAGTGTTTTATGGCACAAAGCAACGAGGCTATCTGCGCCAAACAACCGGTAACAATGTAGTAAAAGACATAAATGGAAATGAACGTAAAACAAAAAAATATAAAACCAGTATTGACACCTAGTCTACAAGGGTAAGATAGAAGGCAAAGTGTAAAAAGTTGTAAGGTAGGTATTCTATCAAAAAGGTATAATCATAACCCGCCAGGAAGACTAACAGGCAGGTACAAGACCCACCGTCAGTCACCTGAAGTTGGTCTTTCCAGTCCTGGTTCTGGGTTATGTGTCATATCAACTAGTATCAAAATGAAAAAGAATAGAAGTATTAAAAAACACACAGCAAAAACGCAACAATGAGTAACCAAATGTTCAGTAAAAAGAGAAAAGTCATGTAAATGGAGTAAAATTTGTAAAGGAAAATGAATGTAAAAACAAAACAGCAATTAAAACAGAAAATGGTGTAAAAACCAATGGTGACACCCAGTCTTCAAAGTTATAAACTATTTACTCTAGCATAATAATAATGATCATAACCCGCCAGGAAGACTAACGAACAAGTTCAAAAACCACCGTCAGTCACCTGAAGTTGGCCTTTCCAGTCCTGGTTCTGGGTTATGTGTCATAGTAGCTAATATCAAAATGTAATGGAATAAAAGTTTAAAAAGACACTCAGCAAAATCATAATAAAGAGTAGCCAAATGTCCAGTAAAAAGATAAAAGTCAAGTAAATGGAGTAAAATGTGTAAAGGTAATTGAAGATAAAAACAAAATGGGAATTAAAACAGGAAATGGTGCAAAAACCAATGACGACATCCAGTCAACAAAGTAGTAAAGGCCAACCTGTAGCAGAATGGGAATGATCATAACCCGCCAGGAAGACTAACAGGTAGTATATAAACCACTGTCAGCCACCTGAAGTTGGTCTTTCCGTCCTGGTTCCGGGTTATGAGTCAATATGGCCAGTACAAAAAGGTTGTAAAAGCACGAAATGATATGCAGCGAAAGTATAACAGTAACTCGCCAGGAAGACTAACGAGTAGTTCAAACAGAAGCGTTAGTCACCTGAAGTTGGCCTTTCCAGTCCTGGTGTCGAGTTATTTAATGTTCTGGCTATTGTTTAATGTCGCATTGAATGAGAGAGAGTAAAACTTTAAAAAGGAGCCACAATTAAAAAGGTGTAATGAATAAATATACCACACTTAAAGAAGATTAAAAAGATTAATGGCCATTAAAAAATTAAAAACGTTATTAAGGTGGACATAGTCACCATCACCAATAACTCTGTCCAATGTTACAGATTGACGCTGGGAAAAAATATGTTTAAAGTATTGCCGTCGTTGAGGATTGTAACGATGGCAAGAAAGTAAAACATGGCTGATAGTGAGTTGAGTGTTACACAAACTACACATTGGTGCATCAGTTCCAGATAAAAGAAAATGATGAGTTAAAAAACTGTGACCAATGCGTAGCCTAGTGAGAACAACTTCTTCCCTCCGAACTTTACGGAAGCTAGATGGCCAAACTCCAATTTTGGGTTTAATTTGAAAAAGTTTATTGTCGCGTTGTTCACTCCAAGTGGACTGCCAACTGGCACGGAGCCGAGCTTTGAAGACAACACCATAGTCCATGTACGGAATAGGCATAGGGGTGATGGAGCTGAGGCATACATATTTAGCTGCCATGTCTGCAAGCTCGTTCCCATGAATACCAACATGGCCTGGTATCCAGAAAAACTGAATTGAAGTAGCTGCTAATGAGAAATGGGCCAGTCGGTTTCGAATATCTGCTAGAATAGGATGTGAGCTAATGTGAAGTGATTCCAAGGCAAGAATAGAACTAAGTGAGTCAGTATAAATAGTGCAGTTGGAGTACTGCTCAGCTGCAATATGATCAAGGGCAAGAGATATTGCATACAGTTCAGCAGTGAACACAGAAGCTGTAGAGGGGATTCTGTGTGCAACTACTGACCCACAGCAAACCATAGCAGAGCCCACTGAATTTCCTGATTTGGAACCATCTGTATAAATGGGAACTGAATGATTGTTTGAAAGATATTCATTGAATAAAAGACGGTACTTCCAGTCTGGAGTATCCGCCTTTTTTAAGTGATTGAAAGAAAGGTCACACTTGGGGGCTGTAATAAGCCATGGTGGGATGCATCGATATGTGGAATCTGCAATGTTATCCAAAGACAGACCCAATTCATCCAATTGCGCCTGGATGCGAAGGCCAAACGGAGCAATGACAGATCGTCTGTTCTGAAAAAGTACTGCCCACCGAGGAAGGAAAACACATTCCCAGGTGGGATGCTTCGGTAAAGAACGAAGTTTCGAAGTATATTGTAAAGACAGTTGCAAACGACGAAGGTGTAGAGGAGGTTCATGAGATTCAATGTATATGCTTTGAACTGGAGAGGTACGGAAAGCTCCGGTGCAGAGTCGAAGACCTTGGTGATGAATGGGGTCCAGTATCTTTAAGGCTGAGGGTCTGGCAGAGCCATAGACCATTGATCCATAGTCAAGTTTCGATCTAATAAGAGCACGATATATCTTTAACATTGAACGGCGATCTGCCCCCCAACTGGTAGAAGAGAGGACACGAAGGATGTTCAGTGTTCTGGTGCATTTGACCCGAAGCTGCTTTAAGTGTGGTATAAAGGTCAATTTACGATCAAAGATAAGCCCCAAGAACTTTGTCTCTGGGACCACTGGCAGCAAAACTTCACCGATATGAAGTTCAGGATCAGGGTGAATACCTCGTCGGCGGCAAAAGTGCATGCATACAGTTTTGGAAAGAGAAAAATTAAAGCCATTCGCATGAGTCCACTTCTGTACACGATTGAGGGCAGTTTGTAGTTGCCGCTCAATATATCTCATGTTTGATGACTGACATGAGATGTGAAAGTCGTCAACATATAGCCCATTCATAACGGTGAGAGGGAGTTGTTCAGTGATGGCATTTATCTTTATACTGAAAAGTGTGACACTCAATATACAGCCTTGAGGGACTCCAAGTTCCTGTACAAAAGAACGTGAAAGTGCCGAACCTACACGAACTTGGAATCTCCTGTCCATTAAAAAATTTTTAATAAACATGGGTAGATGGCCACGTAACCCATATGTATGGAGGTCTCGCAAAACGCCATACCTCCATGTTGTGTCGTAAGCCTTCTCTATGTCAAAGAATATCGATATAAGGTGTTGGCGGTTGAGAAAGGCCTCTCTGATAGATGTTTCAAGACGAATTAGGTGGTCTATGGTGGAGTGCTGTCGACGGAACCCACACTGGGTGGGTGAGAGGAGGTTGTTTGATTCAAGGAACCAAACAAGACGAGCATTAACCATCCTTTCTAAGGTCTTACAGAGACAGCTCGTCAGAGCAATTGGACGATAGTTTGAAGGAGTCTTTGGATCTTTCCCTGGCTTAGAGAAAGGTAAAATAATAGCCTGGCGCCAGGCATCAGGAAAAACATTCTCCTGCCAAATCCGGTTGAATATAGTCAGTAGGACATCAAGAGAATCAGGAGAGAGGTGGTGTAGCATGTCATAATGAATATCATCAGGTCCAACAGATGTACTGGCAGACCGATGAAGGGACATTTTTAGTTCCACCAGGGTAAAGGGACTATTATAGTCAAAGAAACAGTCAGTTTGAAAGGAAAGAGGTGATCGTTCTGCCCGAGTCTTGATGGCCAGGAAGGTGGAGGAACAAGCAGAAGTGCTAGATACCCGGCAAAAGGTTTCACCTAGAGTGTTAGCGATGTTTCGGACATCAGTCACCTCCTGACCATCAGAGAGTAAGATCGAGAGGGGAACAGAAGTGTAGTGCCCATTAACCTTTCGAATCTTGTCCCATACGATCTTGGAACTGGTGGTAGAAGATATGCTGGTTGTGAACTTAATCCAAGATTCCTTCTGGCTTTGACGTCTTACCCACCTAGCATGTGCTCGGGCCCGCTGGAAAGCAACCCGATTTGAAAGTGTGGGATATCTGCGAAAAGTGTCCCAGGCCCGTTTTTGAGCCTTCCGTGCTAAGTTGCAAGCAGAATTCCACCATGGACGAGGATATCGTGGGAAACGTGTCGAGGTTTTAGGAATACACTGAGCAGCTGCATGTATAATACAATCAGTGACCGCTGCAACACAGTTGTCTATTGATGGCTGATTTACGATGACAGGATCAAGTTCTGCGAGAGCAGTGAAAGTGGACCAGTCTGCCTGATCCAGCTTCCACCGGGGCACGCGGGTAGGGTGGCATCGACCACGGCCAGTCTCTCTCAAAATGATCGGAAAATGATCACTGCCTAGTGGATTACTGTCAACCCTCCATGAAAAATGGGAAAATAAAGAAGGGGAGCAAACTGAGAGATCAATGGCAGTGAATGACTGACTTGGTGCATGAAAGTAAGTGGAAGAACCAGTATTGAAAAGAGAAAGATCGTGATCAGAGAGCATCTGCTCTACAGATCGACCCCTCCCATCAATAACAGCACTTCCCCAGAGGGGATGGTGTCCATTAAAATCCCCCAGGATTAGAAACGGAGATGGTAACTGTGCAACAAGAGCATCCAGGTCTGATTGATCATATGTCTCTCCAGGGGACAGGTACAGAGAACAAACAGTGATGGTACGACCCAAGGAAATACGGATGGCTACGGCCTCCAAGGGTGTATTGAGTGACAAAGACAGGGTAGGCACATGTTGATCAACCAAAAGTGCCACCCCTCCATGTACTCGACCATCACACAACTTGTCATTTCTGTACAGAGAAAACTGCCGAATGGAGACTGTATCAGCAGATTTGAGAAATGTTTCTTGTAGAGAAAGACAAACAGGATGGTAGGAAGCAATCAGCGTTTTGATATCATCCAGATTAGAACGTAAACCTCGACAGTTCCATTGTATCAAGGTGGCCATTTTTAAGAACGGGCAGGTGAAGTGGTTGGAGGACCCTTCGGTTTACGACCTCGTCTTTTTTCTTTACTGTCTTTCTTCGGAGGAGGTCTATCAACCTCCATGGATCCTGCTCTGGGTCGAGTGGGCAGGTTTTTGTTATTGGAAGAGGAATCAAGTGACTGAGGACGCGGACGAATAATTGTTTTGTCTCTTTTGGTGGGAGAAAATGATGTATCAGAAGAAATGCCTGTATTTGAAACTGAAGGACATGGATCTTGAGGTTTGTTGGAAGTTATGGGAGGAACAGAGATGGGTGTGGAAGTCGATTCGTCTACTGTTTTAACCACGGAGGGCAAAAGGCTTTTCATTTGGTTTGAAAACGATTCTTTTGGAGGCACAGAGAGATCTGTCTGCACTTCCACTGTAGTTGTGGAACGGAGTGCAGCAGCATATGTCCGAGATGGGATTGTGGACATCAATTTCCGAGCCTCAGGATAACTAATGTTATGTGTCGTTTTCAAACGCTGCACCTCTTTTTCCTCCAACCATTTTGGACAAGAATGAAAGTAAGAGGGGTGAGAACCATTGCAGTTGACGCAATGTGGGTTTATGTCACAATCATAGGCATCGTGGTCCTTGCCTCCACAATGAGCACATGTCAGGGAACCACGACAAGATGTCTTTGAGTGGCCGAATCTCTGACATTGAAAACATCGAAGAGGGTTTGGAATGTATGGCCGAACCCTGCAAATGAGATAACCTGCTTTGATGGTGGCGGGTGCTCGTGGTGAAGTGAATGTTAATACAAGGGTATTTGTTGGCTGTGTAACTCCATCTTTGCGAGTGGAGATGCGCCTCACTGCAGAAACTCCTTGAGTGGAAAGACCGGCGAGAATCTCAGATTCAGGAACATTCTTCAAATCCCTTTCAACAATAACTCCTCGTGAAGTATTCAAAGTAGCATGGGGTGTAACCTCGATAGGTATATCGCCAATTACCTTTGATTTCAAGAGGAGTTCACTGTGTTGGGATGTGGATGTTTCAACCAGTATGTCACCAGATCGAAGCTTCTTTACTGACTTTGGAGAGCCAGCAAGTCCCTCGAGCCCCTTTTGAATAAAAAAAGGGGACATTTGCCCTAAAGATTTTTCTGAAAGAGAATGCAATATCAGAAAATGAGGTACGTGTGTTACTGAAGTTGGAGAATGCTGTTCTGAGTATTCGAGACGTGGTCGCTTACCCATTGACTGTTTTTTTACAATTTTAATTAAATTTTTTGAAGGATCCATAGGAAAGTGAAAAGTTTCGGTACTCACTGACCCCACCCACCATGGAGCCCTACAAGGGGACACACTACAAAGTCACGCAAGGACAATGCAGCAACGCCAGGGTTTCGTGAGCACTATACCCAAACACCAGCATCAGGCACAATGTCCACAACACCCGTTGAGAACTTCCAACACTGGTACTTGGTTGGCTCTAGCCCAGGTGGACCAGCCGATTGACCCAAGGGGGGCCACCCAAGGGCCGCCTGTCTACAGGAATTCGAGGCCAAAGTGGTGTGTTAGGGTTGGACCCCTCAACCACCAGGATCCTCTCCTCCCCTTCACGGGTCGCCACGCACGGCAAACACGTGGGTGGATGTTTAGATCCCAGAGAAGGTAACCAGACAGAACAGAACCTTCCCTGGGAGGTCCCCTCACCACGTACAGGAATCCACTCCGAGGGGCGAAAGGGTTCTGAGGAAGATTACTAAATGAGATGGAGGCTAAAATCTTTCAATTATTTTTCTCTTGAAAAAGAAGAGTTAGGGGAAATCTGACTAATGTGTTTAAGATTTAAGATTCATACTTGATGGTGAGAATAGTAGGACTAAGGAACACAAATAACCATTTTGACCAGATAGGTGCTATCTTCAGCAAGGAAAAATTTAATTTTCTAATGGGGTGGTTAACCTTTGGTATTGGTTGCCTTCAGATCTTGTAGAGGCAATAAATTTAAGTGAGCTTAAGGGAAAGCTATGTGAATGATGGGGGCTAGATTTAAGATTTTTAAAAGAAATTATTTATTTAATAGTTTTAAGTTGGTTTAGAAAAAGGAACAATTAAGATGGACCAAAAAAAACAAAAAAACCTTGTTGTTCCAAAGCATTATGTTATGTTGAAATTGGTTCAGATAAACTTACATAACCTATGGTTAATTGAATACAAAGAAGATCAAAGCAAATAAAATCTACATATTTGTCAAGCAAAATATATTCTAGCTTTATAGAAAGGAACAATATGCAATACATATATACTATTTCTACAGGTCATAACAAACATTTATTGGCTCTCTTAAATTTCAACTTCTGTAAATAAATTCATTTATTAAAGCAGTGAGATTATAAATACCATCCTTAAGATAAAATCAGTAAAGTTGTTATAATAATAAAAAACATTCAAGGAGATATGTAAAAAAGTACTATGCCTGGAAATCCTGGGTTTCCTTGTGGTCCATCTAAACCAAAAATTCCTGGTTCACCTTTTTCTCCTTTAGCTGAAGCAACACCAGGTGGGCCTTTTGGACCTGGAAGCCCAAGAAATCCTCTTTCACCTTTAGCTCCTGGTAGACCTTGGAGACCTTCTATACCAGGTATACCCTCAAATCCTTTATCTCCCTTAGGTCCAGGAATACCACGATGACCATCTTCTCCCTTCATTCCTAGTATGCCAGGGAGTCCTACCTTTCCTGGATAACCTTTTTCTCCTAAGACAGTGAAAATCAATATTGGATAATGTTATGGATCCAAGAATTAAATAATTTTCATTGGCACATCTTATATCTTTCACAAAATGCAGAAAGTAACTGGTAAGAAAATACCTGTTACTGACTGAACATTAAAATAAACACAAATAGTACAAAAGACAGTTTTAAACTTGAACATGTATAATAATTACTGTTTTATTATGAAAGCAAAAATTTGGTTTCTATGAGAATATTAAAAAATTCTCTTTGTTAATTATAGAAAATTTTCTGATAAGTCATATACAATAATTTTTAAAAAGCAAAACAAGACTTTAAAAATGTTTTTTTTTTTAAATATTTCAAATATTATTTTTGAAATCTTACTAAACTAATAGTAATATAAAAATATATTTTAGAAATATAGCATAAATGAACCTTTCAATCCTGGTAATGCATCAAATCCATCTCTTCCTGAAAAACCAGGATATCCAGGTTGTCCATCAATTCCAGGAAATCCTGAAAGTCCAGATATTCCTTTATCTCCACTTAAGCCAGGAGGACCATCAAGACCAGGAGGCCCTGATTCCCCAGGGTATCCTTTTTCACCTATTGAAACAAGGAAATTTTGGGCTGAAGTACAGATTATTTATATTTATTTATTGAGAACATTAAATAATTTGTTTTGCTCTGAAAAAACGAAAAATAAGCAATAGTAGTATGCACAATGATAAAATGAAAAACAAATATTGTACAAAGTAATAGTTAACATAATACCTTTCAGTCCATCCTGACCAGGTGCTCCAGGTGGTCCAGGTGGACCTGGCTGTCCTTCTCCAGCTGGTTCTCCCTTTTCTCCCTTAAGGCCATCAAATCCATTCAATCCTGGTGGTCCAGAATCACCTTTTATGCCAGGAACTCCTGGCAACCCTCTCTCACCTACAATAAAAATTTAGGAAGAACAAAACATTCCAGTTTACTAGTAAATACCCTACCTTATGTTTGACTGTTTCTGCTAGTAATTACTAATTATAGTAGTATTCATACTTCATTGAAAACAATTTAGAAAAACTAAACATTGTATAACAAAGGATTTTTTTGAGAAGTATTGCATGGAAAAAGTGTTTGGATTGTGCTGATACACACTGTAATGTCTTCCTACATTAAAGCTAGCACACACTATTGAAAACATGTTTCTTTCTAAAATTCCATTTTTAGTACCATATTTACATGTAACGTCAGTAAAGATATAATCAAACCCTCATGTACAGTCCTAGTGAAAGTCAGGTTCTTGTTGCAAAGAGAGTACTTTTATTTAAAACTGTGTTCTGTAATAAAGATACAGTTGATCCATATGATGCAATTATTTTTAAAACAATCTGAATATTGAATACCAAAAGTTCAACATATTTTAATTTATTTTTTATTTTTGGTGCCATTCATTTGATGGCACTAGAATGTATTTTATTATTTTGACATAGAGAGATACATATATACATGTTACGTCCATTATAGTAAGATGATAAAGAAAGTATGACTCCACTACTGAGCTCAAAATTTGTCTTATCATACATTTTAAATTTTGCATCTTTTACAAAAGAAACTTTCTTGATAAATTTTGCCTTTTATTCCTTACATATGTAAAGTAAAAATAAATAAATGTATGTTAAATAAATACTTGAGTAAATAAAAAATAAAACAGATAAAAAAGGTACATTAAATGTAACTTCCCATCAAATTAACCAAACATTTTACTAATTATTTACAACAGCAGTTTTAACATTTGGACTGATTTTATGTACTGCTAAAGTTATTCTGCCAGTAATTACAAAGTGCTTACCAAAGTTCAGATCTAATTAAATTCAATTGATATGGATATAAATGTTAAACTGTCACACAGTAACAATGTCTTTTTGAAAAATAAAATACAAAGCAATACTGAAATTACGTTGTAGAATTTCTACTTAATTCACAGTTAGCTGCCATCTTCACATAACTTTTATATCTGTCTTTCATCCATTGCATCACAAAACTCAGAAGCTTAATATCTGCTGCTTGGTAAAATCCTCTAGTTGTGAGGTTACTTTGGTATTTCACCTATTATAGATGTTTGCAATTTATCATACACGTTTCAGTGAATTGTTTTTTTTGGTTGTTTTATAAAAATACGACTAAATTTATTTACACTGCTGTTCAGCTTCATGATACACATACACACACAGACACAAACATATATATCCTGTCAATACAAGTTGCACACACATACATACTGTTTTATATTCACCTGTATATACATAAATTGATAAATAGAAATCTATAAAGCAAAGAATATTACCTTTAGGACCTTGAGCACCAGGAAGACCTTGTTCTCCTTTTGTACCAAATAGTCCCTGTATACCAGGTTGACCAGGAAGTCCAGCTCCAAGAAATCCTTCATCTCCTTTTGGCCCTGTATGTGATAAAACAATAGAAGATTTTATCACAGTTTCAATATAAATAAAATATCTGTTAGAACAATGATAAGAGCCTTGTACTTAAGTGTTATGGTTTCATATGCTTTGATACTATGATTTTTATGGTAAAACTTTACAATAATTCTCCCCTTCTCCATTCAGACTACATAAAGCCTAAAGTTTTGTAGCTTAAAAGGCTAATCTTTAGTAAATTCAACAAAATTAGTAAACTAGAACTACTTAAAATCCTGTTTTAACTCTTTGTTCTTGAACAGTTGATATAGTGGTAAGCTCATTTTCCTCCTTGCAGCTTTAGATCTTGTAACATTTTTTTAATATAAATTCCATATTTTGGATTCCTTATATATTCAATATAAAACCAGAACTACTTCCAGTAATGAAACATTTTCAATCTGAGCTAAAATTTGATAGAAGAAAGGCAAGTTTTCAGTAATTTGTGAGAGTGTTTTAACCCATACTTTGAATTTAAAAAAGACCATGTCCTCTACTGGTATACTTTTGAACAAGTTAGGAAATTATTTGAGAAACGTTTGAGGTAGGAAGTGATCTTGATGATGATTATTTTGAAAGTGAGAAATTTGACTTGGATACACTTAATAGAAATGCAAGAGATGAAAGGTCTGTGGCATGTTCTTTAGGTGTGAGTACAGATAAAAGCAAGGAAACGACCAGTGGTGGTATCGGTAAAAGAAAAGTAGGGTTTGGATCTGCACCTAACAAGAAGAAGAGGACAGCTGCAGGAACAGGAGGGGATTGTGAGAATGGTAAAGATGAAGTAGCATGAAAAGTAGATGATGAAGGAGAGACACACGTGAACTTTTCATTCTTTGACCCACAACAAAATGTGAAGTTGGATTTGAATGAAAGCCATTTACCACTGGATTTCCTCAAAGCCAATTCCATAAGTCAACTACCTTTTCTTTCTGTTATCCAACCATCCAGCCATTCAATTTACTAATCTTTTGCCAACATCCACTGAAGTTATTTTCATAGCTAACTGTTTAGTGGTGTGCACTTTGTCAAAGGCTTTTTGAAACTTTTAAGTACACCAAGTCCTGTCATTTCCATCATCTATATGACATGTAACATCGACAAAAACACTTAAAAAGATTAGTAGGAAAAAATTTGCCTGTAGTGAATACGTGTTTTATATATTTTCATTTCTTCATAATATTTATTACCACTACATGTTACTAGCTCAATAGTTCAGGTCAATTTTAGTATTACACAAGAATATTGTTAACATCATTTCTTGTAAAACACACAGTATGAAAAAAACATTTAAAATGTGTTATCTTATTAGCCTTTAACAAAAACTTTTCCATTAACATTGTTTTAGATCTCAATCCCCATTTTAACATTTTGTTTACCATTACATACTTGAGAAGCAATTAGTTGACATCAAGGATTTTTGCATCTCTTGGACTTCCTTGTTTCTTATTTGAACCAAATCCCTAACTTTCATGTAATTCTGTAAATCTTACACATTATTTACCAATTGAAACCTCATAACTTAATTCATTTATCCTTTATTTTTTCTTTGATGTCTTTAGTAAACCAATAAGGTTCAATCTTTCCTGTTTTTAGAAATACACATATCATGAATTAAAAGCAGTTTATTTGTAAAAATTTACCAGGCCTGTTCCATGTCATCTTTTAACTAATTATCTCAATTCACTTATGATAAATCTTGAATCATGACCTGAAAAGTAGCTTTCTGAAAATTAGGAATTAAAACTTGATTTTTTTTCTTAGAGTGTAAGAAAACATAATTATGTTCTCCCATTTCAACTCTTACAATTTCATCCTCATTAGTGGTTAATGATATTTCTAAATTTGTATTGACTTTGTTTGACTTTTTGACCATTCAGTACTGCATATCATCCAGAACCACTTCAAAGAAAAACAAACTCATTCACCCGACCTAACAGTACTTGACTCCATACAATCTCTATCACTGTGGCTCATATAATTATTGCATCAATATCCTCATTTGTAAGCACTCAGATTAGCTGGCCTATAACAATTAAAGGTTAGAAATTTTCTACATTGAAACCTATGTGGATAGATTAAGTCTTTATACCTATAATGTGTTTGCATGTTCTGCTGGAATTATTTTCATGATTTCTTAATAATTCTCATTATCCCTTATATAATTTATATTTAATAATTTTGTTTTCCCTCCATCCTCAGGGGCATCTACATAAAACATTAAGTAAATTGCCTTAAAACTCTCCCTGTTGAACATTTCATGTAAAATTACAAAAATCTCATACTTCTCACACTTGTTCACATTCTCAGGGATGAATAAGACATGTGCCCAGCAATGGTCAGTTGCAAACTCTCATTGTTAACGTGAAGAAGGTTGAAACGTTATTCAATACTTTAATTTTTATTCTCTAAACCTTCTTACAAGCTAGTTTAATATTGCCATAACTACCTTATCATTTTTTGCATTCATTAATTTCTCAGACTCACTTATCAAAATACAAGTGTAGTTTAAACCGTCCTTAATTAATTTCTTTAAAGCTTCTCTAAACAACTTGGTATCTAAAAATTAACCAACAGGTCCAACTAGCCCACCTGTTGCTCTTAGAATGATTCAAAACTTAAATGTTATCAAGAATATACTAAGTAATTCATTTCTGCATTTATCCTGGGGTAGAAGGCATAAGCTAAATTGTATTATAATATGTATTATAAAATGTATCTTAATTTTAGAGGTATCAAGTAAAAAATGCTACAAAGCTATCAAATACAACCTTCATATATCTTTATTTCCAGGAAAATAACTTCATAGAAAGAACCTAAAGAGCTCTGATTCATTTGATTAGTCTAAATAACCATAACATTAAGAATCATATTTAGTACATAAATGTATATATATCAGGTCATCCCTTATGTAATGTCCAATTTTAGGCTAAAAACAAGAGAAATGATTTCATACGCTTTCAATGTTATTTAATCAATAATGTATGATACATTATTATTAATTATTTTCTGCCAATGATTCACAAGCTTCTGAATGCCACTTCTATAAAATTCTTGGGGTTTGGAGGAAAAGGACGTAGAGAAGGTAATTTT
The DNA here is from genome assembly GCA_011833715.1 of Carcinoscorpius rotundicauda. Taxonomy (NCBI): domain Eukaryota; kingdom Metazoa; phylum Arthropoda; class Merostomata; order Xiphosura; family Limulidae; genus Carcinoscorpius; species Carcinoscorpius rotundicauda. The sequence continues at coordinate 46,484,743 of CM022401.1, forward strand.
GACATCTTCATGTGTTTCAAGTTCTTTTCCATTAAGATAGTTCTGCAAATTTCGGAAGAGATGATAATCAGATGGGAGAAGGTCTGTAGAATAAGAAGGATGTGGAAGTTTTTCCCAGTCTAGCTCTTTAATCTTTGCAGATGTAATCCTTGCTGTATGGGCTGTGCATCATCCTAGTGTAACACAACACCCTTACAACTGATCAAAGCAGGCCTCTCTTCCTTTAGTGTAACATTAAAGTGCTCTAATTGTTGACAATAGAAGTCTGATGTAATTGTTACATTGAAAGGAAGCAAGTCAAAGTGGATCACACCAACAATATCCCCCCAAACCATTTAACAAGTATTTCCTTGGGTGGAGCTGGATTTGGGGTTGTGCTTTAGCCAGTTTACTTGCACTGAGTCATTGTCTGCAGCACTTAACACTTTTATAATACATCCATTTTTCATCTCCAGTCACTAACCTGTCCAAAAAAGGTGAGTTACATTCATGAGAGTGCAGAGAAGTTCAAATATCCACTTTTGCTCCAAGGTTGGCATCTGTCAAATCATGGTGGACCCATTTTCCAAGTTTTGACACCTTTCCAAGCTGTTGCAGATGACGATGAACTGCTGAATGGGTTGAATTAAGCTTCTATGCTAGTTCTTTAACTGTCATGGCACAACATTCATTAAGTGCAGACAGCAGCAAGTCATCATTAAACTCAACAGGACGACCTGAACATGGTGCATCACTTAAGCCATAGTCATGTGATCTGAACTTCTGAAACCACCTTCAACATTTTCCTTCATTGAGAGACTCTGCACCATAAACACCTTAAATGTTTCATGTAATTTCTGCTACACTATTGCCTTTTTTAAACTCATAAGGCATTATATGTCAAATGTGCTCCTCAGACACATCCATCTTTATAAGGGTTTATTTGATTAATAATTTGAGAAAGTGGTTTTAAATTAGTTTCTTTTATTTATTTGAACATTTTTATACACGTCCTACTACATATTTTAGTCATTAAAGCCTTCTACATAGATAAAAATGATAATGCACTTTCTGTATTAAATTTTTGGACATTACTTATGGGATGACCAGATATATATCCTCCTAAATTACAAATAGGTACTATGTCTATTTCAGTCATTAAATGTATTACCTTTAGTTATGTATTTTAATTTTCAATTAATTGATTTACACCAACATTTCATTAAAAAAAATTCTCAAAATTTTGGCTATTTTTTTTTTCATAGTAATGCCCTTCAACTTTACAAACATATCTTTCACAGAAGTTATTTAGCTTTGTAGAATTTGTAATGAATTAAATTATTTTTACCTTAAGTTAGTCTTTGATTTTTCATAAATTAACATTTAATAGATCTGAATTCACTGGAATTAAATTATCAAATTCCAATAAAGAACTTTATTAAAATAATAATTCAAATCATTAATAGTAAATATTTACTTTAACTTTATCGAGGTTTTGTTCCTAAACCTAAAATTATTTTTTATCACTAGTTTATTAAAAATTACATATTATGTTCAGTTTATGTCTGACATTTATGAGTTTAACTGATCAGATACAGCTTATTATTATTACTCAAATGCTTGTCTTGAAACACCTAGTGCATAAATATTTACTTGAGGTTGTTAGCAGTAGGACAATAAAGATTAAAATTGGGTGTAATACTACTTCAAATTTGAGCTGAAAAGATTTTCATATCAACAACTTTTTATGGGCACTTTCACCTCTTTAACAAACTTTAAAATTTATCACTACAGAGTCCTAAGAGAATTTTTCTTATTGACTTCTTATAGATTTTTCTTAACCCTCCTGTATATTAATTAAGTAGCCATATGCTTTCAACAACTGGCTAAAACTGTGAGAGGTCGTAAAGGTCGATACAATATGGGCTTGAGCATCTATATATGCTCTTTTTCTTCCATTTCCCTTATGTAGAAGTTTTAAAGTTATTGAGTAAGAATAAAATACTTAACAGATAGTATATACTCAGAAATATCAACGTATGAATTTTATTTAAGTAGATACCTCTAAAACCAATTACATTTTATAATATTACATGCTGTGTCTTGAATCTTGTTTTGTTTCTCACGACCTGGTTCTTGTTATATAAATACAAATATACATATATTTTCATTTATGAAATGGAAAGGGCATGATTCAATTACTTAGGTGTCAATCGATAGATCCAATGGTTCAGGTACTGTTCATTAAAAAAATACTCAGAAAAATAAGTCGAAGGCTAATAGTGAGTATTGTTGACTAGCTGCTTTCCATCTAGTAATTCAGTTCAGAATTAGTGAAAATTTATGTTTTTACCTCTGAACCAAAATATTATTATAACCACATTCTTCTGTATCTAGGAGTGAGACAAGTATTATTTTGTGGTAGCTTTCAGATTTTATGCATGAACCAGATTCTTTACAACAGGTGTCTGTGACCTATTGATATTATATTTCAACAATAAACAAACAGCACACAGATCGCTTGTTTTCAAAATAATATTATAAAACAAGTCAAATGTTTGTTACACCATTTGTTATCACATTTGTATCCACACAGGCTGTTCAGTTATATCAAAACATAATTTGACAATACTAACTATTCTGTCTGCTTTGTTATTACTATATAATCTGTGACAATTTTACTTTAAAACCATGACTATAACTGTTGGTTACCACAGCTGCATCCAGAGCTTTAAATAATCATTTGTTTGCTTTTTGTCAAAGTCCACACAATCTGGTTCAGTTACTTTAAAACACAGTTGGCAATACAAATTGTTTCTTCTGTAATTTGTTGTTGCAAAAAACCTGTGATAATTTCATTTTAAAAACTGCCACTACATGCTGTTCATGGCTAAACTTACAATCACACAATCTAGATCTACCTATTGATACATCGAACCACACTTTTGGATGCATATTTATAGCCCAACAGGGGTCTTCAGTGTTGCAAACACTAAGAGCTACTATGATGCAATAATATTAAATTAAAACAATGAGAAAAGCTTTGAAAGTTCTAAATATGTATATATAAACACGGCTCGTTTGGGTTGAGAAAATTTTTTACATAGAGGAGCGAACAACGTTTTGACCTTCATCAGTCATCGTCAGGTTCACAAAGAAAGAAAGAGGAAACTGACTGGAAGCTGACCACATGTTTGAAAGAGGTGGTGTAACTGAGTGTCATAAAGCCTTAATGGGCAGTTTCAATGTTATATCCCTCTTTACAGAAGTTCCAAAAACTGAAGCCTGCAAGATAGCCTTAGAACTCTATATCCAAGACCCTAACCCATCTATAGACATTCCCAGCAACCCTCATAGAATTCACCACAATGAAGACAAACTTCATGTTCAACAACCACAACTATATGCAAACAAATGACCTTAGCAACGGCAACCCAGTATCACCAGTTCTAGCCAATATTTTTATGACACGAGCTGAAACACAAGCAGTTAACACAGCATTACATCCACCATTATACTGGTACAGATATGTAGACAACACAATTGCAGGTTTCACATCTACAGAACACAAACTTAATTTTTTTCAATCACGTTAATTCTATACATCCCAACATTAACATCACATATGAACAGGAAGAGCGCAATCAAATATCATTTCTTAACCTCAAAATTACAAGAACCAATACACAATTTAAAACAGAAATACCCTGAAAAATCACCCATACGGGACTATACATTCCTTGGGACTCAGCACATGAAACAAAACAAAAACACAGCCATAAAACTATGCTTACCAGATAAAATTAAGATGAATTATATAAAATAAAACAATGCTTCATCAACATCCACAAGTTTCCTCTACAAACTGTAAAAAACATTAAACACACACACACCTAGACAAAAAGCAAAATCAACCAACAAAAGTAAATATATCTCATAAATAAAAAAATCATGAAACCATATACTGCTGCATACCATATATTCCCAACATCAGTAGAAAAATAACCAGCATGTAGCAAAAACTAGTAACACAATATGATATTCCAGTTAATACCAAATTTATTCAAAAATCAGGCACAAAACTGAGGTCTATACTGTGTAAAAAACACTGACAAATTCCACACAAATATTATTTATAAAATACAATGCGATAACTGCCATGACTTCTATATTGGAGAAACAAGTAAAAAAATGGAAACCAGATTCAAAGAACATAAAAAGTCATTTTCACATGTTTTCAAACACTACAAGTCAAATAAACACAACATAACCATAGAAAACATTCAAATACTAAATAAAGAAACAAACATAAACAAACACAACATTAAAGAAGCCTTACTTATACAACAACTCAAGCCCAAAATAAACCAATACAAAAAAAACACCTTTATACCTATATTAAAAAATGATATACTAAATAATTATAATAAAATAAATAATATAAAATTATATAAACAAACATCTAAGCACGTCCTCTACATTCCGCCACTCAGTTACACAACCTCTTTCAAACATGTGTTCAGCTTCCGGTCAGTTAACTCTTTTTTTCTTTGTGAACCTGATGATGACCAAAAGAGGTTGAAATGATGTTTGCTCCTTTATGTAAACAATTTTCTCAACCCAAACAAGATGTTTTTATATATATTTTTTTTACAAGTGGGTTTTCTCGACATAAATGATTTGAAAGTTCTAGTTACACGATGCAATAATACAAGTGACAATTGATAACAACTGAACTACAGAACATATGATTTGTACACAATTATGTAAAAAAACCTATAATAAACTATCACTTCTAAACATAATTAAATTTAGCACTCAGTCACATTAAACTTAAACAGCTGTGTATATCTAACAGCAACACAATATCATGAAGAATAAATCTTGGTTAATTTTTAATTTAATACTGAGTATACAATGGTTATCTTATTTTCAATAAAAAACTTCACATTACTAACCAATCACGCCTGGTGCTCCTGGGTACCCAGGCTCACCAACAGGCCCTGGTTTTCCAGGGAATCCCATTGGTCCTTTGTTTCCTTTATCTCCATGTGGTCCTGTCAGTCCTGAAAAAGTGATAAATAAAGCTCTACTTAACTGGCAAATAAACCTTTTCTTTATTTTTAAATAAAACTTCTGATTAGAACATCTAACAAAAGCACAAAAATGACAAACCTAGAGACATTACAGACAAATATGCTTAAATTATTGTTTCAAAACTTTGTTGTTTCTCAACATCACTAGAATATTACTATTTAGAAATAGATAATTCATGCTGTACTGCTTTTAAATCTCCCAGTAGTGTTCTGAAAGAAATGGGATTTTATTTCCTGCTAGTCAACCACATTACACTTCAACCAATGAGTCTACACCAATAAATATTTTGATGTAGCAATCAGAAAGTACTTCTCAGTCACCTCTCTTGTAAACATAATGCATTTTCTTTGTTAATCATAGAACCTCATCATTATCATTTTGGTAAAATTCTGGCTTGGTAAAGATCTTTGAAAGAATCAGAAATATTGAAGTCACACAGTGCAAATTTAGAAATCCATACATTGGTGACTTGATAACATGTTCAAATGAATGTCTCTGGCACTTGCCATCTTGTGATATTTCACAACATCTATTGTAACTATACTTTACAAAATATGATAAAGATAGCACAAGATGGAATTTGAATTATCAACATGATCAATAATCAGGAGAAGTTTACTCATATCTATCATGCTGATATGATGGGTGTTTAAAATATGCTTGGAATAATTTTTTGCAATTGGATTACTAAAATTTCAGTTTTAATTTAATATGCCACTTTATGTGATTGCAATGAGATTGAATACTAGAAAATTCAAACTATTCTTTTGTGTAGCTTTTTGTCAACTGCTGAAGCACTCAGATATTTGTTGTAACTACAAAATATGCACACTAATTCCCTAGGACATGGCAGTACACAAATAGCTGCAATACGCACCTAACACTGTTACAGAAAAATGTCATTTCTTAGTATAATGTATGTATAGATTACTATTATGGTATGTGAAAATAAATCATTTATATTTCAGAATACCCACAGCAGTTGTAATACTACAGTAATACTTTACATTGGACTATTTCAAGAAAGTTCATATGAGTATTTAAGATATTTCATCTATCCTTCATTAGATATACCATGTTGGATATCATTACAAAAACCGAGAGGCAAAAGGCAAATACTATGGAAATGTAATCAATTTATTGTGTTAAAATGAACTGCACCAATATACAGCCATACATTCATGGTTTAGAATGTTACTGGTTGTCATCCAATCAATCATGAAGTGCTATATCAGAATAAAGCCAATAAAATTATAGGCAGTCATACATACTATGTCCAGCAATAATAGTGTTACTCCAGCAATGACACCCAGCATTCAAATATTCTATGAGAAACATGTAGAAATAAAAGTTTTGGCTGGTCAAAACTTCATGTTTCAGTATGAGATGCATATAAGACTGTTTGGAGGATATGTGAAACTGTTAGTAATAAAGGTGGTAGAGGTAGAAAACCAAAAGTGATAATAAGGATTTCAAGGTACATACATTACACACCAGATGACAAATGACTGCTGTGCTATCAGTATGAATGTTATCTTGAAAATAATAAAATGCTTAAAAATGCACATTAGCACGAAAAGGAGTCAATGGACTTGTAGGTGTTTGGAAACCACAGGTAAGAGGGGTATATGACTATAAACAGTGGAAAGAGAAAAGCTGGAGATATGTGCTCAATACAGGTGAATCCAAGATTAAATTGCACAGGAAATATCAACAACAATTTATCCAAAAGTGGAAATGATAAGTATTTCATAGTTAATGCACAAAATCCCCATTGATGTAGATGAGAGTGAAGCTATAGAAATGGTGCATCTGGATTTTCAGAAAATATTGATATGGTTTTACAAAAATAATATTTTTAGCTATGGAGGATAAGTTTGTAAATTAGATAGAATAGTGGCTGGATGAAAGATAGCAGAGGATTGTTATAAATGGAGTTAAGCTAAACTGGATTAATGTTACAAGTTGAGTACCTCAGGGATATATTTTAGGACCTTTGCTATTTGTGATTTACATCAATGGCATAGATGAAGGAATACTCTATAAGCCATTTAAATTTGTAGAGGATGTTATGGTTTTGGGTGTTGTTTGCAGTGCAGAGGATGCTGGTGATTTAAAAAAAACAACACATTAGATCAATTAATGAATTGGGCAAATGGGTTTTATGTGATAATGAGAGACCCACTTTAAGTAAATTGTATTCTCAAGAGCTCCCACTGGTATTAAAACTAATTAAAATAAAGTACAAAACAGCATCCTGACCTTATTATGTCATTTTCATGTTTTTGTTAATCTGAATATAATCCAAGAAGGTCAAAACATTGTTCTGTACTTTGTATCTCAGGATGGCTGGTATGGGTATTAACACTCACTAATAAAGCAGAGAACAACGTTTTGACCTCTTTAGGTCGTCTTTATGTTAACATGTGGGTTTATCATCATCACTAATGTTCTGTACTTTATATTAATTAATGTTTTAATACCCATACCAGCTGTTTTGAGGATACAAATGGGTTTTGATTATAAGAAATGCAAGATAATGCATGTGAGTTATCATAATTTGAACTACAAATATAATTTGGATGGAAATAACCTTAGCTGTGTCAAGGAAGAAAGATATCTTGATGTAATAGTTGATGAGTTCCTTAAGCCATTCAAGCAGTGTACTGTTATACTAGTTGTAGGGCAAATAGGATTTTAGGTTGTATCTACAGAATAGTGAATTCAAGACTAAGGAGGTTATAATTTCATAGTACAAGTCATTTTTAGGCCAATTTGAAGTACTGTGCTTAGTTCTGAGCTCCTTACCTCAATAAGGACATTGAATACATGGAATTTAGAGGAGGGTTAGTAGAATAGTGTTTGTGATGGAGGTATTGTCATAAGAGGAGAGGATGAGTTCTCTCTAATTGGTTTTTACAGAAACAAGAAGAGCTGGGGTGGATCTGATTGAGACATTTAAGAATACAGTACTGATGCATCATCTTTATTCACACTTAACAGTGAGTACAGTAGACATAAATATAAATTTTGGCAAGTTAGGAATAATCTTTAGCTAAAACAGTTTTATTTGTCTAACATGGCGGTTGATCTTTGAAACGAATTGTCTTCAAATGTTGTGGAGGTAGTAAATTTAAGTGAGGTTAGAAAAAGCTTGATGACTGTATTATGATAAGGGCTGGCTTTAAGATTTAAAAAAAAAATTATTTATCTAATAATTTTAGTTTACAGAACAAAACAGCTGTGATGGACTAATAGATTTCTTATTGTCCTAAAACATTATGTTATGTTAGATTGTTTTGAATTTCACATAAAGTTACACAAGGGCTATCTGCACTAGCTATCCCTAATTTAACAGTGTAAGTTATGGGGAAGGCAACTATTCATCACCACCCAGTGCCAACTCTTTTACCAATGAATAGTGGGATTGATCATCACTTATAATACCCCTATGGCTGAAAGGGTGAGCATGTTTGATGTGATAGGACTTTGAACCCCCGATCCCCAGATTATGAGTTCAACACCTTAACCACTAGGCCATGTTATGTTAATACAGAAACTAAAACAATATATAAGCATCATACTTTGATAAACTGTGTACCATCATGATAAAAAGGTGTAAAAATCTGTGTAAAGCAAAGTGCTCAAGTAAAAAATACTAGTGCATTGTGCAACTTATTTGATTTTTTTGTTATATTTCAACCATTAATGAATTTACCATGCAGTTGCTATTACTTATTTTTGTAAAACTTGTATCACTTTGTAATCATAACTATTTCAGTTACTGTATATTTGACAGATTATATTTGATGGATTTCATTATAATCTTTGGGACATACTATATGTTACATCATCAGTTCAATGTAATTATGAATTGCACTGCTTTGTGGAGAAAATTCAAAACAGTGTTTTAAACACTTATTTCACTTCTTCTAAAGTCTAAAACAAAGTTAACAAAAATGTTTACACATTTTTATTATATTATGTTTATGCATTCCACTGACTTGTTGGAGATTTGAAAATAATGTACAACAAAAATTCATTTCTTCTTAATTGTATGACATTAATAGGTTCTATTAATATGTAAAAATAATTTAAAATTAAATTCTTTCATCAAATGTATTTGTAATAGTTTTTGACAGGTCCAACTACTTCAGGCCTTTCTTTAGGAAATACATATAATCTGTGGTTATAGTTTGGTAACTGAAAAACATCCTTAGGTTTCCAATAAACTTTTTTCACTTTCTATGTGCATAATCAAGTGAAGGTTTATTCTATAAGAATATGTAATAGCATTAATGTATTTTTGTGTTTTAGGAGAAAACCCACCTCTAGGTCCAAGTCCTCCAGGTAGCCCATCAATTCCAGGTAATCCTTCTACTCCAGGAATACTATCCTCTCCAGGTAGTCCCCTTGGTCCAGGTTCACCTTTTGCTCCATTAAATCCAGGCTCTCCCTTTTCTCCTTGAGGTCCTGGTAGATGAGTGATGTTTGCAGGTATTGGTGATTGTCCTAAATGAAGTAAAATGTGTTTGTTTATGTGGCAGTAAAATAATTAGTCTGTAATTACTCTCTCTGCAAAATATCTGGAAATGAAATACAGAAGTGTCAATAGAATATTGTTAAGCTAGTGCTTATGACACAACTGACTAATAAGGGGTACAAAATGTCAAGATAATCGAATATCTACTAAATGTGCCTATCTAAACAAAAGGTAGGATATGTTAAAGCATGAATGCTAAAACATAAAGTATGAAATACGTCAATGAAGTGAATTAAAGTATTTGATTTACAAGGTGTTACATCATATATATGTAAAAGAAAAATGATGTACACAAGTTAAAAATTCCAAAGAATTTATCAAAAACCAACAACTGCAGTGTAAACATACAATTAAGACACAATAAGTACATACATTTAACAAAACATTTGAGTGCTTTAGAGAATAACAGCGACAGGTAAAGAAAATTGTTATCACCTAAGATAAGGTGTTTTTGTTTTGTGTACAAGTAGCAGATTCAAGATCTTGCATTCTTTAGGCATTAAAGAATAAAAAATATAAGATTCTACATCAATATATTATAATATTGACTGACTAAACACCATGTATTTAATAGAAGGCTCAGTAAGTAATATCAAAACCATTTTAAATGTGGAAATCAGCAAGTCATGTGATAAACATAGCTGACATAACTCACGATACAATAGCATGTATTAAATTACATTTTGACATTTCATAAGTAATGAAATACCACCAAAATACATCACTTTTTGGAAGAGTGTGTAACAGCTTTTCCTAAACAAAATATTTATAATACACTAAGGTGCTCAGATAAAAGATTTAGAATTTTCTTGTACTTTATGGCACTGAAAAAAAAAGAAGAAAATTAATGTACTTGAGATTCCAGGGCCATACACACAGTGACCTACAATAAATTTTACACCAGCTGTGTTAAGTATTTTGTAACAGGTGAAAATCCATGAACACAGAGAATGATCAGTGGAAAAACTCATTCACATGTCCGAGACAAAAGTGTGCAACATAATGAGGAAAGATCTCTCTCTGATAAAGCAACACAAACAAATGTGTCTATAAGTTTCTTTCGTGATGTACCATTCAACCATGCATACTTCATGCAGCCAGAGAATGAAATTGGTTCTGACACTATTCTATACAAAGAATGTTAATCAAGTTGCTTAATGCAGCATGTATAAATTTCTGTGCAACTGAAATGTTGAAATGAGTGGTGAAAAACACTGCTGTCCTTGTACATTAGATAAATTATGAAAAGCTTTCAGGGAACAGTGGTATGCTTTTTGATATAATAACCTATGATAGAAACTTTTACAATGGAAGCTATATTGCAGGACAATTTTTAAGAGGCATGATCGTCAGATAGACCATGGCCGGACATTATGACATGGACTGTAATGACATTTTGAAGTTCCAAATATCCTTTTAACATATTCACCCTCTGTATAGAAGATACTAATAGGACCTTACACTTCTGAGGCAATGCAAGTGATAGATTTAGGACTTTGAATTTTTAGACAGCATCAGTAATAAAATTTATTATTAATAATAATAAAAAATAATTAATAAAATTTATACTTTAAATTCTGTTGACTGTGATAACAACACATATAACACACTGAATTCTGTATAAAGTAAGGCCCAGATTTTGAATCTGAAATTCTGTTGACTGTGTCAGTGACTTTGGTTAGTGCAACAGACAAATTTAGGACTTTGCCTTGTTTTATGCAACAATTAAAAATGTATGAAATTATGATTTGTAAATATAATGAGTGATAAGCTTAGGCTCTTGAGCTTTATAGAAAGTTCCACTGACATATTTTAGATATGTACACTTAAGACTGTAAAATACAAAAACAAATACAAATACCTGTTTGATTCAGTTTTAAAATATTGAAATCTGTATTTATAATACATTGCAATACCTGGTTCTCCTTTTAAGCCTCTAGTCCCTTTGTGTCCAGGTTTACCAGGTTCTCCTTGATCTCCCTTTTCTCCAGGCAACCCAGGTCTTCCAATTCCAGGTTCACCTTTCATACCAAGTTCACCAACAGGACCTACACGTCCATGCTTTCCAGGAGGTCCACTGAAACCTGATGAACCCTAATTAATGTAAATATTTTAAAAATATATTAAATTAAATAGAGGTACCAACATTTTTATTACACTCTTGCTGTGTAAATATTTTAAACATACCCACTTTATACTTCTGTTTTGATGCTGAAATTTTGTCTACTCATGACATATGGTTTCAATGTCCACTCATCTATCAGCTTTGTTGTAGAAATATTGTGATTAAATATTTTATTTATTCACACATTACTGTATGTGTGAGCTTTCCCAATTGTTAATTAAATAAAACGACAGTCTTCTGTTTGTACATGTTCAAAATTGAATACACTCAGTGAATCATGAGGCCATTTACCAATCCATAAAAGATTTTGGCATGGTATTGAAAAAGTCACCCAAAACCATCAGTTGCATAATTCTGAATTTCATGCAAGTGCACATATACATTCACACTTAAATCTTTTACAATATACATACATTTTGTAAATTATTATATTTACAAGTTTTTATCCTTGCTAAGAGAAAGAGCAATTAACATTTAACACATATAACAAATATAGTGTTTAGTTTATGATGAACCTTTCCTCCTTCCTCCCCAACAGCACCAGGCTGACCAGGTTGACCAGGTAAACCAGGCTGCCCATCTAATCCAGGAAATCCAGGAAGTCCTGCAGGTCCACGCTCACCTTTATCACCTACAACAAAGACAACTATCTTAGATGCTGAAATTTTAGAGATTTATAACAAAATTATTAACACGGAAAATTCACCTGATGCAAATTCCACAAGACGATAGATGAAATATGAACTTCCAAACAAAATGAAATTAGTTAATAATATAATTTAATCACAGTATCTTTATATGACAATTATAGATATAAATCCAAGGTTTAGTAACTTAATTTTTTATTTCAAGATCTACAGGTCAGATTGAAAACATTATTTAGAATGGTCTGAAGTTATTTAATTTCATGAGAAGATAATGAACTGATCTCAATGAAGATGATTAATTAAAATAATTTATTCTTTAATTTACCTCTTGGGCCAAGATATTCATCAGGTCTAACAATGGCAGGTTCTCCCTTACTTCCCTTCTCTCCATCACTTCCAGGAATACCAGCTTTTCCCTATTTAAACATTCAAAAAATAGTGATTAAATGTCGTTACTAAATAATAGAGCTTATAAAAATTTCTTTGCAACACGTAATTTAAATAGTATTTTGTTAAACGATGGTAATAACATGAGAGCATTGTTACACTAACATGGAGTTTTTCTACAATAGTTTTTTAGGTTATTATTAGTGGCACCTGTCACTTGGCCAACCACATGAAAATAGGTTCCTGACATTTGATCTACCACAGATATCTGTTTGTCTACTCATGATATGTAGTTTCAACGTCCACTTGTCAATCAGCTTTGTTGTAGAAATATTGTGATCAAATGTTTTATTTATTCATACATTACTGTATGTGTGAGTTTTCCCAAATCTTAATTAAATAAAACAACACTAACATGGAGTTTTTCTACAATTTGTAGGTTATTATTAGTGGTACCTATCACTTGGCCAACCACATAGATATATGTGTTAGATCAAATTTTAGGAACCTATTTTCAAGTTTTTAATCTTTTTAAGTTAAATTATCTTCATAAACTGGCTTTATAAACTATTAACGTTACTAAGATATACTCCAGTTTGGTAATAATTTGTTACAAACTACTATACATTTATTTATGTTGTGATAACCTACATCTGCTTACACCCACATTCAGTTATTCATGTAAAAATCTACTCAACTGGAAGAAAATATGAAAAAGTACATTGAGGTGTCTGGAGGGACTGCAATATCTGAGACAGTGCAATGGGTGATCACACAACTTTATAAGTAAAACTACACCATACTGATTTATTTAGTTGAAGAATGGAAGAGATAGGTAACAGTCCCCTTCTGCTTCACCCATGCTGCCAATGGGTAGTGTGGGTCAGGACAGGCATATTATGATGCAAATATTATGAAGAATTTGCACTTGAATGATCTTGTGACACACCCCATCTCGAGGATGAGGGTACAGAGCCATGGAAATATAGAAATCAACATTTCCAACACGGCAGATATGATGGATCTCTGCAAATGCTTATAACTATCTAAGTGGATCCATTCAGAGTTACTGGTCAGGCACTGCTTGTTACAGAGCAGGATCCAAAGTTAAGCTGAAGCAGGGGTTCATTAAAGAATCCCCACATCACACCAAACATGCTTATCTTTTCAGATGTGGGAACATTATAATGTGATGGTCAATCCCACTATTCGTTGGTAAAAGAATATCCCTAGAGTTGGTGGTGAGTGGTGATGACTAGCTGCCTTCCCTCTAGTCTTACACTGGTAAATTATGGATGGTTAGTGCAGATAGCCCTCGTGTAGCTTCATGCAAAATTCAAAAACAAACAAATCTTTAAAGAAAACAAAACACCAGTAAAGATTTACCTCATGTCACAGCCATGCCAAAGTAGGGAGAAGAGCCATAGGTAGTAGGTGATATCCCAAGGAATTTGAAAGAGTGACGTGATGAAGGTAGTGGAAGATAAATGTATGCAAAGTCCTCCACATGCCAAATAGTAGAATCTCTTTCAATGGCCATTAAAGAATAAAGAAAAAGGAGTAGGGAATGAGATGTAGTTGATGTGAGAAAACACGAACAACATCATGTAAGGAAAGAGACAAGGAGGAATATACCATGTGGATCAAACTTTGAACATAAGTGGTTGGGTTAACCAAGGAAAGATCATGGGAAAAGAAAGATTGCAAAAAGAGAGAAGAAGAGCAAACAACAGAACAATGGAGGGCACAGATAGGACAGAGAAGTAAAAATGAATCAGAAAGAGGGCAGAAATGGAAAGCTAAGGATGGGCTGATAGGAGAAAGAAGGTCTAACTCTTGGAAATATTGTTTTACATTAGTATGTCAGTAGCTGGATAATTTCCCTCCCTTTATAAAAACTGACTGTGTCAAGAAGTTGTTAGAATACCTAAACTCATAATATCCACACACAAATTTTACATGCAAGAAGGAAGAAAACAATAACTTAGCCTTTTTAGAAGTCCAGGTAAAAATAAACAATCTTTTTACCACATCCATTTACTGTAAAAAAACATTTACTGGCTTATAAATTCATTTTGACAATTTCATACCATATTTCTTCAAACATAACCTTGTTCTAATCTTTTAAACACAGCATATAATATCTGTTCTGACTACTGCATTTGGGCATCTCAACTCTGGGATTCAGAGGATCTTGTAACTCTCTCTATACTAGAGAGCACAACCACCACCATACTCTGAACTTAATGGTTATCTCCATCTTTGTGGAACCCATCCAGCAGGTTGCTTTAATCTCTCCTTGTTCTAAATATTTTAAACACAGCACATAGTATCTGACTACTACTGTCTTCACTCAGAAATTAAAAAAAATCATAACATATTATCATGTACTGGTTATACCCTTAATTTGTTACAGTCTGTCACAGGAAAATCTTAAATAGAATAGAACCTACCAAAAAGTCATACACTGTCTAAAAATATCCATTAGTTCTTATCACTCTTTCATTAGGAAAGAAAGTTTTAAAACCAGATCTCAGTTCATAAAATAATCAAAACATACTACCTTTAAATTAAGCTACATTTATTATTTACATCAATATTTAGAATTAAAAATATGTTTAAAAAATCCAAGACACTGCACCTTTTTTTATCCACTCATAAGTTGTATTTGAGTACACTTGTGGTAGGTGTAAAGCAACCTAAATTAATAAAACTACATATCATCTACAAACACTTTTTTTTTAGATATTAATGCTGATAACAAAATTTGAAGAAATTCTGAAACATCAATATTATTTCAAGAGGTTTTTTTGCTGTTACATTGTTTTTAATATTAATTATAAAACATTGTTTTCCACTTGATGAACCAATTGCACAATTAAGTATTTGTAGATATTTGTACTAATGAAAATAAGTAATTACCACAACACATATAATATTTTAATGTGCATCCATGTATTACATTTTGTCACTTAACTCATTATTTCATCCACTTACAAAAGGAAGGTGCATGCAAAAAACACGTTTGTTAAAGGTTGGTGTGATTGATAAAACATAGGGATGCTGCACTACACTATTCCTATGTTACAGACTACTAGGTTAGAATACATCAAAACTTGTTCCTACACATCACAGTACAATGCTACACCATCACATCCTGTTATTACAAATTATTAGGTTATGCTACACCATTACTTTGCTCCTATATTAATATTAGACTACATCATCACCATTATAAGCTGTTGATATGACTGTAAAAGTTAATGTATGCCACATTATGATAATGTTTTGCAATATACTTCCAAACTAGATGAAACTAGGGTTTTACCTCATCGCCAGGAGGTCCAATTGCACCAAGTAAGCCATCATTTCCTTTTTCTCCAGGTAGTGCCATTGGTCCAGGCTTACCCTGTGGACCTTGTAAGCCAGTTGGTCCATCCATGCCCCTTTCACCCTTTTCACCTTTTGAACCTGAAATACACTGTAAGCAACTTCTCCCAGCTTCACCTGAAAAGTTAGAAAAGTTTTAATAAATGCTTAGGTGTTCTTTATAAAAAAAATGTGAAACATTACATGTGAATTATAATTTGGTATACAGTAGTAATATATTTACAGCTACATTTAAAAATATGTTAGTGAGTGTAACTTGCAATACTGGAAACTGCCTATAAAACAGAGATTTCAAAGTCAACATTTTACAATATGATAGTTTCAAAATATATTTTGAATGAATCTAAAACTTTCATAGTGCTCAAGGATAAGTAAGAAAAATATATATTCATACTTTCTTAGTGGTCAGGAATGTGAAATTAAAACACAAGATTGAGATAATAAATTTTAAATTATATATTTGCAGGTTAAAGATTAAACTGTAGAGGATTAAATTCAAACCTTTTCATGTTAAGAATACATGTTAAAGTAGGTTAAACTAGAGATAAGACATAGGAGAATCAACACGTATACATGTTGAATTGGAGATGGATGTTACAGCTTGGGTTATGATTAAAGATTAGTAAATTACAGGACTGTGTTTTAGCATCAAAAGTTAAAAATGGTATACCAGAACATATAATTTGTAATATATAATACTAAACACTACAATTTGTAGGCATTATTACCATTTGTTGTAGCTCTATTTAGAGCTCTGAGAGTGTTACCACTGGCCACTCATAGCATATATGGTGTTTCTGTTACATAAATTTCCTTAGAAATCTTTGTATAAGTTCTGAATTCTACTTTTTTTCTATCTACAATAGCCTATTTGTGGTCAGATATAGAGATATTTGACATTAATATTTTAATATTTAGGTAATATTTAATATATATGTTTATATAAACTATTTGATTTCCACACCAATAAAAAAGTTCTCATGACCTAGGACCTTTGAAGATGGTTTGTCAAAAAGCAGTCTTTTTGACCTGAGATGATAATAATAATAATAACCAGGAACATACATTTAACATGCACAAATAATTTTGATAGTGTTTGAAATGTGTAAAGTTCTGTAAAATTCAAATACAATTGTCACTAGCTAAGGATTAGATGCATATGATATTAAATACCAAAATAATTACTTAATTGTTAAGTAACATCTTTTGAAATATTTCTATGTGTGAAATGTGACACCAAATGTAAATATTAAAAGACAGAATAGTAGATCACACACCAAATTCAAATTATTTACACTCAAAATAGTAACTTGGTCACACATCTGTCATGTGATAAAAACAACAATATTCATACACAAGCATCCAATAAAAAAGCCTCACTGTCAGAAGCAAATAATAAATTAATGCAATGGAAATGGCCAATTAAATGCAAGGGTTTTCAATTATCAGTCCTACAATTATGTATCATTACACTATTATTTTTATAAAAATCCAATTATTTCTAAAGATAACTAGAAAATAACAGATTGTACTTTTTTGAAGACTTTAACAGCCAATAACTGAGTTTGAAAGACAGGTTTGAATTTTTTTTAGAGTTTATGCACATGATGAGAAACCCATTTAAAGTAAAAATGTATCTCTAGATGGCTGGTATGGATATTAAAACTTTTATTAAAATAAAGTAGAGAACAATAAAGGTCAAAATGTTGTTCTCTACTTTATTTTAATAAAAGCTTTAACACCCATAGCAGCCATCTAGAGATACATTTTTACATATATTTAGTCAGTCAATGTTCAAACACTTTTAATGTAAACAAATTTAATAAGTAATTTGTTTTATTTTTTAGAAATTTACCTTGAAAACAGATAAAAGATAAATGAATGTCAATTAATATAACTTTTATGGATTTGCTTGCATCATATTTAACTACTTGCTAAGTACATTTCATTGAATAATAATGTTTAGAGGATAAAAGAACTCGAGTATTATTAATAATAAATGCTTCTTATAACAACAATACAGATAAATTCAAATGCAGAAATGAATACTTGACATCACTACGTTGCATACTTACAAATATGTTTTATGTCAGCACTGAAGCCTAACCTATTTAAATGTATTCATCTTAATTACTAAGACTAGCAGGAGCTATTTTAGCCATAAATGCTGACTGAGCTATTCATCCACACTCTTCCACTATTATACGAATTCTATGTAATTATGTCCCCAAGATCCTCCTTTCCCTATTTAAATGCACATAATACACCACTGGTCATGCCAGCCCTGCATCATAAATGTTTTCCTTTTTTTTTTGGTAGACTTCTAATGTTTATGCAGCTACACTTTGTTGTACAATACTGGTGTGATGCTTCAGGCTAAGTATAAATTAAATAACTATATGCTCTAAATGTTATTTCAACTATCACATAATACTGTGAAAAAAGAAAAAATTCAGTTTGTTAATGATGCTTTTAATTTATTTTTCCATTGGTTTATCTTTTAGAGATAAGATCCTGAAAACATGAAGCAATTGTGTAACCAGTTGGTTCTTTAATATCTTTAATGAGATATATTAATGTATGAAAAACGTCAGCCATGTTTGTCATCAATCTCTGGTCAGAGAAAAGATATTAAATACTTGATAACCCTGTTATAATAGCCCAGTCTCCGAGTTAAATTGATTTTAGGGAGTATGACTCACTGTTGTTCAGATTATACAGTGTTCCCTCGTGTATCGTGGTAGGTGCGCTCCAAAACCCCCCGTGAAAGGAGATTTTCCGCGAAGTGGGATTGCCGATTTTTACGTATATTTTTCTGTGCATTTATACTTTTAAAACCCTCCCTGTACAACTATTTAACCCTCCCATTACAATACTGTTCATTATTGCTGAAATAATAAGAACAATTATTAAGATATTAAGCTTTAAAATTAAAAATTACATATCTTCAGCAGATGGTGTCTTTTCGGGGGACATCACTTCCTCTTCTGTGGAAAATGAATCGGCAATTTCTTCGTCGGTTGTTACAACTTCAGGAACAGTACTTGCCACTGGTACCCTTTCTTTCTTGCTTGGCTGGAAAAACATTGTTATTGGCAGTTGTTTTCTCTGCCTCTTTAGCCTATCGAAAATCATTTGATAAGGAGTCATCAGTTCTTCTATTTTATTGCAAAATTGTACTGATCGAACCATATCGTTGTTCCATTCCTGTGAGCACTCCTTCACTTCGTTAATTAGTTTCATTAGTTTACCTAACCGCTCTAATGATCATCCACTTTACTCGTTTGTTTCCTCAGCTTCTTTCGGTGTTTCCTCTTCGTCGTCTTCCTTGGCAGGAGACTTCAACAGTGCTTCTATGTCTTGGTCGGCGAGTGGTTCGGATTCTAAGTCAATCAGTTCATCTATGTCTTCCTTCGTCATATCGGCAAATCCTTCACCTTTGATTAACGAAGTAACTGCACAGCTTTTTGAACAGCCGAGTGTTGGATTTCTTCAGGCGTGAATCCCTTGTCGTCGTGCACAACCTCAGGCCACAACTTCTTCCAGCTTGCATTAACTGTGCAGGGTTTCATCTCTTGCAATGCCTTATGAACATTTTGAAGACATGTAGCAATGGTGAAAGACAATCAAAATGGGTAGCTGTCATTGGCTGTCTTTCATTACTGCACCAATCATAGTCCGTCTTGCACATCGCTATGCCATGAAGCTGATCTCACGTAGCCTTCGCAGACGCACAATGGGTACATCTATGGCCTTTCCAGTTGGTTCTGTTTCCATTTTTACGCTGTTATAAACTCAAATATATGTTTATATCTCAAAATATACCTGTTTTTTTTCTTTACACTATTAATTGTATTTATTTTTAATATTTTAATGGTATTTAATGTTATATTTTAGATTTAATGTTTATTATTTTATATATATAATAGTGGGGGTTGGCCGAGCCCGCGAAGTGGTGAGGGAACACTGTAAATTCTTAGACAATCATGCCTTCTTCAGTACAATTTAGATTATGGAACTAACAAATACCATTACCCTTTATTCCTGTAACACCTGGCAATCCAGGCTGCCCTGGAATACCAGTAAAACCTTGGGCACCTTTTGGTCCTTGAGGTCCAGGCTGACCTGGTATACCTTCTAATGAATCACCAGCTGGACCTACAAAGAAAAGGTAGTAAAATATATATTGAAAATCAATGATGACAACATGATATTCATAGTTTAAACATTTAAAGGATATAATTAAAATTAATGTGTGAAGATCAAAAAAATTAGTAAGCAAAAATTTGATACCATATATAAGATAACATGATATAAAATGATAAATACAGCACACAATAAATGTGAGAGACTAACACTAAAGTAAAACATCATAGACTTTATACTTTGTATAGAAATGTAAGTTACACTTTTCTGTGGAGTGGGATCATAGTTTTTTGGTTTTATACACACACACACACACTGTTCTTTGTTTAAAATGTCATTTAATATCTTAAAGTGTGTCTCCATATAATTTCTGATCCATCAAGAGATCAAAGGTTTTGCTATTTCAATCAAAATACATGAGGGTGCATTTGTATAGTTTTTCAAATTTATGAAAAAATGTCTTCATTTGTCAACATAATTCACCTGTCTGAAGTTTCGATAACATTAGCATGGAAATAAATTATTTTTAGTAACAATTACAAGTGTTTAGAATATTTTGAAATTGATCATAATTCATTTAAACAGTATCTATTTTGAACATTTCTATGACCATAATTATAGCTTTCCTCCATCTTTCAAATCGACTAAAGTTTGACAGGAAGTATCATAAGTACATTAAGTCTATTGTTGTCAAGTACACAATGAAATGTAAAAGAAAGATTCAGCTTTTAGAACGAACACAGCTTTCCTCCTTCTTTCAAATCGACTAAAGTTTGACAGGAAGTATCATAAGTACATTAAGTCTATTGTTGTCAAGTACACAATGAAATGTAAAAGAAAGATTCAGCTTTTAGAACGAACACCATTTTGAATTTTGATATATTAAAATCTCACTTCCTTCTGGTGTTTCTTACGATATTTTATGTTGAAGCTGTTGAATGGTTTCTAAGAGAGAAAATAGAAAACTAAAAGAAACAATAACATGAACAAAATAACTTTAAAACACATATGTTCCCATTTTGGTCAGATGATATCTAACAGGTTCAGTGTTGATATATCACACGTGGTGTGAGAAAGAGACTATGATGTCATTCACTGATTGATTGACGAATGGACATCTATTTAGTTATCAATCAAACTATTAGTGAAATGCCATTATCAATAAGTAACTGACTTAGGAAAAAAGCCTGGTATTAAAAGATTTCACAGGGTAAAGAGAAATTATTGAATATTTCTGGTATGTTCCAAATTACCAAATTACCTATAAAATTAAAAAGTATATTCATAGTTTCTAATTTCTCTCTGTGTGTGTGTGTGTGTGTGTGTGTGTGTGTGTGTGTCACATTGTTAAATGAAGATAGCTCATAATTATAATGTAGGATATACTTGAAATAACTTTCAATTACAGCTAATTGTATGAATCAGATGATGTTGAAGTGATAAATAAACAACAAGAGAACTTTGTATGTCAGTATTGAAGCCTATCCTATTGAAGTGTATTCATTTTATTTATTTACTAATTTTATTTTTTGTAAAATATCTTACACCTGGGCCTTTAGCTGAATAATTTTGATATGATATTCCAGACCAAGTAACCTTACATCAGTTCACTAATATAAAGATATGGATAAAATATCCAATTCAATAGAACTAGCATTGAGAATCCATCATTAAACATGAATCTTTAACTTAATTCTAAAAGCTTAATTCTGTTAAGAATGCTAATTAATGATAATTTCATTATAATCATGATTATTAAGAAGAGTATCTTTTCTGATGAAATATTGTTTCTATTAACTTTAATTGTTATTTTAGCAGAGACATTCAAGTTAGCTGTTAATACCTCTTTCTCCAGTAAAACCTTTTTCTCCTTTTTGACCAGGAATCCCAGGTAATCCAGGACTTCCATCTTGACCTTCTGGCCCAGGAATATTCTGTCCATGGATTCCTCTGGGTCCTGGTTCTCCTTTAGGTCCAGGTGGCCCTGGAATACCTGGTGTACCTTTCAATCCATCAAGACCATCAAGTCCACGTTCTCCTTTCTCACCACTAGCACCTGGTACACCTGGTTTCCCTGGTGCTCCAGGTAGTCCCTCTCCACCTGGAAGACCAGGAGGTCCACGAAGCCCAATTTTACCTTCAAAAAATTAAATGCATTAAATTACTAGTATTTTATTAGAATATAAATCATAATAATAAAACATTATAAGGAAAATTATGAACACTGCCAGAAATAAAAAGTTTAAATTAGTTTTTACCAATTTTTATTTTGTAATAACAATTTACCAATTATATTTGTCAATGATATTCTTATGAAAATTAAATATTAAGTTTAATTTCTGAAAACACTGAATAGCTCGGTACTTTTAAACCAATCACTATCTCAAGTTTTTACCTCAAATATTTGAAGTACAAAGCAAAAATGGTTAAATAAATATTTCAACCTAAGTATTTATTCAGTGTAATTATTTCTAGCAACATAAATTTTATCCAAAGTACTTCAATTACTAACAAGTTAAACACTGTAGAAAACACTATAATTATTAGTTCTAGCTCAATATTTTTTCATCATCTCTTAAGCTACATTAAACAAATAAAACACAACCTATACTAATATAATTGCTATTCCTCAATCAGGAGTGAAAGGCTACTAAAATTTATACAATTACAAATTTTTTATATGCCCACATTCTTACACTAGTTATCAACATACTAACATGCAAAAATAAGAAAAACATTATAATCTATATTATATCTTTAACAATCACTGAAAAATAAGAAACCACTATCAACTTAAGTACAGCATTTATCATTCAAATAAAGCTAAAAAAACCATACAAATCACAATGATTTACACTCTCTAACCATTAAAAATCACCATCTGGATGGCTACACAAACTGTCATATTACTAACAGAAAAAAAAACACAAACACCAGTGTAATCTAGCCTTACTCCAATCATTGGAAAAAAAACAAAAACATTAAACACCAAAAACTAACATCACCTCTCATAAACTAACAGTATCACTTAAATTAACAAACATCAATTAATTTATAAAATAAAAATTACTTGAAATAAATCAATGTTACTAACACTACTAATTCAAACAAATAGTATCAATCTTATAAAAGTTTACTAATAATGGAAGATTGTGAAGAACTTGTTCTCCTTCCCCCAAAAAACTCTTAAATTAAGAGAATAATCAGCTATGACAACAAAATGTTACTTGTTTTAATCAATGGCTAACACTGCATGCAACAAACACATCACAATGTAATCTTCAATCAATAAGCATTCATTTAGTTCACCAGATTAACCTCAAACAGAATTTTAGACATATTTCCTATCAAGCAGTAATGAAGTAACATTGTAGTAATAGTATTGAAATATTCCATTTTCTGTAACATGGACAGTGGCAATCTAAGGTATTACATGTTTTCCTGTGCATATGTTCTACTGGATTTGTGCTTCACATACCAAATTTCAAGGCAATCCATTAAGAAACATGAGATAAAAAATCTCCAATTTTGAATCAATTCCTCTTTTTTTTTTCTTTCTTTACACCAAAAGCACAGAAACTTTATTTGATATAAAACACATAGTTAACTGTCATGGACTTGTTTTACAAACTTTTTGTATTGATATATCTTTTCAACCAACACTTAAGTGTGAAGTGTGATCTAAATATAAGACACATGTGCCAATTTATTCAACAAAAACTACTAAATCTGACCAAATTTTTGTCAAACGTTTTTACTAGAGCTTCACCTAAGAATAAAGGTGGGCTGTTTTTAATTATTCGAATTAAAGAGCAGTAAAAATATAATGTGAAAGTATGTGCAGATACATGAGTGTTGGTTAGGGAAAGCAAACTAGATTAGCAGTTTCTCGCTCAAGTTTTCAAAAGAATCATTTTAGTGAATGGTTATTATTCATTTCCAACTTTTAAACACAAATTTGTTAAATTCTCCAAAGTAAAAAACATTTAATATCACATGATATTGACATAAGTAATGATTCTTGATAAAACTGTAGCAAGTGTACGGGTGTGATGTCAAGAAACTGTTAATCCAAAATCCATGAAGTTACTATACAGGAATCTAGTTGATTCTGTAAGTATAAATCTGTTCCAAATAACAGGACTGCAGTACTAAAGCTAATGTTGGTTACAATTAAGTGTCACTTTCTTAATTGCTGTGGTTTGTGGTGTTTATTGACAAAAAGTCATGAGATCTAATCGAAAACAACTTAGCTGTAACAAACAAAATGCAATAAAAAGAAAAAAAATAGAGCATGCAACTTAGAGGAATGAAATCAAAATTTTTTGTTCAACTTGGGGCATGATGATGGGTAAAACAATATGTGATCCAACTAACTACTGAATGAATGTTTGGTTTAAAATTATTATCTATGCTATAAGTTTTAGCTACCAGTTTGGTTACCAATTGTGATTTAATTTCTGTAAGTTACATATTCAATCCTTTTTAACTGCATATTTTTTTTCATACCTAAGATATCTTTGATTAGATTATTTTCACAATGAAATAAGTTTCCACCACTGCCAGCACTTCAACAAGCTCATCAGCCAATTAGGATCACAACCATAACATATAATGCATAAAATTTATTATTTTATCCACCAAAATAAGCTAATGTAAGTTTACACACATTAATAAACATTAATAACCTAAGGGAAACATGCCAAATGATTAGCACCTGATATGCCATCTGTCCCTGGAAAGCCAGCAAGACCTACTGGACCTCTGGGTCCTGGAAGTCCAGGGGGCCCTGCTACTCCTTTACCTCCCTAAATATATTTTTCATTAAAAATTGTTTTTCTTGCAATATTCTTAATTCAACACAGAAAGATCCTGCATTTTTACCATTCTGAGTTTGCAGTAGTATTATAAGAATGTTTCCGTGATTACTTTATACTGAATTAGCTTGGAGCAGGCTTAGTTCTAAGTTGAATAGTTTTTCTTTTCTTGTTTAGTGACATACGTTGTTGATACAGAGAAATTGTTTTCATTAACACAAGTTACTTTAGAAACACTGAATTTTAAGTTCTATATTAAGCACATTAATATAATAGTATTATGTTTTTAACTTTTATTACCATAAAGAAAATTGCCATGCTCATTTGCAAAAGAAAAAAACCATTGGTTCTAGCAATAGTTGAGTTTTTTTCATCAATTTAGTATTTTAGTACTGTAGTTTGAATCAATTACAGCAACAACTGAATTGTCTCATTAATTTGGTTTCAAAGTTTTGATCAAAACTAATCATAAGAAATAACTTACTCCAGGAAGTCCAGGCAGACCACGTAAGCCTCTTGGTCCAATTTCCCCTGCCTTTCCAGGATTACCTTTCATTCCAAGAAGACCATTTAAACCAGGAAGCCCACTTTCACCACGATCACCCTGTTAGATTAAGAGTCAAAGTATGTTATATTTTTATGTAAGGAAATAGATAATAAATCACTTTCCATGTGCTACATATTTCAATCCTTTCCATGTCAAGTTTTTTTTTTAAAGAAAAAAGGACAGGTTTTATAATTCACTTTTTGATAGCCCATTGCAGTGTAACATGCAAATAAATTTGAGCAACTAATTAAAAATATGATGAAAATGGTTTGCCCAAATAAGATGTTACAAATATAATTTGAAACATAAGGGAGCCCGAGTTATCCTGGAAAAAATCACAGAAAAGGCTAAAATAATTTCCCGAGATAACAACGTGTAAATTTAAGTTACTAAAAATAATATATTAATCATAATTAATTCAACAAAAACTTGTTTTTTTAAAAATAGATGATGCATTTAAAAAATATTGAAGAGTATATATGGTAATATTATAGCACTAAATTTACCAAAAATACTTTACTAAAACAATAATGAAAGAAGATAAAACAGTTACATGTAACACCCAAACGTTTTGCCTGTTGTTTCAAATATTCTCTATCATATCATCCTATTCTAAGGAGTATCAGCGTTTTTGCAGTAAATGTAGCAAAACTCATTCTGTGATATATGTTTTACCAAAGTGAGAGACAACAATAACTCTCTCACATTAAAAATTAAAAGAAGTCTAACTATGTAGTGTTCAATTAGTACAAAGTTTTAAGGTTATTGTCACAGAGTTACCAAGATGTCCAACAAAAATCTTGTTTTCTAAACACTGGGATCACACTCACATAAAAACACATTTTAAGTGATTAACTGTTATTCAAACACAAAACAGACATTCAGATCATTGTCAGATCCAGCAGAAAAAATTCTAACCTTATAACCAGCTACTCCAGTAGGCCCATAAAAGCCATCTTTTCCCTGCAAATCAAAGCATATATTTGAAAAAAAAAAATGTTAATAAAAGAAACATTAAAGTAAACAGAAAATTACACTGGATGTAGTTGTATTTCTACTTGAGCTATGTTTCTATTTCCATTGAACTTCTACAGTACATACAGAGAATTTAATTAAGTACTCTAAGCAAGTTTTATTTCTTCATAAATGCTTTTTTAAGTGGAAATCTGTAATAAAACTGTTGCTATAACAATATATGTACAAGTAAATTACATTATGTGTTATATAAACAATAACATTTGACACCACAATATCATTTTAACAATCAATTACTAGAAATATAGCAAACTATTACACATTCATATATTTTACCACAATGGTATCCAGCACAAAACTTTCAAAACTACTACCATGGAATCATTATAAATGACAAAAAATAAATGCAGCCAATGCTTGTGCTTAAAAACATATTTTATTTACCTTAAGTCCAGGAAGTCCAGGTAAACCTTTCTCTCCTTTCATTCCAATTTCTCCTGTTTTACCCTATAATATTTTAACAGCTGTTACTTAACCAAAAACAAATTATTTTATAGCAGAAAAAAACATTCAAGTTAATAATTTTCTATATTGTAATTCCAATATTACTTACCTATTAAACTCAGTATTGAATTAATACTTATATCTGTTGACACTTTACCTATTCCATGACCTCGAACTTTGTTCACTTAAGCTCCAGTCTTTTATACCCTGCTTAATGGGCTTGGCATGGTCAGGTGGTTAAGGCACTCAACTCATAATCTGAGGGTTGCAGGTATGAATCCCCATCACACCAAACATGCTTACCCTTTAAACCATTGGGGAGTTATGATGTGACAGTCAATTCCACTTTCTGTTAATAAAATAGTGGCCCAAGACTTAGCAGTGGGGGGTGATGACTAGCTGCCTTCTCTCCAGTCTTACACTGCTAAACTAGGGACAACTACTGCAGTTAACCCTCGTGTAGCTTTGTATGAAATTAAAAAAAACAAGAAACCTTGCTTAAATGCCCTTGACGTTGCAACATTCTCCACCCACATTATGGTAATTGATGGAAATTGACATTGTGAGAAGCTGACTTACTTAAGAAAGGCACTGGAAAAACAGAATCCATATTCCCCCCAGAATGTCCTAATCATCAAGAAAAACAGCCTTAGAATTCTTAGAAGAATATATGTCTCCATTTCACACTGGATAAAATCACAAACAGCCCCAACAGAGAATGAACCCCCTTCCCAACCATAAAGAGTTGCCAGATAACAGAGGAGAACTTGGAGAGGTCTGATTAGCCTCTATGTTGAGAATACCAACATGAAAATACATGCCCAAAAAGTGTGTAAAGATTTATTTTTCATATTTTTCTAAGGAAACTGTAATAGTATATAAATCCAAAAGGTGATGTCAAAATTTCAATCCAGAATGTATAATGAAACACAGCACTGCTGCAGAGAAAACCATGACCAAAGCTTTGTCAAGAAACAAACAGTGATTATATAATCTGAGTGAGATGCTTATACATAGTACAAGGATAAAAGATGCATTAAAGTGGGTAAAGAGCGTCTCAATGCCAAGGGCATTTAAGTGGAATATAAAAGACTGGAGCAAGTAAGCCCACTGTTTAGATGGGCAAAGTCAAAATCAGGGAATAGCTTAGATGTCAGTAGAGATATGTTTTGAAATTTAATAAATTAAACTAATGAACAGAAGTATGGACTCTTTACCTATATATATTCTTTATATATATATATAATGACTTCAATATATCTCTGATCTATACATTTCTTTTCTAAAGAAGTACCTTATGCTTGATAAATTAAATTGTCTAGAAACTAGTAAGTTAATTCCTACTCTTAATCTTATGAGCTTGAATCTCTTAATATTATAACTTAAATTGTATGAAAAATTTAGCCATCATATAATGTTATATTGAGATTTCAAGTAAATATTTTGCTTTATCCTTCTAAGAGTACACTCTAGTTTCATCACTGGTTTGAATTGAGTCTAATTTATATTAATCACAGATGTATTTACATATGTCTAGTATATGGACTGATGTTTTCCCATACATTTGCTACTGCAGTTCTGTGGCAGTGAGGAGGAATAGAGATGGTGATTCTAAAAAAATCCTTTATTGTACTTTAATATATAGGAGATGTATTTCTACAGCAATTACATTTTTGAAATAGAAAATATGAGAACTTCAAACAGATGTTGTATAATGAAATTTTCCATGAATCCTTTAAAAACTGATTAAGAAATGATAATAGGTAAGTCATAAAAACTACTTACATATAACCCAATCACAAGCTAATTTACTACTTTCTCAAAATTACTCAACTTTGATAATTACTTTCATATAAAGGAAAATATGAATAATTCCAATCCTAGACTAAAGGTGTCATAGCAAGATTTTGGAATTCAAGGATAAAATGAGAAAAAGTATTTTACCAAGAAACAGGTTATAGTTCTGTATTACCTGTACTCCAGGAATTCCATCAAAACCTCTCTCTCCTTCTTCTCCTTTTTTTCCCTAGAATAAAAAATATATTACTGACCTTTTTGTCATTATTTGGAACTAATGTCAAGAATTTCTTTGATGGAAAAATCAAAACTAGCATTCAGGATCCTGAGTGAGAAGATTTATATTTGGAATACAAGTGGTGAAGAATTAGGTTATGTTGTGCATATGTGAAGACCAACATTTAAGTTTGTAAGTTATAACCTGTGTGGCTACTTTCATTTAAACTTATCTGTATGATACATTTAAAATACTAAGTATGACATGAATATTTATAATATACAGTGTCATAAGTATAAACTACAGTTAAAATAATCTGTATGGTGGAATACATACACATAACCTGTGTGGCTACTTCCAATTAAACTTCTCTGTATGATACATTTAAAATACTAAGTATGACACGAATATTTATTATATACAATGTTATAAGTGTAAACTACAGTTAAAATAATCTATATGGTGCAATACAGATTAGATACTATATGGGAATATATGGAGCTAGGGAACTGTATAAGAGAAAACTAAAATTAGCAAACCATTTGTAGAAGTGTTACAATTAAATTAATATGAATAAAAAGCTACTGCTAAGATAATGTTGGAAAAAAATTGCAATAAGAATAATGAAAGTGAAATGCTAAAATCAATAAAATGTATGAAAAAGATAAAGATAGAGCAATGCAAGAAACCTGAGAAAAATTAGAGTTAATATGATGTGTGAATGAATATATTCAGCAGAATGTTGTGTATAATCAGCATAGTTAGGATATTTTGTTGGAAGAGTTACAAACCATTTGTAACACTGTTATAGCTAAGATATGGAATGTACAAAGAACTATAGTTATAAGAATTTTTTTTTTTATCACAGCTAAGAACAAGAGTAAATATGTTTTAATACAAAATCACAGTGAGGATATAAAAAGTTATAGTTGACAATAATTTGTGGAAAGAAATATAGTTAGGATATTATATGCAAGTTGCAAGATGCAGTTCACAGTATTAGAGTTAAAGATGAGATATTGTATGTGACTTCTTAGAGTTAGGAGGGTTTTACTTTTGGAAAACTAAAAGTTTGGACATTGTGCGAAACCTACAGTTATCAACGGACTATATTAGACAGTTACAACTGGGATAGTATGTGTGAAGGGTAAACGCTAGAAAGGTTTTGTATGTAAAAAGCTATAATTAGGGCAATGTGTAAAAGCTACATTTAGTAAGTGAACAGTTGTACTAGATAGTAACAGCTAGGACACTGAATACAAAGGGCTACTATTAAGAGTGTTTTGTGTGTGAAAAGACACTAGAACAATGCATGAAATGATGTACAGTTAGCAAAAGACATTTTCCATTCAGTTACAACTGAGATATCTGAAGGATTGCAGTTATAAAAGGTTTTGTTAGTAGAAAGCTTATGTTAGAACAATGTGTGAAGTGAACAGATAACAAGCGACTATCAGAGAGCTACAGCTTATATAATATGTATGAAGAGTTATAGCTGGGATATATATATATCTCTCTCTCTCTCTCACACACACACACACACACACACACATATATACACACATACATATATTATAGTCAGAATATTGTTAGTGAAAAGCTTCAATTACATGTAAGATGCTAGGGTTAAAAATATTAAGTTAGGATAATGTGAAAGACTTAGATAAAATATGTCTAATGTCAGAAAACTGCATGAGAAGTATTTATCAAACTAATGTTCACTAAGTACAATCTCATTTTAATGTTCCATAACACTCAGTAAAACTGTAAGTCAGATAATGTGACACCTCATAAAAATCATTCCCATTACTTATTTTTTAAAAAGTACTTCCTTTTAATAAAATATTAGAAGACTTAAATAAAATACAAAATATGCATGTACAATAAAATTCTCATTTGCTTCTCAAAAGGTTCAATTAAAGTTTTAACTGTCTTGACAGATAAATCCAAGTTGTTTAAATGCCAAAATTGTTATAACATCAACTATTTTGATCACTTTTTATCTTTGGAATTATTGATAATTACTTCAGGTACGTTCTATAAAAATTAATTTTATCATATGAAATGTTAATTGTAATGAGAATAGTTTGAAGGAAATGAATAATAATTTATGAATGAGTTACTTATAAAGTTACAAGTACACACTTAGAAGAATAATACAAAATTTTACAAGAATAAAGTTGTATTAAAATTTTACCAACATTATTTTACACATAGATAAGTTACACCTTAAAATGTATTTTACCCTCATTCCTTGTTCTCCTGGTAATCCTGGGGGCCCAGTACTTGTAAAATTCTTTCTTTCTAAATATGAATCATCACAATCACCAGGTAATCCTACTGGACCAGGAAACCCTCTACTTCCCTATAAAATTAAATTCTTAAAAATGAAGCACTTTTCACTTGAATAATACTTAAAATATTTTGGAATTAAAAGGTAAACAGGTTATTTTTTGGAATAAACAAAATTTACTAAAGGAATTTTTATTTTCAGAATTGTTAGTGATTTATTGCTGAAATTTGTCTCAAAAAGAATGTTTACAAAGTGAGATCAATTATGAATAAGTTAATTTATTTTGAATACTGTTTTTAAGATAATAAAATACTAATCTATCTATCTATATCACATCACATATAATAATCAATGCAATACAGTATTTTATCTGTTTGTAAATTACATTTTTCACACTTAAAATAATGTGTAATTAAACAAGTATTAATATGAAAAGTATCATGAAAAGTTTCAAAGGCATTTGGAAAAATGGAAAGCATTACAACTGAATCTAACAGTGAACTGTACTCACTGGTTCTCCTTTCATTCCTTGAAAACCTACACCCATATTTCCTTTAATTCCAGTTGGACCTATATCACCTTTATATCCCTAAAGAAGAACAAAATTTAGGTCAATAATTGAGACACATTATATACACCAATAAAAATTTGTTGGAGGTCATGCTTCATTTGATTTATGCTGGGAGGTTGAGCCATCCAAGAAATATGCAGTTGCTAATAGTTCCTTACTTTAGAAAGGATGTATTAGTACTGAAAATGGTCCAGAGGATGACTTTTGGGATGAAAATATTGTCATACAAAGATAAGTTAAGATCTCTGTGTTAGATATACATGATTATTTCATTTAGGTTTAATATGACACTTATGATTTGGTTGGTTGGTTGGCATTTTATGCTGCAAAGAAACTAGACTATATGTGCCAAACAACCAACAAAAATTTAAAATAGAGTAAAAACTATTAAAACTCATAAAATGAAATCATGTTAAACAAAACACAGCCCAATTTTCGAGTTAAAAAATAAATAGCATTAAAAAGGCCAGTGGCCCTTAAAAACTAAATATTTGTAAGGTGGACAGCAGCATCATCATTGCAAATGACACTGTCCAGCATTAGGGGTAAACCTGTGAACAATACATGTCAAAATTGGTGCCAGAGTCTTAGCTATGGTCCAACAGTAGATGTGGGCTGTTGTGACCTGAGTGTCATATAGACCACACATTGATGCATCACTCCCAGATAAAAGAAAATGCTGAGTTAAAAACTGTCAGAAATGTGTAGTCTTGTAAGAACAACTTCCTCTTTATGATATCATTATGGAAACAGGATGACCAAAGTTAACTGCAAACTGGCACAGAGCCAAGCCTTGAATACAGAACCATAGTTCATGTATGAAACAGGTATGGCAGTGACAGCACCAAAGCAGACAGACTTAGCTGTGGTATCACTGACCTCGTTCCTATGCATTCGAACATGGTTTGGAATCCAGAAGAACTGAATGGAAGTAGATGTTAAAGAAAAAAGGGCTAATTGGCAAGAATGGGTTGAAAACTAATGTGAAGTAATTCCAGGGCCAGTAGAGAGCTAAGCGAGTTAGTATAAACAGTACAATTTGAGTGCTGGTTAGCTTCTACATAATCCAGGACAAGAGAAATGTTATACAATTCAGCAATAAACACAGAAACTTTGCAACCACCAAATCACAAAAAACCATGAAAAAATCAGTGATGTCGAGAAAATCCACTTGTAGAGAAATATATATATATGTAGAAATGGCTCGTTTGGGTTGAGAAAATTTTTTATGTAAAGGAGCGAACAAAGTTTCAACCTTCTTCGGTTATCATCAGGTTCACAAAGAAAGAAAGTAGTAACCGACCGGAAGCTGACCACATATTTGAAAGGAGTTGTATAACTGAGTGTTGGAATGTAGAGGCATGCTTAGATGTTTGAATTATATATTCACTGGGTTACTGTCAACCCTTCATGAAAAATTAGAGAAAAGTGAGGGGGAGCAGATTGAGAGATCAGTAGCAGTAAAAGACTGACTAGGTACAATGAAAATAAGTATAAATATTAATACTGGGGAGAGATGGGTTGTGATATGAGAATGTATGCTCTACAGAGCGATTGCTTTCATAAATATCAGCACCTCCCCATAGGTTTTATGTCCATTAATGTTCCCCAGGATTAAAAAAGGGAGATGGCAACTTTTCAACCAAGATATCAAGGTCTGATTGAAGACAGGTAGAGAAAAGAAACAATGATGTTTTGAATCAAGAAAATATGGATGGCTACAGTTTCCTAAAGTGTGCCAAGTGGCAAAAACAGGGCAGCCACATGCTGATCAACCAACAGTGCCACCCCATCATGCACTCGTCAGTCACAAAACCTATGATTTCTGTACAAAGAAAACTGCTAAAGGGTGATTGTATTGGCAGGTTTCAGAAATGTTTCCTGTAAGAAATGACACATAGGATGATAGGAATCAACCAGCACCTTGATATCATCTAAATTAAAATAGAATCCTCAAGTGTTCCATTGTATCAATGTGGCCATTTTAATTTATGAGTAGGAGAACTGGATGGAGACCGCTTCTGTTTTTGATCACATTTCTTCTTGTTATTGGAAGGACAGGTAAACTGAAAGAACAGAACCTTCTAGGGGAGGTCCATGCCAAGGGGGCTTATGATTAGTATAATTATAAAATGCATGCATTAAATCTAGCATCTTTATAAGTGATAATTTATCACAGATTTGTTTATGTAGCTGTGTACAAATAACATGTTATGTAAATCACTAGTCAGTGATTATTATATTGTTGTATCATGTTACTAGAGCCTTCTAAGTTTTTCTCATTGTTTCACTGAGTAATATTACATCATAATATAACGTAGTTTAAAAGTTATAGGCCTCATTCAAGCAATGTACATATTGGCAACTAAGTTAGAGCAAGAAAGTAATTTAGTGATGAAAGTGAAAAAAGTGAAGTTAGACTGTGCGATTGTAAGTTTAGCCATAAAGTTTGTATATTGGCAACTTTTAAAGTGTAATAATTACAGACTGTATTGTAATAACAAAACAAAGAATAATTCATCTTATCAGTTGGGTTCTAAAGTAATTAAATCTGCCTGTGTGAACTTTTAATGCAAAAGAGAATTATTTAAAACTCTGATCGCAACTGTGGTAGCTCACAGGGTAGTGTAAGCAAACATTTCACTGATTGTATTTAGATCATCTAGTGGAAAAAAAGAATTAATCTTGTCAAAGATTGAAAAAACTTATGCGAACATTGATAAAAGAGGAGACAATCATTTAACCTCTACACACAATGGTAGTAACCAACAGTTCTCGTGTTGATTTTAAAGTGAATATCACAGTCTTGTATTGTAATAGCAGAAGATTTGAGAATTTTTCTTGCCAAAGTGTCTTCTGAAGTAATTGAGCACACCTGTGGACTTTGAAAAAAATTATTTAAAGCTCTAAATGTAACTAACAATTCCATAACTTTTTTGTAGATATGTTTCACTTGTTTTGAATATATTATTTTAAAACAAGTGCATTGCATGCTGTCTGTTTATTGTTGAAATGTATTGCTAACAAGTAAGTAATTTGGCCCTGTAAAACCTAATACACGGAAACTATTTTGTGTTGCAAAGAAGAAAAATTACAAGATATTTGATTGGTTGTATCAATGCGTTATCTTTCATTTTTACTTAATGATGATAATTTTAAAACTAGGAAATGCAAATACACATTTTGGCAAGGTAGAATTTAATTTTAGATATGGTAACCTTATTTTTATGAGTAAGTAGTTAGTTTTTGGAAGGGGTTAACCTATGATATGGTGAAAGCAGTAAATTTAAGGAATTTAAGAGCAAACTTAAATTTTATGTTATGTTATATAAAGAATTGTCTTCTTTGTAGGAACTCCTCCAAATTACCTGGGTGGTATGAATGAGCATTGTCCTTCACATAAGTTATTCACTAATGGCACCATTACACGTTTTCATGTAATAATTAACCAGGATCTAAACTTGATACTTTACAACTGTTAGACAGCTATCCTCAAGAACATGGAGGTTAAATCTTCACACAGAAGCTAATGCTGCCCCAGACAATGGGAAACAGATCCATCATAATAATGGGTGTGCTCAGCTAAGTTGTTTTTGTTATAGCATTCTATAAACCATCTCATTTTTTGATATGATGATAATAGAAGTTACAACAAAATTTTTGATTGACCATAAAGTGCAATAGTAACAAATCTTGGAATATCCAGAAAAGGTGGAACATAATACAAGTTACATATGACTAAAAGCCAGTCTTCTGGAGCATGTAGTGTGCAAGTGTACTATATGTTTTCTGTCTTCTTTTGCTGTGAAAAATATCAGAAAAACTGTGTAGTAAGAAATCACCGAACTGGTTTTTTTTATTTTAAATTATACATATGTATATATGTATGTGTGTGTGTGGGTGTGTGTTGGAACAAAAAGATTAGAATCAATACAAAAATAAATCATGTGGCATAGATAATACACAAAAGATAGCTTGGAATGAAAACAATTGACTTATCTTCTTAAATGTAAAATCTATTGCATCCAATACCCTAACAAGTTTATTTAGATAAAAATTATAGGTATTTCTTGGGATTGAGAAACATTGGTTCTTAACAGATTTTGGACAGTATATACACTGCTGGCCAAAATCTTAAGGCCAATGAAATATGCATTTTGCATTGTTAGACTCAGCTATTTATTTGAGTAGAGCTTTGAAAAATAAAAATAAGCAAAGGGAAAATAAAAATAAACTTTTTTAGCATTTAATATAGAAAATGTGAACACTATGAAATTAGCCTAAATAATAACTAGTCAAAAGTTTAATACCATACTGAAATGAAGAGTTATTTGGTAAATACGTAACAAAATGTAGTCATATGCATTCAAGCATTAGTGTTGTCGACATCTCCTGTGTTACATTGGGTAAAAACATAGAAAAGGCTTAAAAAGTTGACAGAGCTTGAACATGGCAGAATTATTGAGCTGCAAAAGCAAGGTCTCTCTCAACATGCCATCACTGGTGAGATTAGATGTAGTAAAACTGCTGTTTCAAATTTCTTAAAAGACCCTGAGGGATATGAATTGAGAATTTCAAGTGGTTGGCTCAACAAAATTTCGCTGGCATTGAGCAGGAGGATTTGACGGGTTGTCCAGCAAGACACCAGTCAATCTTTGAATCAGATTAAGGCCCTTACAAATGCAAAATGCAGCTAAAGAACAATAAGACAGCATCTACAAGAGAAGGGCTTGTAAATGTCTTCAAATGCCACACCTTTTTCCACACCATAAAACAGCTTGGTTAAACTTGGCTGAGAAATACAAAACATGGGATGTAGAAAAGTGGAAGAAGGTTAAGCTCTCTAATGAGAAAAAATTTAACCTGGATGGTACAGATGGCTTCTAACGTTACTGGTACTATAAAAATATCCCACTACAGACATTTTCTACACGACACAGTGGAGGAGGTTCCACCATGATCTGGGGTACTTTCTCCTTCCATGGAGCAATGGAGCTTCAGGTTATACAGAGGCATCAAACAACAGCTGGCTACATTGGCATGTTGGAGAGGGCATCCTTATTGACTGAAGGCCCTCGCTTATGTGGAAATGACTGGATCTTTCAGCAGGACAATGCTGTAATCCACAATGCCTGAAGGACAAATAACTTTTTCATGGAGAAAAGCGTGATTCTTTTGAATCAACAAGTGTATTCACCCAAATTGAACCTCAATGAAAATGTTTGGAGATGGATGGCAAGGGAAGTCTATAGAAATGGACATCAATTCCAAGCATGTGCCTGATGTTCGTAAAGCCATCTTCACCACTTGGAATAACATTCCATCCAGCCTACTGTAAACGCTTATATCGACTATGCCAAAGTGAATGTTTGAAGTTTTTCACAATGACGACCATGTAACTCACTGCTGAGACTTCTTGTTGGGTATTTCCTACCCTGTTTAGGACTTCTTTTTGCATGGCATGATCTTAAACTTTTGACTAGCTAGTATTTAGGCTAAATTCATAGTGTTCATATTCTCCCTGTTTAATGCTAAAACTTTTATTTTTATTTTTCCTTTTCTCATTTTCATCTTTTGAAGCTCCACTCAAATAAGTGGTTGAGTCTAACAACACAAAATGCATATGTTTTCTTTATGTTCATTGGCCAGCAGTGTATATATTTTTGTAACTTTAGTTTCCTTAAAATGATTTTATATTAAAAGTATGACTGTAATTTTGATACATACAATGAAAAATGATACTGAATCTTATCAGGTAAAATTGGGTAGTTTTATTGAAATTTACTTAGAGTAATGCTCTTTTTAATCACAGAAAAAAAACAACTTTTCCAACAGTTTGCAAGCATTGGGTAATATTGACTCGACTTGCAGAAAGTTAAAAATAACTGTGGAAAAAGGTTTCTGAAATTAAACAACTAATTATGTAATTCATCACTTAGTAAACTCAATTAATAAAGTGAGAAACAAAAGATTTAAAAAGTTATAATCATCAAAAGGTATTTATAACACTAATAAAAAAGTTTTAACAATGAAAGAAAAACACATTTGATAATCTGAACTTATAATAAAAACCGCTGTTTATCCATATACAGATGTTTCAAAATCAATTTTTTTCCAAAACATTATCCTGTAAAGTATTACATTTGTAATGATTATGGACCAAATAGAAACAATTTGCCCTAACCAGGATATGAAGTTGTCATCCCTGGTTCACATTATAACAATGAGAGCAATGATTTTACTAAATGAATGATTATGGAACAAGTCTGAAACAGATAATCCTTCACACATTTACCTTTAATCCTGGAGACCCTGCATCACCTGGGAATCCTGGTGTACCATCATACCCTGGAGGTCCCTACAAAAAAAATGATTTTTGCATATCTTTTAGGGTTTTTAACTGACAGATTCGTGAATAGCTGAAGCATTTTTAGTTTCTGAATACTTATGTTTGCAATCTACAATATCAATCTATTCTTCTATAAAACTGCACAGTCAGTACTTTTATTATTAATATAATATTGTATTATATTCTAAATAGCTGATGAAACCTCAATACATTCATCATTTGTCCTACTCATTATCTAAAACATTTCATATGGAGAGTGTAAAACTAGTACCATAAATACCAAAATTAGAGCACAGCAGGTTCTCCATGGCTGGTATACTCACAAGAGAAAACTTATTAATATTAATCTTCACAATTATGGCTTGCTTGGAAAAATGAACTAAAAATGGAAAATTTGTCAAAATATTATTATGCTTTTAGATATACAAAATAAGTCTTAATTCAAACACTTAACTTTTTTTCTTTCCTTTACTTATGATCATATGATTCATAATTCACTGTTGCAGTTACCCAATCAAGAGACATTTATTTTGCAGATATAATTTCATCAAAGTACTCTCTCAATGAGAGAGGTGTTTTTAATATACCTAAATTTTTTGTTTCTATAGTTATTACAGTGTTTTTGTTGTGTTTTTGATAATGGGTTGTTCCCAAACTTAAATGAGCATACAAAAGATATTTTGATTGGAAGAGGGTAAGAGTTAATGAGTGCTTTTCACAAATGATAAAAAATGTTGTTTGCTTTCCATAAATAACATTTAAAAGTTTATCCAACAGCAACTGCAGCAGGTTTTGTGAACATTAACACTTTTTTTTCTATTTCTTACTAACCTATTCA
This sequence comes from Carcinoscorpius rotundicauda, assembly GCA_011833715.1. Classification (NCBI taxonomy): domain Eukaryota; kingdom Metazoa; phylum Arthropoda; class Merostomata; order Xiphosura; family Limulidae; genus Carcinoscorpius; species Carcinoscorpius rotundicauda. The sequence goes on from CM022401.1 coordinate 46,523,965, forward strand.
TAGTAACTATAATGCTTATATCTTTAAAAAAAAAAAACTTTAAATTTCATGACAAAGGGTTTCACAGATATTCATTTTATATAGTTGTAAAAAATGACAAAAATTTTGAATTTTTTTTTTACTTTATTTAATCTGGAAATGTAAGTAATTGTTTATTTACCATGCTTTACAAATTATACTAAAAATAGTTTACCAGAGATCCCATTGTCCCATCTCTACCAGGTTCACCCTTGAAAATAGGAAGACAAAAATTAGTTTTAAAAACATAATATTGTTTTCTAAGTGTCACTGTTGTGAATTTACAAGTTATAGCATGTACATTTTAATAATTTATTTTAAACTTGACATTTAATATAAAAAAAAATTAACGGGAGAAACTTATTATGAAGAGATATTAGGCTTGGGAAGTTAAATATCTCTAATTATCTAATCATAAATTAAACAAGTATTAAAATAACGTAAAATACAACAACAACAAAATATCCAAATTGAACTTAGAATACAAACCCCCCTCCAAAAAAATAATGTTTTGCTTTTAATATTTTGTTCATGCTATGCATTAAATAAATAATATTTACATATTTCTATTAGGTTTTTAACTTTTTTAAAGTTAAAGTATTTAACTATTGTCCTTTTATTTTCTTCAAAAAAATAAGCAGGATTGTGCTTGCACCATAGCTTTAGAAACATGTACAATATTACTTTTATGAGGTTATAAGCTTTGTGTAATGTCTGAGAATTGATTATCCTCACATCAGTTCCCAAATTTTCTGTAGATAGATCAACACTTTCACTTTACACAAGAACAATTTTTACCTTCTGTCCTTTCAGCCCAGGTGGCCCAATGGCAGGCTCACCTTTCAGTCCTTTGGGTCCAGTATCTCCAGGAATACCTCTGGATCCAGGTTCTCCTGATGCTCCTGGTAGACCTGGTATACCCTAGATGCATATGCATAAAGGAAATAAACCTGATAACCAATTACAGTAATACATATATTACTATGTTTATACATATATAAATATATGTATATTGAGACAGTAACTCATTATGTTAACCATACAATTGAATTTAATACAGAGTGTTACTGTAAAGAGAGGACATTAAAAACAACCTTTCATACTTTTATAAATTCCTGAAAGTTGTTTAACATTAATATTACAGTTATTTGGGTTAAATAACACAATAATAACTAAATATAGTTATTTCTGTAAATAAAATAAAAGTGGTTAAAATTTTAATTGAAAGTTAAAGTTTATAGGAGTAAATTTTACTACAACCTTAAAATAGAATTTGTTCATGTAACGATATTTCAGGCTTACACATACTTCAACTTACTGGTAAATCATAAAACAGGATAAATGCAATGCTTTATTATATAAACACAATCTAAAAACTAGTTTATTGTCTCCTGATGTTCTAAGAGTTAACTTATTAATGAGTGGGTTTTATTTGGGAACTTGGGGGCTGTCATGCACTTTTTACAAAAGCTAGTAATGAAGATGTGTAATTTTTATGTAGAGATTGTTGGTTGGAGGACAAGTTGGAGGCTATCCTAATTGAAGTAGAGGCAATAGATAATGATAAGTATAGACTCTGAGAAACAGCATCAGGATTTCAGAAGAAGTTCAAGCTTTTACATGTAAGGGAAAGATCAGCTAGCACTGACTTTCAGAAAGTTAGAAAGGGTGCTACTGATGTAAAAAAACTAGTAAATTCAGTTACAATGACTATATCCTGTTGAGCATTATAATATAATCAACTAATAAAGGAAAGGAAAACAAAAGAGAAGGATGTGGATAATAAGGAGGTTATGCTTATAGGTGATTCCTTGACAAGATATGTGGATAGAATAGTCTGCAGAGGAAGGAATCAGGTTTTGCTACCAGGAGCACAGGGGAAAGATATAACTGACAGAGCCAGAGATATAATAAAGAGGGCTAGCAGAGACACAATGTTTTTGTGCATACAGTGGTTAATGATATAGGGAATGGTAGCTTAGAGGAGCTAATTAATAAGCACAAGGGGCAGATATAGGCCATACTTTAAATTTGTCAGAGATATTGCCCAGAATTATTTATTAGGATGAAGTTATAAGCAGGCCTTTAGAGCTAAATGGTAGGTTTAGGTTGGTATCTAAGTATGAGCAAATTGGCTGACTTGATGTGTGGGATCAGTTTAGTGAAAGAAGGGAGCTTTTTGGAATATGTGTTTTACATTTAAAATAAGATAGGGGCTGGCTTGTTTGATAAGACTATTAACTTTATTGTAAGCAGATTTTTAGATAGGACTAGACATTGGTGAAGGCCAAAAAAAACTAAAGCAAAAATAATAAGAGGCAAAGAAAAGTTTAGCATAGAAATTAGTACACAAGTACTCACAAGGATAAGCTTAATTATTACTGTTGTAATGATAGATGTGTAAGAAATAACACAGATGACTTCAAACCATTAGTAGAAATGGAGGATTTTGATGTAATGAGTAAAAATGAAACATGGTTAAACATAGATGATATTTGAAAACAGAAGTTTGTTTCAAATAGGTTAGAGGCTATTTAATAGAGATAGAGTATTAAGAAGGTGGGGGAAGGAGTGGCTTTAAATGGAACATGTTTTGTTTTGTTGAAATTGAGAATATCAAAGATATATCAAGAAGACTGAATCAGTTTGTATTTATATTAGTGAATACAAAACATAAAAGGCTTTTAGTAGGAATTTGTTATACACCACCAAATGATACTAATGAAATTATTGAAAAACTTCAGATTGAGATTAATATTTCAGCTGTTAATTAAGTCATAATTATGAGTTATTTCCATTTCAGGCATACAGACTGGGAAATGCTAGAGTCCAACCATGAGGGAGACAGTGTTTGGAAACTGTTCAAGATGACTTTTTCTCCCAATTAATCAAGGAATCTCCTATAAACAATGCAATTTTAGATTTATTATTAACTCCAAATACAGATATAATTGAGAGTGTATTTCCAAAATAGGAGAACTTCTGGGTGCAAGTGATCATTGCTGTACTAGGTTCAATATTTTATTGCACATGGTGATAAGAAATGATAATTTTGTTACAAGTTTGAAAAAAGCAAATTTTTGGGCAGGTACTATAGAATTGAAAATTAGCTAATGTAACTCCTTTTTTCAAAGGAGGTAAAAAAAATCTATCCCAGTAACTATAGATCCATTAGTCTTATATCAACTTTGGAAAAATGTTGATAAAATATGCTAAAAATGCTTTCAAGATGATACTGTCTTCGGTGTTTCTAGATGGGGAAAGAATGCTCCTGCTTTACAAAAAGATTTAGATAATTTACAGAGTTGGTCAAATAAATGGAAAATGGGTTTAATTATAATATATGCAAAATAATGCAAGTGGGTTATCATAATTAGAATTATAAGTATAATTTGGATGGGAATAACCTTAACAGTTATGAAAAAAAGAATCTTGGCAGAAATGTTGATCAGTCTCTAAAGCCATCCAAGTAGTGATCTGTTGCCAGAAGTAGGGCAACTAAGATTTTAGGTTATACCTACAGAAATACTAAATACAAGTCTTAAAAGGTTATAATTTCATTGTATAAGGCACTTGTTAGACCACATTTGGCATATTGTATTCAGTTTTGGGCTCCTTACCTTAGATAAGACATTGAGTTGTTGGAAAGTATTCAGAGAAGTTACTAAAATGGTGCCTGGGATGGAGAATATCATATGAGAACAGCCTAAAATCTCTCAAATTGTTTTTCTTAAACAAAGAAGAGTTAGGGAGAATCTTATTGAGGTGTTTAAGATTGTAAAGGGAATTGATAGTATTGATGCATTATATTTTTTTCCATATTGAACAGTGAGAATAGTAAGATGAGGGTACATAATTTTGGCATGCTAAGAGTCATCTTCAACTAAGACAATTTTATTTTTCTAACAGGATGGTTGACCTTTGAAATGGGTTGCATTTGAATGTTGTAGAGGCAGAAAATTTAAGTGATTATGAGAAAAAGCTCAATAAGTATATAAATGATAAGGGCTAATTTTAAGATTTTTAATTTATCATTTTTAATTATCTTCAATTCAGTTTAGAAGGTGAAACAGCTAAGATGGACCAATAGGTCACATGCTGTTTCAAAGCATTATGTCGTATTAACTGAATCAACATATGGTGGCATGATGTTACATAGTAAAATGTTACAGATGTTAAAAGAATAAAAATTAAGAAATTAATGATTTGTGACACATTTTAAGGATTTATTTTTCAGAGTAAACAAATATGTACTCAACTTTTGTCATTCAAACTTACTGAATATTTTTAAAAGATTTATTTTTAAGTAAAATATTTATGGAATTCATAGAATCTTCCCTTTATTATTCTTTGTAATTTTTAATAACAAATAATTATTCCTATCAAAACCATAGTTTTAAGATGTTGCAATATACTGACCCATTTAAAATGCAGAAGGTCTTATAGTTCTCAGAAGAAACCTAACACCAGTTGTTAGAGATTCAAAAATAATAATTATCATGAAACTATAAAGGTTATCAAACACTTTGGGTCAGTGAACTGACATTTAGATTTTTACTCTGATTACTTATGGCACACAGGTATATAACACCAACCAGATGCTTGTCATCCTCATAAAATTAATCTAGCATGCAACTCTTTTTAATCAAATGAACTGTGACTATATAATAATGTATGATGGATACTTGAAAATGTTGGTACTTGATGAAACTCCATAAACTCTCTTCTAATGCCTTTACTGGTAAAACCATAGTCATGAATAAATAATGTATTTATGAAATGTACAATTGTCTTGTTTTCCTCAGTTCTCTAATATATGGTATTGTGAGCTCATTGTTAATATAACTTATGTTAGAATATTCAATGTAAATGCTTTGATATTTTTTTTCAGCTGAAAAGGTTTAGCAAGGTTATAGCAAGGCTATTATCTATCAGCAAATTTTTATATGCCAACAGTAGGAAACCTGTGTACACTAAAAGTGTTTAAGATTTTGATCAAAAATACTTATAATGCTTATTTGTACTACTCTAGAACACTTTCTATAGGCTCAACAATAAGAGTTAGACCTTATAACATTAAAATTATGGGAATGATCCCCGTAGTAAGCATGCTAGGAATAGCCAATTCTACACTTTATGCTTAATAAAAAACACATAAATCAAACTAATTTGGAAAATTTATTGTTCCTTGATAAAGAATAGTAAGTTTGGTAAATGTAACAATTCCTGATACAAGCTATTAAATATGGAAAATATATTGTAGTTTGTGATATATTCTGTAAAATTTGAAAAGTTAAACATTTAACGTTTCATGATATAATACCCTACTATGTTTGGAAAATGTTTTTCTGCAAAACACTTAAAGGAGTGTTTTTAGGAAGTTAGAGGTTGCTCTTTATTGAACTTCTAACTTACATCAGTTCCATTACAACCATCTAAGCCAGGTGGGCCTCTTGGACCTTGTATCCCTGGTACACCCTGAAGAGAATATTAAAACACATGTATACATGTATATATACACCGCTATTAAAAATATTATAATGAAAAAAATACCTACTGACATTGTTAATGAAAAAAAACAAATGAAACACTTGTAAGATGTTGTTTAATTCCTCAGGGTTTGTGTAATGATGTTCAATGCTTAAAAACTCAGCTGTATGAAAACAGTGACTGTTTCATACACAGTTCTAAAAATTAGACATTACCAGTCTCAAAATTACAATAAATCACGGATAATTTACTTTACAGGGATAAAATCAGTATAAAACCCAATTAAATTGAAAAACACTGATACACTCTGTACATTTCGATGTAAAACACTACATCATCATCAGCATTACATTCATGAGGATGGCATAGTGATATACATCAAAAAGTAGAAACTGGAAACAGTCTCATTTTTAGAATTGTGTGTCAAAGAACCATTGTTTTAAAAATATTGTGAGTTTTTAAACTTTTTTAATATATTGTATTTTTCATGTTTATACATACACACAACATGTCTGAGCTCCTGCAGTCTGTTGGAATAGATGTATTTAGAAATGAGATAGTAAACTGCTGAATAACACCAGCTGTTCAGCTGTGAAACTTGTAGTTTCATAAACTAAATTCTCCTGATGAAAATACAAGTTTCACTAAGGAATAGTAACAAATGATTAATATTAATTAGTAATACTTTATGTTTATATTTTTTGTTGTTTATTCATACTTACTGGAATTCCGCTGATCCCAGGGAAGCCAGGCATACCCATTTTTCCCTAAAATAGAATGAAAATAAACACAATACATTTATGAAGCACTCAAACTTTCAAATATTAAAAAATTTAATGAATAATGAAACAAATAATCAATATATTAAATTAAAATTCTTTAAAAAACAAACAAAGTTTAAAACCCTCACCTGAAGTTTTTGTTATTTGTTTATGGTTCTGATAGATTAATAACACAACATATTTCATATTAAGTTGTAAGTATAACTTAACTGTGTGAAGTTGTAACATTTAAATTATTTAATTTATTGTAGTAAGCTAGCATGGAAAATAATAATCCAATAAAGGGTTCAGTCTCAAACAGATGTAATCATTTTCTTTGACTCATAAGTTAAACATAGCATAATGCAAATAAGATTGAAATAAATAACTTTCTGATGAATACCCTGGAATGAGTGTCAAATGCTTGTTCCAGTATACTCCTCATGAATACTCTGCTTAAACAATCTATCAAATACATAATTTTCTATTTAAATGAATGAAAACATGATACTAATTATGGCAACTGTTGTAGATAAATTTGGAGTTTTGACAGTCTTCTACTGTCATGATATGTACATTGGATTTTTATTTTGGGTGGTCTATGACTATTAATGTTTGACAAAAAGTTTGCAGTAATTTTCTAATTTCAAGATTCACTGTTCTTTATGAGAAAAGCTTTTTGTATTATGTGATATTTTAGGCACACAAATACAAATGATGAAATAATAAAAAGATATATAATTAATTAATTATAAAACAAGTGTAATTCAGTAATTCAAGAATGTGATAATTTTGGTATATCTTTTGAATCTTAATAATATATTTTATCTTCACTACGTTCAAATACTCTATAAAACATTTAAAAAGGTATAATGACCATAACATTAATTACTATTAGTTGGATAATAAATCTTCAATTTTGGCTATCACCTTAAATTGATTTGTTTTTCAGAATTAAGCCAATTATATTTCAGGTAAAACATCTTACAGTGAACTAGTAATTTATTACTTTTAAAATTAAAATGAGTGATAAAAACGTACAAGTGCTTGTGAGAAAAACAAGTTATTTAGAAGTATAAATAACTTCCCTTATTGAAAATCTGTGCTTCAACATTTATGACAAGAAATATTATTCTTGAAAAGCTTATATACTACAAATTTAGTTTGAAATACTGTTGCTTCTCTGTTATATATTTCATCTAGTTATAACTTACAAAATTAATTTCTATGCTGAGAACTTTACACTACGTCATTTAAAAAAACGAAAATTGGAAAAAAGAATGATTAATAAAGGGTTTTATTAAAATTGATGAGCTGAATTATCTTATTAATGCATTTTTGGTTATTTTGTCTTGAAAACCATATGGCTAACATTTTTCAAAAAGTCTGAACAACACAGACAAAAAAGAAAAAAACATGAATCTCACTCTATCTCCATTTGGTCCATTTCGTCCTTGTGGGCCCGATTCACCTTTTACTCCCTTTTGTCCTGGTACTCCTTCCATGCCTGGGAAACCTTGTAAACCTTGTTCTCCTATAGGGCCAACTGGACCAGGAGGTCCCTATTGATATTGAAATTACATTACCATTTACGCTGATATCTTAAAGTGATTCCAAGAAATTGTTTTTAAATAAACAGTCACATAGATTTTATATTTTGATGGATGTTTTTATTTTGCCATTTCGTTATTGGATTGTTTATTATAAACTACTTCTTACAAACTACACTGTCTACAGGTTTATTTATAGGATTAATTGCTCTCTAAGAACAAAACATTTGATCATTTAAAACGATGAGAAAAAATATAAATCTTAAAAAAGCAAAAGCCTGTTAGAATATTAACTAAAAACATACTCGTATAACAACGTAAAAGAAAACACACACATACACATCATTTCCTTACTTTCTACTAATGAATTAAGATGGCTTAACAAGGTCAAAACGTTGTTCTCTGCTTTATTAGTAAACATGTCAATACACATACCAACTGTCCCAAGATACATTTTTCCTTCAAGTGGGTTTCACGCCATCACGAATTTTAAAACCACTGTTTGTATTGCTGAACCATGAAAGTTTATACATCTCTTTATAATACAAGTTATAAGACTTAAATAAATTCCACATTAGTGAGTCCTCCTATATTCTGGTATTGAAATAAACTTGTTCTCTGCGAGAATAATAATAAAAAAGAATTCTCTATACATTGCTATATGTTTAATAGATTGTGTTTATGTTATACTGTTCTGAGAAATTCTCTTCTTTGTGATACTCTAAGATATATTTCTTGAAACGTCACAGCTCCAAATTTAAGATTTGTAATTTAGTGGAAATATTGTTGTTGTTGTTTTGAATTAAGCAAAAAGCTACACAAAGGGCTATCTGTGCTCTGCCCACCACGGGTATCGAAACCCGGATTTTAGCGAGTAAGTCCGCAGACATACCGCTGAGCCACTGGGGGTCTTTAGTGGAAATATTTGGAGAAAAATTTTAATTTATTAAAAATTCTTAATAAGCTACTTAAATACCTTATAAGATTAAATATTTTATGACAATTTAATTTGTTCAGAAGTGTTTGAGAGGTAAGTTAATCTCTCTCTCTCGTTTGAATTAAATCTTCAGAACAAAATATCAGCATGTGCCTTTGTAATAAAGTTTTGAATATATGAAGGATTCTGCAGCCATAACCCACCTCCAAGGTGGTTGACGTATGTGTTGAAATACGACTATTTAACGTTTACGATGCTCAATGTACGTACAATCTGCAGCGTAACTAAACAATACTTACCCTCGATCCTTTCTCTCCTATGCATTTGCATCCGGTCGCTGTACAATTTCCACACACAACAGGACTCCCTCTGGAGTGACCTTTAGATTTTGAATCATACCTGAATTCGTACTGCTGCTACAACGTAGTGAAAACAAAACTGTTAGTCATCACTCATCATTCATCTTCAGAATGATGCTATTGTTGTTTTCTTCTTGTATATCTTATAAGATCTTAGAAATGTGACAAGATACTTTTCTGCAATGAATAAGTAAATTAATATACAAATTTAAACAAATATACACGCATATAACCATGCTTAGTCAGTATTTTACCTGTTTTCAGTCATGATGTACTGTTGAATATTTATTAACTAAAAATACATACACTACAGCTTCAAAGCTTTTTAAAATGTTTAAAAAAGTTCGCATCCAACGCAACTGCAAATAAACATAAATCTGTAGAGCGTGATGAAAATACATTGAAAATGGGTAAGCTATAAACTAATATTATTTATATTTCGGTTACTTAAAACATATTCCATATTAACAGTGCTATAGTCACATATTTGAAGTAATTTGTTTGTTTTGGAATTTCGCACAAAGCTACTCGAGGGCTATCTGTGCTAGCCGTCCCTAATTTAGCAGTGTAAGACTAGAGGGAAGGCAGCTAGTCATCACCACCCACCGCCAACTCTTGGGCTACTCTTTTACCAACGAAAAGTGGGATTGACCGTCACATTATACACCCCCACGGCTGGGAGGGCGAGCATGTTTAGCGCGACTCGGGCGCGAACCCGCGACCCTCGGATTACGAGTGCACGCCTTAACGCGCTCGGCCATGCCAGGCCTTATTTGAAGTAATATAGTTCTGAGTTCTAAAGGTAAAATCATGTAGAAAATCAGTAAAAAAAAAAAACCTGTTCTTTTTTTCCTTCGGCATGTGTTATCTAACGCGTGCAGCATTCACTGTCACCTTGAAATGTGTAGTCTTAAAAACACGTGAAACATTTATTACTTTATTACACGTGTATTTTTAACTACACCAAGAAAATAATTTAATATTCTGTCATATTCAAATATTGATCATGAAATATATGTTCAGAAAATACAACAAAAATTAATTAGTATATTTCAATGTTATCTTCAAACATCCTTGCTACACAAATCCATATTAACAAATAACATATTCACTGCACATAAACATAACAAAATTTGAGTTGGTTGACAAATCTATATAGAATTTCACTTTTCATACACAATATGGTGAGCTACATTTCATTTTTGTTTTATAATCAGATAACTTATCACGTTTCCCAGAGAGACATACTGTTTTTTATTGTTTCTTCTTCTTTTCTCCAAACACTTTCGAATCTACCGCTAATCCTTTACTTATCAGATGATTGTCTTGAAACTTGTAAGAGTTTTTACCATGATTCAATACCCCAAGTCGCCTGTTTAATTCTTCTTATTGAGGACTATACGGGTCAAAGGTAAAATCAACTATTTTGAGCTCTTGTATAGTCACATTTAGAGCAATCAAAATAAAAAGTGGTACAAACAAAAATTTTCAAGCGCTTAATGTATTTACATATAAAAGGTTAGATTTGCCAGTTCTGAGTATTTCTTAAAAGAGTCAGAATTCAAGAGAAGCATAATTTATTATTTTGGGTCAATTACTTGACTGTATTTATAAATGTAAATGGGACATGGTAAATATATATACTTTTCTACAGGTCCATAAATTGACAAACAAAATAATAGACGTGCTCATTTTTAGTAATTATTCGCTGTCGATAGTCACAAAAAACACAATTTTAAATCTTTTATTTGTTTACAATAACTCCATCATATTTCGACCAATTTACGTGGGAACTAGTCCAAAAGTACTAATATATTGGTTCCATACATTTTCGGGATATATTCATTCTTGATCATTTTAGGGGGAGGTGGTCAAAAGATTAAGTATACCCATGATTTTAGGGGTTTCGGTCGACTAAATATCATTGTTTTGATCAATATTCATGGAATTTGGTGCAAAGATACTTTTATACGGACAAGATGCGTTGACAAACAAAAATATCTTAGGGTTTTTTTTGGCAGTAACTCCGCTGTATTTCGGCCAGTTTACATGGAATTTGGTACAAAGATGCTAGAATGTATAGAAGTTTAATTTTATACATTCCAGTAGTATAACAAGATAACAAGATGTATAACAACATGACACTGGGAGGGCCCAGTGGCTCAGAGGTATGTCTACGGACTTATAACGCTAAAATTCGGGTTTCGATACCCGTGGTGAGTAGAACACTGATAGCCCATTGTGTAGCTTTGTGCTTAATTCCAAACAACAACAACAACATGACTATCAAAATTAAAAACACAAACTAAGTGATAAGCACAAAATTTTAGTAGAGTTAGTTTATTTAAGAGAACTTTTCTGAAAAATCTAGTGATATCTAAATACTTTTTACAAAAAATATAGAAAACCAACTTTTTAATATACATAATTCTGCAGTAACCCTTATAATAATGATATTAAAGTTTTACATTTTCTTCAGTTTATAGTAAGGAAAACATTCATGCCATAACAACAATTACGTTATCTTTTGATCATAAGGAAGCGTATAAAAGGATAACCTTTGGAGTGAGCAACGTCTACCCCATCATAGTGTCCCCACCCCAAGGAACGCCGAATACAAAGTTCGCGCAGGTCTCACTTGTGTTTAGGGTTGACTCTGTAATACGCAGTTTTTTCTATTTGTATTTTTAAAGTTACAAGTTAATCTAAGCAGAGCATTCAGTTCAACTTATGTCACTGTCATGTTTTTTGGACCAGATAAACTTCTACAGACAAACACTTGTTTTTGAAATTATCATACGAAAACACTGAACAAACAAAAGGTGTGTGAATTTTCTTTCAATAATATAGTATCTAAGAATTACTTTATTAATGTTGATACATTCGTTAAGCGATGACCTGTGAACTTAATTAAAAAATTATAAAATATGATTTTTTTCCTCTGACCAAAATTTCTGCTTTCAGTTTTTAACTGTGACCTTTCATCAATGAATTACCTTCCATATGTCAAGATAATGCAATGGTAAGAAAAATAAATCTATTCATTGATATTAATACGAAACACATGCTGGTTCCCATTTTAACATTAGTTTCACTCAGATATCATTATCAATAATTAATAAGTATTAATACATATGTCAAACCAACTAAACCTATACCTCAGAAAGTTTCACACAAAAAAATACGTTTACCAATACTAAAACTACATGATTCTAATCCATGTACTGAAAGTATGGCGATTGCAGCAAAAAGAAGACACATTTTATGTTATAAAATTTGTTCATGCTTTCGGGACATAAGACTGTACTCCCTTTAAACGAGTAGCCTGAATCTAGGTTTTGCACGCCATAAAATCGTAACGAGGACTTTGAGAAGAAATAACTTTGTTGGCTGTTTGTAAAAATAGGAGGTCACTGCCCCCGAAAGGGATCAGACTAACATCACTTATGTTTGGAAGTGACCTATTAGGTGTTGAGAGTGAAATCCTTTTTTAGGATAATTAGTGTTATAGAAGCTAGTTTAATACACACACACATATACATATTACTGAAAATAAAGGACAAAGTTTAAGCGGAACAATAACAACGACAACGCACAGGTCACATGATAATTTAATTGCGTAAGTAAAAAAGTTTTCGTTTGAAACTTGCTATCATCCCTAGTTTATTTTTCTTTCTATAAATTGAGCAGGAAACATAATGTATCTACGATCGCGTTTCTGTCCCTTCAAACATGCTCGCCTTTTCAGTCGTGGGGGCGTTATAATGTTATAAACAATCTTACAGTTCGTTGGTAAACGAGTAGTCCAGGAGTTGATGGTCTTACACTGCTAAATTAGGGACGCCCAGCCCAGACAGCCTTCGTGTAGCTTTGCGCGAAATTCAAGACAACTTAATTTACCGTCAAAAATGTTTTTGAAGTAAATTGAACTGGTATTTTAACTCTCTCTTTTTTTTTTACTGCTATGAGTAATAGATATGAGTCTAGACTCTACAGCATTACTACGGTGGTTTGAAACTTTATATTACCAAAATGAAATGATATTTATTTCACTTCAAACTTCTCAGAGCTTAAAGTTCATAATCTAGCGTGAACAACTCACATTTTAAGGAGTAATAGCGAAACGTTTTGACCCATATTCAAACTTCGTTCAAGCAGTTTGGTGTATAAAAACTCCTTGTTCGATGTGCCTCTCGACTCGTAATCTGAGGGTCGCAGGTTCGAATCCCTGTCACACCAAACATGCTCGCCCTTTCAGCCGTAGGGGCGTTATACTGTGACGGTCAATTCCACTATTCATTAGTAAAAGAGTAGCCCAAGAGTTGGTGGTAGGTGGTGACGACTAGTTGCTTTCCCTCTTGTCTTACAATACTAAATTAGAGTCGGCTAACGCAGATAACCCTCGTGTAGCTTTGCGCGAAATTCAGAACCAAACCAAACCAATGCACTTTCTTATTCGAATTACATCAAATTAACTTAGAGCGTTAATTATTAACTGGCGTTCCACACGCCCAAGTATGTAGCTAGAAAGATGACTTTGTTTTCCTTACTGTAGTTGCACGTTTTTAATGTGTTTCAAAAGTTTTAACTACAAAACCTATACAACCTGGTTTATATTGAAGACAGTTATACACTCATAGACAATACGTATCGTTTTACAGATGGAATTTTCTCATCAACTTTAAATAAAACTCATATTTGTTAGATATGGCTGAAAATAATTATCACGTCAACCTGTGGTTAATATTATCTCATCATTGTCTTTTTTCTTTCGCTGTTTTCCATTAAGCTCATTGTATTCTGGTTAGATATAGTAAAACGAAAGTGATAGGACAAAGTGACAAGTTACAAGTAACGAGAGCATTTGCAGTATTAGATTTCTTACTGTATTCACCAATCGTTTACCGGTGTTTCTAATCTTAATATCTGAAACGAAGAATTTGAATTTACTTGCTCTTCTACTGTAAATTTAAGACATTTATGTTGTTGGCTGAGATAATCCAAAAATAATAACATTGAATTGTCATTAAATACGTTGTAAATCAGAGATTTGGATTCGTCTGTTCAATTCTTCAGCGGAATATTTCATTTGTGATAGAAACAAGACCAGACAAACTTGAAGCTTTGGAGCTAATTTTAAATCTCATTACGATTCCATCAAACTTATCACAAAATTCACCACTGAACACAAAAATTGACTGTCTGGTAATAAAGTCAATTAACTTGTAGAACGGGTGTAGTCAAATAATTAAATCTTTAAACAACTATCATAAACAAGTTTCGCCACGTCATTAAGTTGAATGTTTGTGTGCCTAAAGATTCTATGTTTGTTTGTTTTGGAATTTCGCACAAAGCTACTCGAGAGCTATCTGTGCTAGCTGTCCCTAATTTAGCAGTGTAAGACTAAAGGGAAGGCAGATAGTCATCACCACCTACTGCCAACTCCTGAGCTACTCTTTTACCAAAGGATAGTGGGATTGACTGTAACATTATAACGCCCCAATGGCTGAAAGGGTGAGCATGTTTGGCGCGACCGGAATGCGAACCCGCGACCCTCAGATTACGAGTTTCACGCCTTAACACGCTTTGCCATGCCGGGCCATAATATTCTATGCCAGAGCTAGTGAAGAAAATTTGATTTTTTAAATGATGATCGAGAACTGCTTGTTGTAAATACAAGCGTAGAGGACGACATTTCGAAAGTCTTCCTTTTTTACGTACTATCAAGTTTTAAGTATAAATTTAGCAAATAAAGCAAATTCTAAACTGTCTTTGGATGGTTTGTAAACCATTTTAGAAATGCGACTAATAGGTCAGTTAACTGATAATTTAATGTTCCTATATAAGGTAATATAGGTTCAGTTGGAATAGCATTTTTATGAACTTTTCATAATTCGTAAAATATACAATATTGAAAACTCATGGGTCTCATTGTATTGTAAAAGTGGCTGTTGACTCCCCGTCTTCTTTAGCTCGGGCTCTTTCCTAGCTGTAGTTTTTTTTTAGACTTAGCTCTTATCATTCAAAAGCTTAAAGGCCTTTGTAACATAAACACTTCTATTCTAAAATTTGTTTGAACACTTTATATTTTATAGTTTTGGAATAACTATTTTTTATAAGTTTATTAATGTTTCTTTTTCGACTATAGAGATATTACGAAGGTTTAGGTTTCCCATTGTACTCTCGGAAATAATCAAAGACACCACTAGATATTATCGTACAAATATCAGAAAAAAAGTAAATATTTTGATAAAATCGCGAAGTCTTGAAATTTTCTAAGAAACAATTTAGTGAGCGAAGCAAAAATCCACAAAATAAACATTTATTCTTTGGGAGGACATACTACATGAGTCTTTAGCTAAAACTCAATTCTGATGGTGGCTCAAAGGGTAGTAAGAAAAATTATGATTTATATCATCTGGAACATTTAGGAAGATAATCAACCAGCTTTATTTTTGATTGAGATCGTTTGTCAGTGATGTCGAGAAACCCACTTGTTGAGAATTTTCTATGCAAAAACGGCTCGTTTGGGTTGAGAAAATATTCGAAACGTTGTTCGCTCTTCTATTTAAAATATTTTATCAAGCCAAACGAGCCGTTTTTGCATATATAATCCTCTCTTAGTACCCGAGTACCCCTCCCATACTTGATCCCGCTAGGTTGTTGGAGTACGAACAAACACAATTTTAATTTTGGCGTCATCGGGAATCAGAAGAAGGCCCTGAAAAAAATTGATGTCAGGTTATAGTTCAACAACCCATGATGTTGGTTACAAACTATATATGTAAAAACGTCTCGTTTTTGTTGAGATTTTTTTTTACGTAGAGGAGCGAACAACGTTTCGACCTTCTTCAGTCATTGTCAGGTTCACAAAGAGAGAAAGAGGTAACTGACCGGAAGCTGACCACACGTTTGTGTTCTTTAATTTTGTCAACCTAATTGCAACTAACGTTTTGTTTGCTCAAACTTCAATTAACTACTTTAAGTGTAAGTCATTTACCAAATGAATTTCACGTTTTGAACGTGAAACTACAACAAAGGAAGCAAAATCATCTATTCATCCACATGCTCGAGTGTGTGTAACGTCAGTAAACAACCAATACTTCAAAATAATAGGATGTGGTTTGACAAAGGGAATTACTTCGCCTCGAGAAATCTTTAAATACTAAATACTTCCTCAAGTTGACCAGTCTACAGTTTCATATAAAAAATAAGACATCTAAAATATGGGTGTTTTCGTATTTGATTGTACATATTGTTTGTTTGTAGAGCAAAGCCACCCACATTAAGCTATCTGCTGTGTCCGCCTCTGATAACTGTAATCTGGATTTTAGTTGTAAACTTAACTCTGGCTCACTAGAGACCATCATGCCTCTAAAAATGAACAAAACTCTGGGAGAGTTGTTTACACATAAACATAGCAATGAAAATATTAAACAGTTACTGCCACAAAATCTAATTTAAAACACACTGCATTCGAACTACCGATCGCTCTTACAGGTATCATGACAGTGCTGTCATCCAGCGAATCGATACGATAGTCTGTCACTTGGCGTTTGTAACCTCACGTGGTTTCATGCGACTATCTCCATACGAAGTTGTAGTTGTTTTAGCTTACTACCTGTATAAGTATTTTGCCAAAATCTCTATAAATCGTACGCAAAAATGTCTGTTTTACTATATTTTAAAGCATTCTTATTACAAAAACAAAATCTTCGAGGATATACTTTAGAAAAAGGGTTATAAGCATTTGAATTTTTGAGTGCTGACTGATGGACAAGTTAAGTGGTCCTCATAAGTAGCAGTATTGGTTTACTCTGCACGGAACATCTGAGTCACGATGTCGGTCAATAAGCCAACTGAATACCGAGCACTTGGTTAACTATAAGTATTATAGATTCCAAGGGTTGTTGTGTTAAAATATTTTTAATGCACAAGCTGTGACAGTAGACAGAGCTTTCCACTATTTCCCTGGATGATATCAATTTCAGTCTTTAAGTCATTAAAGGTTTATTTGCATTTTATTATAACTTAGCTCGAAACTGTGTTAAATAAAGGTTGAGTTAAGAGTAAAAATAGATTATCGTATCACATTATACAACCGCTTTCTCTCGCTCTCTCTCACACATGCGCATCAGTTTTTCATTTTTATTTCTTTTTTAGAAAACCGAACGACTGTGGAAGAGGACGGTTATAGAGTTACGCGAAAATCCTCTTGTTTCGATAACATCCCAGAACTCCAAAAGACACTCGTTCCTCACTTTCCTTTCATGGCAAAAGTATGCGCGAGTCAGACAGAAACGTACTTTTACAACACGAGTTAAGGCGACTTTATTGAAGTTTTTTCCAGGATAAACAGAAAATACGAGAATAAAAGTTATCACATTCAGTTTTCCTTCAAGGGTTATTTGAAAAGAGTTTTTAGATAATAATGTGCGTATATATACCGTACAATTATTTAATTTTTAAAAATAATGCAGTCCAAACTACGACAAAAACAAACCTAAGTCATTAGATAAGTTTTTAAACCAAATGGTTAAGCCTGAATAGCTATCTTAAGTGTTCCATTTTTATCGCATCAGTAGTGAAAATATTAGTGTTTTGATGGACCAGAGTAGAATATGTTGCAGTCGTGTTTTAAAATTAAATTTACTTGTTACTATAGAAATTATTTTCTGCCTGTTAAGATGTATGTAAACATTTGGAAAAAAAACTGCATAAAGTAATAAAAGAAGGAAGAATAAGATGTCAAGAACAAACGTTTAGTCAGATTTAGTCTTTGTTATGAATAATTGTATACGTTTTAGCAAACCTCTTGTAAGATAAATACGTTTAATTGAGTATGAGAAGTTACTGGTGGTGTGTATGTTTTTTTCTTATAGCAAAGTCAAAGTGGGCTATCTGCTGAGCCCACTGAAAGGAATCGAACCTCCTGATTTTAGTGTTGTAAATCCGAAGACTTACTGCTGTACCAATGGGAGACGTTACTGTTAGTGGAGATCACGGAGTGTTAAATTCTCTTTTTATCCTGCCCTTGATCTTTGTAAGAAGACGCCAAAATAGCGTCAATTAACTAACTTTGATTTTCAGTCCAGATGATATACGCCCTCGGCTTACTATAATATAAAAAGCGTGCTATCATATGGGTATTCGCCCTCTACAGTCTCATGTATTATATTTATGACGTCATATAGGTCGTTTAATAACTTGTGCACGATCTCATATTATTTCAGTGTTCACACCCAAATCAAAAGAGCTTATGAATGAGGTTTATCATGGACGAATTATTACTCACTAAACAGATCTTGAAGATTTCGTGGTAATGGTCTAGCTGCTGTATGGATGATCAATTTTCATGAACAACCTTTAAAGATTAGAATCAGATTTAGCGAACTGTAACTCTTATCACTCACGCGACAGGTGTGTGTTTTCTTATAGCAAAGCTACATTGGGCTATCTGCCGAGTCCACCGAGGGAAATCGCGACCCTGGTTTTATCATTTTAAATCAGTAGACTGACCGCTGTACCAGCGGGGAACTAATTCCCTGAACTTTACATCTTCTTGGCCGAACTGGCAGGGCGCACTCGATTTAAGGAGTAATAGAGAAACGTTCTGACCCATATTCAAACTTCATTCAAGCAGATTAATGTATAAAAACTTCTTGCCCGATGTGCCTCTCAACTCGTAATCTGAGGGTCACAGGTTCGAATCCCCGTCACACCAAACATGCTCGCCCTTTCAGCCGTAGGGGCGTTATATTGTGATGGTCAATTTCAATATTCATTGGTAAAAGAGTAGCTCAAGAGTTGGTGGTGGGTGGTGATGACTAGTTGCCTTCCCTCTAGTCTTACACTGCTAAATTAGGGACAGCTAGTGCAAATACTTCTTGTGTAGCTATTCGCAAAATTCAAAACAAACCAATTAAACTAGCAATCTACTTTGATGATATTTTGCAAAACATTACGTACATTTTTAATAATTGACTGTAAAATGTTGATATTTAATTAAATATGAAACTATATTTCTTGAAATAGGACACCTTTGAAAGCATAAAGTGCAAAATGATAAGTTCCTAACGATTTGTCTGAATACAGAGCAAACGTTTTATAACAGACTGCACACTCACTTAGATGAAAGCACCACTTCGGTTATTTCAAAAAAAAAGAGAGAAAGTAAACTAAAAACATGACTGTATCTAGTTCTCAGTATCTAAAGCATCTGACTATATGAATATTAAATTAGTTTTCAGTATCTAAAGCATCTGACTTCATGAATATTAAACTAGTTTTAAGTATCTAAAGCATCTGACTACATGAATATTAAGTTAATTCACAGTATTTAATGCATCATAAAACTTCAATTCAAGAAAGACAAAACAACAGCAACAGTAACAGGACAAAAATATTTACATGTTTACGTTTCACATTGAAACCAACTCCAAACAACTCGTTTATTTCTAACATCTGGTAACCTATACCCTTCTCTTGCTGAACTTTGTATGAAAAATAAAAATTCTGAGATTGGTCGAAGAAGGAAGGAGCCTGATTCCCACACTATGATCGTCGTTAAAAAAAATCTTTTTTTCTTTAATCATCTCGTTTCCTTGGGTTATGTACAGCTGTGCGAATATTATTCAAGGTGGAATAGTATCAAGCTAATAACGTTCTCATAATGTATGTGTGTATTTTTCTCATGGCAAAGCCATATCGAGCTATCTACTCAGCCCACTGAGGTGAATCGACCCAATGATTTTAGCGTTGTAAATCCAGAGACATACCGCTGTACTAGCGGGGGCCATTCTCATAATAAAGGATATGTTACAAATAAGGATCCAGCATTACAAGTTTTTAAAAGTAATAAATATAAAAACAATGACTCATCCGATATTACTTGCACAGTTCTTGCATATGAACAAAAACATGTTGCAACAAATAAAGTTAGTTGTTTTTTTTTTAATTTCGCACAAAGCTACTCGAGGGCTATTTGTGCTAGCCGTTCCTAATTTAGCAGTGTAAGACTAGAGGGAAGGCAGCTGGTCATCACCACCCACCGCCCACTCATGGGCTATTCTTTTTACCAACGAATAGTGGGATTGCTAGTAACATTATAACGCACCCACGGCTGAAAGGGCGAGCATGTTTGGCGCGACGGGGATGCGAGCCCGCGACCCTGAGATTAGAAGTCGCACGCCTTAACACGCTTAGCCATGCCGGGCCTAAAAAATGAGAGACAAATCAGTCCTGCAGTATTTTACAATCATGTAATAGGATCTCAATAGGATTCTTTGAAAGTTACAGATGATTCACAAAGTGTTTAGAGAAAATACAAATTTATTATACTTACACGAAACGATTACAAGCTGAAACAAGATCTTAAAATTAACTCTTTTAAAAGAATTGAAAGATATAATTTATCTCAAAGTCATCACTTTTCCCAACATGCATAGTTTTTCCATTTTCTTGTATTATTAACTATGGCATCTTCTACAAAATTGTAGCATGAATGTAAGCTTGTTATTTTACCTTCTCATGCTGAAAAAGAACTACAAAAACTTCAAAGGCTTAACTCATTGTATCAATAACAGTAAGGAAAGGTAAGGTAAGATGGATCTCTTAGGCATAATATTCATCCCTGTAGGTGATTTATTGGTTATAACATACTGTCTTATCGGTGAATTAAATTAAACCATTGTTCACATTAATCTGTGCAGAAATTTAGTGGCAGGACTTCATTTTTTTTATCAACTTAATCTAAGGTGAGCACTTTGAATGTTTTGTCGTTATAAAGCATACATTTAAAGAAATTTTACATTGTTAATTTTAAATAATCAGATATTCCATATGCGTAAAATAAATATAATTCCAATTCGTTGACTTTACAATGAATGGCTTACGATAAGGCGTCCATGTGTTTTGATTTGATTTTGTATTTAAACTGTTGTGGTCGTTTTCCTAGATAACACTCATGACACAGAGCCTTCCCGATTCCTGTCAGAAATATTTCGATGCAGTTGCTAAATGCAGCATTTATTTTAAAATATATTTATTATGAGTTAGCTGGGGGCTATTACCCTTCTTTAAGGTTCTTTTTATTCAGCCTTAGAAGTAAAAACAGTCCACTAACTAAAATAAGTATTTTTTTTTTCAAAAACTAGAATTAGCTATGTGTAATTTTTGATTTACCTAGAAATGACGTTTCTCATAAGTTAAAAAAAAAACGTTCTGATTTTCTATGTCACTCATCTTAATTGGTTAAAACCACTTTGAAATATAAGTAGGCTATCTTATTCCATCTTTCTTTAACTGAAGTTTTATCTTCGTAAGGAAAACAATGAGTATCAATACTAGTTTCATTTCTTTAATTATAAAGAGCCCCCCAGTGGCTCAGCGGTATGTCTGCGGACTTACACACTAAAATCCGGGTTTCGATACCCGTGGTGGGCAGAGCACAGATAGCCCATTGTGTAGCTTTGTGCTTAATTCAAAACAAACAAACAAACAAAAAAACAAAAATTATAAAGAATGTAAAGTTGATGATAAATATAAAACAACAGATTCATAACATAAATATATACCAGCCTTAATCTTAGTTTTATTGTTTTTACAAGATAGCATTATATATATATATATATATATATATTAAGAATACGTAACAAAAAAGATAACCTTAACGTAATTTCTCCAATTAATCCAAAATAATTTAAAAGTAGTTTTCAAGTAGTATTATAAAATACCCGCGCCTCTAGGCCCCACTGTATTGATGAAGTTCCTCCATTATCTACATTAGCGGTATGTACTCAAAAAGAAATCCCATTAAACAACCCTCTCTTAATCAGTGATGTCGCGAAACCCACTTGTTGAGAATTATATATGCAAAATCGGCTCGTTTGGGTTGAGAAAATATTCGAAACGCTGTTCGCTCTTCTATTTAAAATATTTTCTCAACCCAAACGACCCGTTTTTGCATATATAATCCTCTCTTAGTACCCGAGTACCCCTCCCATATTTGATCCCGCTAGGTTGTTGGAGTATGAACAAACACAATTTTAATTTTGGCGTCATCGGGAATCAGAAGAAGGCCCTGAAAAAAATTGATGTCAGGTTATAGTTCAACAACCCATGATGTTGGTTACAAACTATATATGTAAAAACGTCTCGTTAGGGTTGAGATTTTTTTTTACGTAGAGGAGCGAACAACGTTTCGACCTTCTTCAGTCATTGTCAGGTTCACAAAGAGAGAAAGAGGTAACTGACCGGAAGCTGACCACATGTTTGAAAGGGGTTGTGTAACTGAGTGTCGTAATATAGAGGGCGTGCTTAGATGTTTGAATACATAATTTTATATTATTTATTTTATTATTATTATTTATTATATTATTTTTTAATATAGGTATAAAGATGTTCCTTTGTATTGGTTTATTTTGAGCTTGAGTTGTTGCATAAGTAAGGCGATTGTTTATGTTTGCTCCTATATTTAGTATTTGTGTGTTTTTTATGGTTATGTTATATTTGTTTGACTTGCAGTGTTCGAAAACGTGTGAAGATGACTTTTAATGTTCTTTGAATCTGGTTTCCATTTTTCTACTTGTTTCTCCAATATAGAAGTTATGGCAGTTATCACATTGTATTTTATAAATAATGTTGGTGTGGTGATTGTCAGTGTAGTTTTTACATAGTATAGACCTCAGTTTTGTGCCTGGTTTTTGAATAAATTTGGTATTAACTGGAATGTCATATTTTGTTACTAGTTTTTGCTACATGTTGGTTATTTTTCTACTGATGTCGGAAATATATGGTATGCAGCAGTATATGGTTTTATGATTTTTTGATTCGTGAGATATATTTACTTTTTTTTGGTTGATTTTGCTTTTTGTCTAGGTGTGTGCGTGTGTATAATGTTTTCTACGGTTTATGGAGGAAACTTATGGATGTTGATGAAGCATTGTTTTATTTTTTATAATTCATTATTAATTTTATCCGGTAAGCATAGTTTTATGGCTGTGTTTATTTGTTTTCTTAATATGTTGAGTTTTTGTTTTGTTTCATGTGCTGAGTCCCAAGGAATGTATAGTCCCGTATGGGCGATTTTTCGGTGGATTTCTGTTTTAAATTGTGTATCGGTTCTTGTAATTTTGAGGTTAAGAAATGATATTTGATTGCTTTTTCTTTTCTTGTTCACATGGAATTGATGTTGGGATGTATAGCATTAATGTGATTGAAAAAATTAAGTGTGTGTTCTGTAGATGTGAATTCCGAAATCATGTCGTCTACATATTTGTACCAGTATAATGGTGGGTGTAATGCTGTGTTAATTACCTGTGTTTCAACTTGTGTCATAAAAATATTGGCTAAAACTGGTGATACTGGGTTGCCCATGCTAAGGCCATTTGTTTGCATATAGATGTGGTTGTTGAACATGAAGTTTGTCTTCATCATGGTGAATTCTATAACAGTTGCTAATTGGTTGCTGGGAATGTCTCTAGATGGGTTATAGTCTCGGATATATAGTTCTGAGGCTATCTTGCAGGCTGTAGCTGTTGGGACTTCTGTAAAGAGGGATATAACATCAAAACTGGCCATTAAGGCTTTATGATTAAGTTGATTATGATTAGACTTCAAATTAAAAGAGTCTTTTTCAGAAGCGTTTTTATTCTTCCTCCCCCATTTCGACCGTAGTTCAACTAAATTAGGGGTGTACTGGTAATTATGTGTGCCAACAATTTTTACACTATTGTGGTTAGCATAGTTAGCATCCCTACAAATTGAATAAGTTCGGTAGCAGGAGCTTCGACGTACAACTCTCAGATTGTGAGTCGAGCGCAAAGAAAGGAACACTCTCGCATGTGTTATTGTAACTCGCATGCAATGGCTGCATAATGTAATAAAGAATTCCCTTAGCGTCAGGGCCGAGTTCTACTGCAGGGTTAATGTGAGCTTCATCCACGACACACACAAACCGAATCAGCAGCCAAGAAGGGATGTACCTGATCTTTCCAGGTCACTTGAACAAATAACTATCAATGAAACAGAGCCGAGTGCTTTAATCACCAGGTCATGCTCGGCCCATTTGAACTTCTTGATACCCCTTAATGGAGAAATACCAAGTGTAATAAGTATATCCTTGGCCCACCCAGAGTCCGCCTGCCAAATGTGACCCTACTAGCTCCAAAGCTGTGTGACGAGTCTGCAGATAAACAAGCATAGAATGTTAGTTAAATATGAGAGGTGAAACAGTAATGACATGACAAAAATAAAAGTTAAACTCAGATTTTTTATGTAATTCTAAACTTTATTTAAAAGTTGAGAGTAATTATAAATATAAGACAGTAACTAGATGACATAATTGGTACTTTGATCGAATATTTATTGTTTGATTTGGCGTAATTAAAATTTGAATTATGCATTTTATAATATTACTAAAAGCTGAGTCAAGCGTCAGCTAATAGACTTATGCAGTCAAACTTACACTTGAACTTAGCTGTATTTTTAGCAACATGTGAATAGGGGTAATTGGTTGTTTCTAGTTATAGTTAATCTGGGACAAATGGCTTTATCACATGTTAGCTGATCTGTAGATGTAGCATATTTGGGTCAGCTAATATTCTTAGTATTCTTGGCTAACTGGTTATCTGTAGATATAGCACATTTTGGATACGTACCCTTGGTAAGACGGACTTACTAGCTAACCAGTACTCCTGGCTACAAGTGCTTGTGAGCTGACTGATTATCTGAAGCTATACACTAGTCAGCTAATCAGCTGTGGAAGTAGTGCAACTAAGTTAATCAGAAACCTTAGTTACATAGGTGAATGTTGCTAATTGGTATTATACTACACACGGCATACACAGGTTAACGCATAACTATGAACACAAATACGCGTAATTAACCCGTAACTGTAGAATATATACACGTAAGCTAACAGCTACCCTAGTCGCACGTACGTATAAGCTAATCAGTATTTGTTGGCATAGTACATGGGATAATTGGTAGACCAAATATGCGTAAAATAAGTAATACACAATGGTTAACAATATCTACAGACCCGCGTAAACGTCGTTAAATACAGTTTTGAGCACAATTATATATTGGTTAACGTGTATCTGTAGATATATAAATAAATGGGCCAATCAACATCAATGGACACAGGCACGTACACATCACAAATCATGTGGCTAATTAAATCTTTAGACATACACTCTAGTCTCGTGTGTGAAATGGAATAAGTTATTCTTCGAACATTCAAAGTTGAAATAGTCATAAATATGACATACTCTTGCATTTATCAACACACACACATACAAAGAAAATAAACAAACGAAAAAATTACGTCTACAGGTCTAAGCAACGCAAGATTTATTTAAACTAAAATTCTTTCTTTGGTTGTGCCAATTCATCCTTTACCACCAGGGGACAACAGATGAACAGAACCTGTAACAGATGAAAACGTGCCTCTAAGATGAAGTCTGGAAGACATCAAGCTAATTTAGTTTATCAAGTACCTACCCCCTCCACTTTTCTCTCGAAATAATATGTTATTTCACGATACAAACAAAAACTAAAAAAGACATTTGTGCCACTCACTGCGTTCAACGATCAACGCTGTTTTGGTTATGAAATTTATAGTGTTGTAAACGGGAAACACTTACAGATTAAAATCTCTTTATATTTTGAATATATTTTGCTCCCTTAATATATATATATGGCGGGAAATGTGCAGATACTTAGTTAATGATCAGCATAAAATAATTATATTTGATTTATTTTATTAAACTTTACAAACCTTTTTGCCACCGGTCTGTCAGCGTTAAGTTTTTAAGGACTTATAATGCTAAAATCTGGGGTTCGATTTCTCATTGTAGGCAGAGCATAGACAGCTTATTGTGTAGTTTTGCACTAAAACAAACAAAATGTTACGACTATACAAACTATTCAGTGAAAACTTGATAAAAATAATATATTTTTGGAATGTTAAATTAAGATAATTGTGGCGAGCGGTGAGAAAATATATGTTGAGATATTTCTCTTTAGTTCTATGAAACAAGTAAGATGATTAGATATATTACGTGCAGGCTTGTGAAGCCTTTCGAAATGCATCCGAGTTCTCTATTTATTTAATTTCTAAAATTAGACATAGATCCCACCCTGGAGAATTATTCCTGTAGTTTCACGAAAAGTATAGTTTGAATATCTTTTAGGTCATTCAATTTCACGAAAACCAAAAAACTCACGAAAGAAAATGTTTTAAAACAGTGAAAAAACTATCTATTTTGTTTGTTTATTTTTATCACGAAGTTGCGTGATTGGCTGCCTGCGCTGCGTTCGTCGAAACGATCAGTTAATTTTAGAGTTATCTTCTTTATAATTCACCCCTTAGCTAGAAAGGACAAGAGAAGTAGATATATGTATATAGCTTTCACCATAAGAAGTTATATCATAAGACACAAGTAATGAGTAGAATCATAAAAAAAAACGGCCTTCGCTTGTACAGCGGTAAGTCTACGGATTTACAACGTTAAATTCAGGGGTTCAATTCAGATAACCCGACGTGACTGTGTTGTAAGGGACACACACATAAAAAATATTCATTTGAGGAAATTTTGAGTAATTAAAGGTAAAAAAAGTCATTTCAAACTTTCATAACAATTTACCTGGTTTTTTAGTTTACTGGAAAACCTGAAGAAAAAACAGAAAAAATAGATTCATATGTATCTTATGATATTTTATTAATAAAACTGCCACTCTTAAATGACAGTAAAGTGTAAACAAAATCAAATATAAAAGAAATTTACTTATCAAGACAGTTAGAGGCTGTGTGTAAGCATGAGTTTTGTGACGTGATTTGTTATAATTGCTGTTGTCTCTTGAAGCGACAGCGACAACTATTCGAGTTTACGATGCTAACATCAGGCATTCAACTCCTCTATAGCTTGATTTGTCTTTGTTGTAAGAAAATACACACAGTAACTGTTATGTAAGAATTACGTGTTAGAGTGAACGCCAGCGAAACATTGTATAATGTACGTTTCGTTTCTTCTGGTTTTGTTAAAAGAAAAATTATAAATTTATATATCTATACTCATTCGCCATATTTGTCTTTTTTTTTAAAGTAGGTAATCATAACACTAAAATATCGAAGATTAAAATTGAAACCCGTAAACACTTATACTTTTGGGAAAGTGCCATTTAGTTTTAGAAAACTGTATACAGCAGGGAATTAATAAGAGGGCGCAAGGTGAAGGGGCCTCTAATTTCTTTTCTTTCTGTAATACAATATGTAAATAAAGTTGTTGAAAAATGGATTATTAGAAAGGAAATAAGCTTTTGAATTTTTTTTTTTCACATTGGAAGTGCGATTTGAAATTTTATTATAACTATGAATAAAAATTTTTGCGAGAAAGATTTATGTTGTTAAAATAGGATTAAGAATTAAAAATATAATATGAAAAATAGAGTTTAATTATAGATATATATACATTTATAAACCAAGGTGTATATTTAACCGCAAAGAAACACTTGTCTTATATACCAAAAATAATATGTCCCAGGGCTTCTTATCCGCCAAAAATTGTATGAAGGGACAAATATCACCAAATAAGTCAGTGCGTAGTATGTAGGAATAGGTCAAAAAAGAAAAAGGTCTATGTATGTAATTTATATTATATATGTTCTGTATATTATGTATTGCTTATCATAGTCTCAAATATCTCTTATAACAATCTGAAATACTTTTAAAAACACCAAACTTAGATTTCAGTGGTTTTCAAAAGCTATTATGTCCTTCCGTTTAGCCAAAAAACATCGCTATGCTAGAAAACCGGCGAGTAGTGTAACAGTCAAATGTTCTGTTGATTAGTCTAATTCTGACGTCAGAAGGACTAGTTTCCCAATCCTTGATGTTGTTGCGGCGATTTATACAGCAGTATATTGCATATTAATTTGGGAATGTACAAAAATTATAGCGTTTCACTTACTTCAAAACACGATGTACATCAAGACAACTAATCACGCCACATTAACACTGTTGCTTCCATAGTAACTGCCATTCATCAATATTCACTGGTATTGTTTGAAAGAAAGGGGAAATAAGAAATAAAAATTTTGAGAGAAATAAGAATGACGTAGGAATGACAAAGGCAAAAGGTACAGAAATAAGGTGGGAATGGATACACAAAACCATACAAAAATACCTACATAAGTAGCCACTGAATCAATGTTACAAGCTTTTGGGAATTAGTCATTGTAAGACTTCATAGCATTATATTCACTTTAGTATCCTGGATTCATACATATGAAAGGAAATCAACATTTAGCTGTAATAAAAAGATTTTATTTGAAATATTTCTCTACTTCTGCAGGGTGCGGTTTTATGTACCTTGTTTCTGTAATTTTTGGTATTGGGATCCCTGCTTCACTTTTTTCTTTTTCAAATTATTTTAATTACTTGTATATATCATATTCCCCTAGCAGTTATCAAATATAATAATAATAAATAAATCTTAATTGGTGGGTTTATATTCAAGAAGATAGAAGGAAGTAAAAATGCGAAGGCTGCTTTAATACTAGATTTTCGTCATTTTGAATCTATTTGGGTTTCTATGACTGGTTATAAATGGGAAAAGCTTTTAGTGGGAATTTGTTACAGATCAACAGATAGCACTGATGAAATAGTGAGAAATTTTGTAGTAAGATTAAGATTCAGCTATTAACAAAATCATAAGTGTGATTGATTTTAACTTCAAGTTAGAGTCAAACCATGAGAGAGAAAGGTTTATGGAAATTGTTCAAGGTGTTTTTTACTAATTTGCCAAGGATTCTGCTGGAAACAATGATATTTTAAATTCATTGTTAACTTCTAATGTAGAAATAGTTGAGAGGGTGAAAATGGGAAACATCTTGATGCAAGTTATCATTGCTCTATTAGGTTTAACGTTTTACTGCATATGGATATTATGAATAATATTTTGGTTACAAATTTCAAGAACGCACATATCGAAGGGATGCAACAAAAAATATTTGTTCTCAATTTGTTACCTAATTTATTTGGAGACATTGGCCAGATGCAGAAACTTCCAAATATTCAAGATAAACCTATTTCTTGTAGAAAAAAAGGGTAACAATAAGTAGACACACAAGTTGACTTTCAAAGAGTATAAGAGATAAAATTAAAGACAAGCATCACAAATTTAAGAAATTTAAGTTGACGGATATGACGAAAGATTCAGAATATTATAGAATATCAAGAAAATTGTAAAATCGGGGAATTAGAACATGAAAAATGATGTCTGAAAAAAAGTTGGTTGAAAGAGAAAAATTAACACAAACGATTTCTTTAAATACATTAAGATAAAAGAAAGTGCTAAGATGGAGGGAGGTATAACTCTTAACCGATGACAAAAGAAGACTTATATGTTGTGTTTATGAGATGATTGTGTCGTTTATGTTTGTCTTTTCTTGAGATTTTACTAATGAATCTTTAAGCAGTATTTTATATCTTGAACAATTCATAAATGGAAACAAAACGACCATATTACTTTCGAGATGGAAAGATACAATTGTGAAGTTTAAAGAATTATTAGGCTTTTGGGTCAGCTAATATTTCTCTTAGGGTTTTGATAGAGGTTAAGGATTGGATATGTAAGCCACTTGCTACTACATTCGACCCACCCAGTGGCATATTGCTATGTCGCTTAACTTATACTGGTAGAAACGGGGTTTCGACATACATGGTGGGTGGAGCACTGATAGCCTTTTGTGTAGCATTCTGCTTAATAACAAAGAAAAAACAAAACGCTACTATTCTTTGTCACTCCTTAAACAGTGAGCAAGTACCAGAGGAATAGAAGTTAATTATTACAACTCCTCTTTTCAAGGGAAGTTAAAAATATTCCACTGTTTATAGGCTCCTTAGTCTTGCATCAGTTGTATAAATAATTTTGGAAAATCTGTTAAAACATACTTTCAAGGCCATACAATAATGTTTAGAATTTTATTTGATGGTCGATATGGTTTCACTGATGGAAAATCTTGCCTTACAAATCTTTTGACATTCTTGGAAAAGGTTACTATTGATGTAGATGAGGACAAGGGTATAAGTTTAGTGTATCTGAATTTTCAGGAAGTACTTGAAAAGGTGCCGCAATTAAGGCTTGTAAAAATATTTCTATATGTTTAGAGCAGTGGTTCCCAAACTGGGGGTAAATTACCTCATAAGGGTAATTTAAAAATTTATCGGGGGTAATGGAGGGGTGACAGAAAAAAAGTTAAAATTCTGAAAATCAAGAATGTTGTTGTTGTTTAGAATTAAGCACAAAGCTACACAATGGGCTATCTGTGCTCTGCCCACCACGGGTATCGAAACCCGGATTTTAGCGTGTAAGTCCGCAGACATGCCGCTGAGCCACTGGAGGGCGAAAATCAAGAAAACATTGAGGTAGCTGGTATTAGGATTAATGTTAACTTAGTCTTAGTATGTAAAGTTGTAAATTAAATATATTTTAAGTATGTTATAAAGTTAAACCAAATAACAATAAACATCAAAAACTAATATACAGTAGTAGAAAAGAAAAAATATGTATCTAAATGTGTGGTAACCTAAAAGTATTTTGATAAGTATGCTTCAGAATACAAGTCACTCAGTAACCCTGATGACTAATCGACGTGTCCAGTACGCGTCACTCACTGCCTGAGGTTGCCTCTATTTCACACTGTCAGTTTCTATGTGAGCATCAGCCGAGGTAGACAAAACCTGGTATGTATGTATACTGCCCTGTGCAGTATAGTTGGTATTTACCTACTATTACATCATTCCTATGCTGAATAAGCTCTTTTAATGCTATCTAGAATGCCATGAAAAAATAAATAATAAGTTCACATTGTTCACACTTTTTATGCAGTTTTTATTTTTCTGCAGATTAAACAATAAAATGTCGAAAAAGCGCACCTACTCTGACGCCTTTCTTCGCTATGGCTTTGTGAATTTACCTTCTGGTGGAGAGGATCGGCCACAATGTGTAGTATGTCACAAAGTGTTGACAAATGAAAGCATCAAGCCATCAAAACTCTCAGCTCACCTCCAGAAGTGCCATCCAAATTTTCAAAATGAGGATCAGGCTTATTTTCAGCGCCGGGCGGTAGCACTGAAGAATATCCAGTTCGGTTCATTTAGAATTCAAGCCCAAAAGCTTCAAGCTGCGGTCGAAGCATCTTACTTTGTTGCATATAAAGTTGCTGAACAACAAAAATGCCACACCATTGCAGAAAATCTGATTACGCCTTGTGCATACGAGATGGTAAGCAAGGTATGTGGGGAGGATCAAGCGAAGAGACTGAGTGTCATATCTCTATCAAACACCCCCCAGTGGCAAAGCGGTATGTCTGCGGACTTACACGCTAAAATCCGGGTTTCGATACCCGTGGTGGGCAGAGCACAGATAGCCCATTGTGTAGCTTTGTGCTTAATTAAAACAACAACAACAACAACTCTATCAAACAACATAATCCGCCGACGAGTCGATGACATGGCATCAAATATTCTGTCTTGCAATTTGATGAATTGTGTGACGTAGCCAGTTGTGCTGTTCTCCTTGGGTTCGTTACGTCCACCAGGACAAGATTAAAGAAGAGTTCCTATTATGCGAAGATCTGCTGACAACCACGAAGGGAGAAGATATCTTCAATATCATCAACAGTTTCTTTACCACGAATGGATTGGATTGGAACAGCGTTCAACAGGTAGGGAGAGATGTTTATATAAAGTCTAGATTAGTATAAATACAATGAATTACATGGCATATAGTCATATAGTTTTATTTACTGTACAAATAGCTGTAGTGTAGCTAATATTTTATACATAATTCACAAAAAAGTATCGTGCCTGTCGTACTGAAATACTAAAGTACCAAAATAAATTAAATTAAATTAAAACCATATAATTAAAACGCAAAAGATAAGTAAGAATGACTAACTGACGCAATCTATAATAGTTTTTCTTTTTTTAATCTAGGTCTCCGTCGATGATTGGTCGTAATCGTGGATTACGGGGCCTCATACAAGCTGTGAATCCAAAAATTTCTGTAGATCATCGCATCATTCATCGGTACTCTTTTGGATCAAAAAGCCTGCCTGGTAATCTGAAATTAGAGTTTGAAGATGTGTTGAAAATCGTCAATTTCATCAAGTCCAGGAATGTGAATTCGCGCATATTCAGGAAGCTGTGCAAGGAAATGGGAGAGCAGTATCAAGTTCTGCTCTACCACACCAATGTTCGCTGGTTGTCACGAGGCAGAAGAGTGGCAGAAATTGAAAGAAAGCAGAGGGTTATTAGAAATGGAGCTTAGTCAAACTGGATTAACGTTATAAGTTAAGATGGGTTGTCATATGAGGAAAGATTAAAATATCTCAACTTGGTTTCTGTTAGAAAAAAAAAGAGAGGGATTTGATAGAAGTGTTTTTGATGTTAATGCTAATGTATCATCTTTTTTCAATATTTTACAATGAGAATGGTAGGCCTTTGGGACACAAATACAGATT
Source organism: Carcinoscorpius rotundicauda (assembly GCA_011833715.1). Taxonomy (NCBI): domain Eukaryota; kingdom Metazoa; phylum Arthropoda; class Merostomata; order Xiphosura; family Limulidae; genus Carcinoscorpius; species Carcinoscorpius rotundicauda. Next base: position 46,556,609 of record CM022401.1, read on the forward strand.
TTGGCATGTAGAAACATCTTCAAGTAGAACAAATTTATTTTTCTAATACGATTTTAAGAATGTTGCAGAGGTAATGAATGACAATAGATGGCTCTAATATTTTTAAAACTTTGTTTATTAATTTTTAGATTAGTTAAAATAATGGAACATCCGAGATAGACTAATATGTCCCACGATTTCTCAATGTTATGTTATAATGCATGCTGACAAGCCGAATAATAGTATGATAACAAAAAACGTATCACAACTGTATCTTTTGCTTTCATAATTGATTAACTATAATGTTTGTTTGTTTGTTTGTTTTTTAATTTGGCGCAAAGATACACGAGGACTATCTGTACTAACTACCAACGAAAGTTGGATTAACCATCATTATAATGACCCCACGGCTGAAAGGGCGAGCATGTTTGGTGCAATGGGCATTCCAACCTGTGGCCTTCAGATTACGAGTCAAATGCCTTAACCACCTGGCTATGCCAGACCAACTACAAACGTGAAAAAATATACCGAAAGAGCTTGTTTACAGTATATTATATTATTCCTAACAAATGGTATGGAATTACTGAAACGTATCAAATCAATTTATTTACGAAACGAAACTGTTCGGGGAGTCTTTCAAAACGTCATCAGGTTAGCGTGCATTATATCTTATCCTGATCCATGTAATGTAAATCTAGAATATACATTTGCTAATTTGTGTTTAAAGAAAACTATAAATATTACGTCTTAAAACATTCATTCCAGTATTAATGGTAGAAAACTACGTGAAAACTGGTTTAATGCTCAGTTCAGTTACTTTCGATTTTATTTGTTTCAACTAGTCGTGGTAACTTATTCTGTTTCAAAGCCTGTCGGAAGGCTGAATTAAAATACAAGTAACGTTTTCCATACTTCGGTGGTAAAATATAAGAAAGAGATAACAATTAGTTTCAAATGTTGTTAACATATTGAGCATTTCTGAAAATCATGTTAATTTGCTAGTGAAATACGAATAACCAAAGTTTTCTTTCTTTTTACCAAAGACAATATACATAATAAAATTATTTACCTCATCTTACTTAAAATTGCTACTGATAAAGTGATCACTTAGAGTCAAATTTGGAAAAATTACCTACATTTATAAATTTTATTACGCTGTTAATATTTAAAAAGTCTTGCTTAAATGGCTTTGAAATTATATATCACACAAAGTAGTAAATGTGGAAAAACAACAAGAGACAGTGTAATGACCTCCGATGTAGATATACTGAAATAAACATAAATTCTGATATTTTTAAGTGTCACATGGCATGACATACATATTTAGCGTTAAAGGTGTCAGTTGTTGTTGTTGTTTTGAATTAAGCACAAAGCTACACAATGGGCTATCTATGCTCTGCCCACCACGGGTATCGAAACCCGAATTTTAGTTAGTCCGCAGACATACCGCTCAGCCATTGGGGGGCTAAAAGTGTCAGATATGACAGATTATGATAACACAAACAACTTCTGCTTTTTCTGCCTTAATCTCAATGAATTCACATTAAACTATCATCGTTAAAAATCAGTAAAACCTAGGTTCAGAATTAGGAAGATATTATACCAGATTTTATAAAATCTTCTTTTTGTTTGTTCTGTAAAGTAGTATTGAAAGTAAGTGTGTGTTAAAACAGATTTTTGTGGATTGTATTCTTTGAGTAACCGACGTGTTTTTGTGATACTTTAGCTTTCGTTCAAAGCCTTTTAGCTTTTCTGAAGTTTGAAAACAAATTCAAACATTTTCTATCTATTAGTGTTACACGCTTCCATTGGAAGGTCTCCGAGTGATACAGCGGTATTCACACAACTAAAAACCGGGTTTCGATACCCGTGGTGGGCAGAGCACAGATAGTTCATGTTGTTGCTTTGTGGTTAATTCAAATCAACCAATTTACTGGAAGCACACACTTCAAGTCGTATATTTAGTTTAAAAGAAAGAGATCACCACATATGAGCCTGTTTCAAGGTTAGGGGCCCTCAAAAGAGGGGTTGGTAGGGGTTTGAGCCCCACCACTGACTCTATGTATATTAACTAAGTAATTTTGGTGAGCTTATTGCTATTTATTTTTATGTATCTGATGTATGTGCCTATGTCAATATGGTTTATGTACTATATACATGCATAAAACGCGTGTTTATCGTTTCCCTTTCTCGCTATAGTAGTCCAATTTAAATTTTTATGCACGCAACAGCTCAAAGAGGATGTTTGGCTTGTTTTTAATTTCGTGCAAAGCTACACGAGTGCTATTGCACCAGCCGTCTCTAATTTATCATTGTAAGACTAGAGGGAAGGCAACAAGTCATTATCACCAACCGCCAACTCTTGGGCTACTCTTTTACCAACGAATAGTGAGTTTGTATCTCAGAACGGCTATTAATGGGTATTAACACTTTTATTGATAAGAAAAGAACAACGTTTTGACATCCCTAAGTCATCTTCAGGTTAAGAAAGAGAAAGTTTGCAAGTGACCGTTGCGAGACACATGTCTTAGGGACGATAGCATAAACGGATATGGGATTGTAGGGGGCATTGCAGGTGGTCATTAGCTAGTATAGGTATAAAGATGTTCCTTTTATGTTGGTTCAAATTTGGTTTTAGTTGCTGTATAAGTAGGGCTTCTTTGATTTTGTGTTTGTTTATATTTATTTATCTACTTAGTATCTGGATATTTTCTATAGTTATGTTGGGTTTATTTGATTTGTTGTGTTCAAAAACGTGTGAAGATGTTTTTTCTGTTCTTTGAATCTAGTTTCCATTTTTCTGCTTGTTTCTCCAATATAGAAGTCGTGGCAGTTGTAGCACTGTATTCTATAAATTATATTGGTGTTGTGTTTGTCAGTGTACTGTTTACATCGTATGGACTTTAGTTTTGTACCTGGTTTTTGAATAAATTTGGTGTTTTCTGTAATGTTGCGTTTTGTTATACGTTTTTTCCAAATGTTTTTTTTTTTTCGCTGATGTCAGAAACATATGGTACGCAGCAGTATAAGGTTTTGTAGTTTGTTGTATCTTGGAATTTGTTGTTGTTGGTCCAGGTGTGTGCGTGTAATTTTTTCCACAGGCTTTGAGGAAATTTGTTGATGTTGATAAAGTGTTGTTTTATTTTTTTAATTTTATGGTTAATTTTATCACGTGAACATAGTTTTGTGTTTGTGTTTATTTGGTTTCTTATTATGTTGAATTTTTGTTTTGTTTCTTGTTCTGAGTCCCAGGGAATGCATAATCCAGTATAGCTGATTTTGCTGTGGATTTCTGTTTTGAATTGTGTATCAGTTTTAGTGATCTTGAGGTTAAAAAATGCTATTTGTCGTTCTCTCCTTATCAATAAAAGTGTTGATACCCATACCAGCCGTTCTGAGTTACATTTTTATTTCAAGTGGGTTTCTCGTCATCAAGGATAGTGGGATTGACCATGACATTATATCGCCGCTAAGTCATAAAGGGCGAACATATTTGCTGGGACCCTCAAATTATGAGTCAAGCGCTCCAAACCACCTGGTCATTCCGTGTCCATAGAGAATGACTTGAAATATCAACCAAATAAATTAAGTTATTTCTATTTCTTCTTTATTATCTACTGATATGATTACTGAAGAACATTAAACCAGGTTTTGGGTTCATTTGTCTTTTTATAATTTAATTTACTTTTAATTCACAATTGGTCTCATAATTTCAGTAAAAAAAAAAAATAAACAGCAGAAAATACACCATAAGTTTTTGTGTTAGAGAACGAAATGATAAAAACAGTAACAGAATACATATTAAAAAAGTAAGTAGACAAATAAGTTATTTTCTATGATTTCGAGACGTAAGAAGAACTTATATCCAGTTATAAACAATCAGTTTCTGTTCAAAGCTTACAGCTTAGTCTGAACATCAGTCAACATGAGGGTTAAAAATACTCAGAAATTAAAACATTATAAGTTGAGGTCAAGGCATTTAAATGTTCTGACTTTTGTTAAAAACGTTATCCAGAATAAAAATTTGTTTCAGAAGAACTATGTCATTATTCTAAAACCTCGGGCCACAGTAGAATAGCAGTATGTCTGTGAACTCACACAGCAAGAAACCGGGTTTTGACACACGTGGTTGGCAGATAGTCCACTGTGTAGCTTTGTGGTTAATTTCAAATAATCGACACATCTAATACCTCTTTAAAAAAATAAAAATGTGTAACATTAGCCTGTAACATTGTTATATCATTTGCTGTCAATATCTTTCGTTTTATTTTTTTTTAGCCAGAGGCTTTTCAGATTATGCGAGATTGCTTAAGGATAAAAAGAAAAGGAAATTATATTCAAATGCTGCTGTATCTAAATATTTGTTCCAGAATTTTAATTTTAGTGTAACATCTTAAACGAGAACCGAGGAAAAATTACGTGACAGGAATTTTAGTATAGGATCCTCCGAGGTAAAACCTTGGGGAATTATCCGGGGCGGGGTATTCTCAACAGCTTACATATCTTTTCACCCCTCTTGTGCAGGTGGTGTGAGGTGTACTTGATGCTTTGTGATTTTAGCTTATCTAACAAAAGCCATGTTGATATGGCAAATTTAAAGATGTTTCAAGTAGTCACAAGGAGTACAGAGAAATATAAATAACGAAGACCCAGACGTTTCAAACCAAGCGGCCTCTGGTGGCAGGGATCTATATATCCTAAGTAAAAGAATTTTGCAGTAGAGGAATACGAGAGTACTCAGAGAAAACCCACTTTCACTGTCCAAATGTTGAAACGTATGCCCAGTATATGCCAGAGAAACATTCTGAACGAAAGAGAAAATTAGTGATTGAAAAGACGAGGGTTAGTTTCTCAGAAGATGGTTACTTTCTCCACGTCGTAAGCTTAGAAAAGCACGATCGTAACTGTCGTTCTCGCTGTAATCATGATTGGCTGAGTTAAAGTGATAGAAGTCTTCAGGTGATATAGGATCGATGGGTATAGGCATGTGGGCCCGGAGTCGTTGAAATTTGGCAGCGAATGTCGTTGAATTTGTGAGGAGCTTGGCATATGTATATTGGATGATAAATTGCTAACATTTGTTGACGGGGTTACACTTTTGATTTCCAGCTAATCGAGAACTATCTGCACTAGCCGCCTCTAATTTAGCAGTATAAGACTAAAGGGACGGTAGCTGGTCATCATCACCCACCGCGAACTCTTGGATTACTTTTTTACCATAGAATAGTGGGATTGACCGTCACATTATAACGACCCAGCTGCTGAAAGGGCGAGCGTTTTGTATATGACGGAGATTCGAACCCGTGACCCTCAGATTACGAGTCTTTAACCACCTGGCCATGCTGGGTCTATTCCAGGAAATGGTGGAAATTTCTCGGTTTGTTTGGGTAAACTGGTCCGTAGTGGGTGAGGTAGCGTGTGATGACATTTGATTAAAGGGTTAAGAAATTGTCTATTATTTGATGGGGCTGTAAGTGGTAAGGCTTGTTGACAATCACCCCTGTAAGGCTTTTCGGCTTTGAAGTAAACGCATTGGAAATGGCACCCATGATTGAGGATAAGATCTAGTGCTGGTGTGGATAGTGTGATGATCTTCATGAACTGATGGGTTCTGCCAGCTTTTCTGGAGCGGATCCAGTGAATTGATGAAACTTTGTGTTTGAGGGAATGTTGGATTTCTTCAGGTGTGATAGTAAGGTCGACGCCTTTGAGGTAAACTGCGAAAAGGTGAGCTCTGCTTTTAGAGACTGAGCAGCTCACTTATGGGAAGATATTCTAGTGACTACAAATACATGTTAAGTCAGCAGTGATAGAAGGCTGGAGAAAAATTCATCACTGTCGTAAGATTCTCGTCTTCGTGGGATAGACGGATACTCTAGGTTTATAACGATCGATGAAAACGTTGATTTGGCAGGAGAAGAACTCGACGAAAGGTAAACACAAGAACACATATCAAAGCCAAATCCATTTTCCACCTAGACGACGTATAGGAGGGCCGATTTCAACGGCACAAGTGGATAAAAATAGTGACACATGTTTCCAGACAGGATGCCTGTTCTGTTGATATCCATTAAGCAGACGTAGGTAGATAACTGAAGTTAAGGGTCACAACAATATTTCACGAGGAAGGCTTGAACTCGCAACCTCCGTTACGAGCCCAAAACATGACGCTGGGCCACGCTGCCCTCTACATACATCATGAGTATAGTCACTCCATTTTAGTAACAATTACATGTAACCAAAATTAAAGTACTTTTATTATGTGTCATTTAAGCTATTTTGAAATGAAGCCTAACAAATATTAAATATAATAAAAAATAATCAGATAGTTAACAGAATAAAAACATTGGATGCAACATTTATTTTTGCGTTGATAGAAAGCAAGAGTTATTATTAAACAAATATAAGTACCTGAAAACAAAAACAGCACAATTAAACCTTGGTTTAATCAGCTATGGTAGTTGATAACTACAGCAATATCCTATTTCTTTGATGACATATACAGGAATAACGTTTTAGATTTCGTGTTGTTTTTAGTGTTGACTACAGGCACTTACCAGGCATGTTTACATTTCTCTCAAGTTTCATTTGTAACACGTTCAAGTGCAACGCATGGCCTCCACTTATTATCTCATAAACAACTGCTAGATATAGCTTTTCAGCTAACACTTTACTGCAGTCCGCTAGGCTTGATGAGCTGTGGTACTGAGAAATATACCTCTTTAACGACAGTATACAAGATATTTATGTAGATAAAATGACGTTATTCATACTGTTCTTATTGCATATCCGTACTGGGCCACCAAATAGTTTAATTCGATTATTATCAACCTTACTGTGACATATTGTTACACTATTTTATTAGTGTTATTTTACAAAGTTTCCATTTCTGTATTTTACACTAATAAGAGCCACTGTGTCTAATATCTAGCCTACATATTCGGTATTTTGACACAGTCGTGGACGCAGTCAAAGAGAAAGGAACATATTAAAACACCCAAAAAAACAACAACCGATTACACTTAAGTTGAAACGGATATCACTTCCTCACACAACAAGCTGTTCTTCGTGGAATAAACCTAGTACAGATATCTTTAGGACTTAACGCAAAACAAAACAAAAACAAACCTAAAGTGCAATACAAATTATGGTTGGTTTTGTTGTAGAATATAAAGTACTGAAATAAATAACAATATGTTTTAACTACTAAAACATTAAATGGATATGAATAATGGGAACGATAATAATGAACGCGTTTTACATACGAAATGTTTCAGAAAAGTAAATAATTTATGTAAAACAGCTAAAAAAAATATACGGCTTGAATTAAATTAGACATTCGATATTTCGCAAATGTTGACTTTTCCATCATCACGAACAGTAGTATATTGCGAGACGAGCTAGAGTAGTGAATAAAAAGGCTTGTTGGTATAAATATATATTTGTTATCTCTTCTTGTCAATGACGCAAATGTCAACGTTTACCGAAAAGTAAAACACATCTTTTAATTTTTAACTTCTATTTCTTTTGCTATCTTGTTGTTTATAAAAGAGGAATATCATGAATAGTGATGGTCGGAACTTCTGATTCATAAAACCATCATAGCTATCTAAGGGTCGCGGGTTCAAATCCCGGTCCCACTAAACAGATCAGTCCTTTTAGTGACGGGGGCAATATTAGTGAGGGTCAGTTCCACTATTTTTTGGTAAAAGAGTAGCTCAAGGGTTGGCGATGAGTAACAACCTTCCCTCTAGAGTTTCACTGCTAAATTAGGGATGGCTAGCGTAGGTAGCTCTGGAATAGATTTACTTCAAATTCAAAACAAAACCAAAACGAACAAACAAAAGAATTAGTAAATAATACTGTCGTGGACAGTAATTATGAATACATCATACACGATAAACTAGAAAAATAACTGCTATGTGTTGTGGTGATAGGGATTTATCATTTATTAAAAAAGGAAATACGGCTGAAATATGAAACAAGAAAGAGGACTGATTACTATGGATAATGATGATAGGTACATCCGTCAGGTTTCATTGGATCGCGATTCTTTAAAGTAGGTGTCCATGACTTATTTACGATAAATTTCAACGATAAACAAAGAGCACACACTGCACTTGTTTGGAAATAATATATTAAAACAAGTCAAGTGTATACACAAATATTTGTTACACAGTTAATCATCACATTTGTACCCACATCTTTAAATAATTTCCTTTTTCGCCAAAAGTACTCACAGACTTATTCTATTATTTTCAAACACTATTTTATAAGAACAGTTATTTTCTCTACTTTATTATTAAAATACAAGCTGCAATTATTACACTTTAAAAGAAGCTCTTTTTGGCAAAACTCACGATCATGCAGTCTTACTTGTCTTCTTTCACCTTTACTTTCTCTAACTTATTTCTTCCTCCTTTTTAGTTCTTATTCTTTTTTCTTCCTTTTCTGTCGACACTTTTCTCTCTCTCTAGATCTTGTAGTTTTCATAGATTGCTATATCTGAGTTCAATTCTCTCACCTCTATCTAACTACTTATCAAAGTCAGTTGACGTAGTTATAGAGTGTGGTTGTAATCTACAATATTTTCGCCACCACTATCAGCTGTGCATATATAGGCATTTTTCACTGCATCCATATTTTCTTTGACTACCGTTTACCATTGTATAATATTGAATGGCTCGTCACTGTCGGGCCTTATAGGCCCACAATTCTTCACAACTTGTGTCTGTGACTTGTTGGCAATAGATTTCAAAAACAAACAGGCAGCAAAAAATCCTCTTGAGTTGAATATATTATTTTTAAACAAGTGGATTGTGTGCTGTCCGTTTATTGTTGAAATTTGTCGCCAACAAGTTAAAAACATCTAATTTAAAGAATAGCAGCCATATAAAACATGATAACCTTTTACACAACAAACAAGAAATAATACTGACATGGTTTGTTTGTTTATTTTGGAATTTCGCATAAAACTACTCGACGGCTATCTGTGCTAGCCGTCCCTAATTTAGCAGTGTAAGACTAGAGGCAAGGCAGCTAGTCATCACTACCCACCGCCAACTCTTGGGCTACTCTTTTACCAACGAATAGTGAGATTGACCGTCACATTATAACACTTCCACGGCTGGAAGGGCGAGCATGTTTGGCGCGACTCGGGTGCGAACCCGCGACCCTCAGATTACGAAGCGCACGCCTTAACGCGCTAGGCCATGCCGGGCCCTACTGACATGGAAAGCTATTATTAGCACATGATATGCACATAACAAGATCATTTCATGTATAGTGATGATAGTTCCTGCTTACATATAAAAGAAAAAAAGAAACCTGACACTCATAGGTAATGATGACTGGCATGTATTACACGCGTAACAAGAAATAATACTGTTATGGATAATGGTGATAAACACATTTTATTTAAACGAGAAATAAGAAAAAAAGACTGAAATGAATAGCACTGATGGAGAAGCATCTCTTACGAAAGATGATTGTTATACAAAATTTTTTTTTATAAATTCAACAAGAAAGAAGGCTGTCATGGGTAGTGATGATGAACACATTTAAATTAGAAAAAAACTGCAATGAGTACTGATGATGGAGACTTATATATGAAACAAGAAAAAATTGCTTTAGATATATGTTACATATGACATATTAAAGTTTGAAAAGAAACATAGACGTTACTATTTTTCACCATGCTCACTTCGCATTTGTAGATGTTCTATTTCTTTGTAAACAAGTACTACATGTGTAACAAGAGTGAAGACCGCGATGCTGTGACGGTGAACATGATTTATATGCGAATAAAAAAAAGTAGAGTAGATTGTCGAGGTAACAATGACAAAAAAGATCTTATGTGTAGAGCAAAAAAGGAAGATTGCAAGCCCTATCAAGAAAAACGGCTATTAATGAAAATGTTTCGTATATATAATAAAGCGAGCTATAGAACTATATTACATACAATAGATGGGTGACAATGATAGTGATGTATTTATTTTCCTGATGTAAATACACAGAAGCGAGGACATAAAAAATATGTATGATAATAAAATGGTTACCTGATTATTAGCAGAATAATTTGAATGAGACCTTTGGATGTTTGAGGTGTGTATCACCTTAGAAGATGTAAATAAAGCTTCGTTGGCTAAAACATTGTCAAGGTTTATACATGGAACTACTACAGGCATTACACTTTTGTGATTTAAATAAGAATTGTACCTGTGCAATTTTCGAAATGAACGTTTTAAGAAAACAAATGTAGTTTTTTTAAAATTTCATAAGAATATACACGTATGATACATGTGTATATCAATATAACACAGAGAAACAGATAGCTAAAAAATATCTTACTTTAAATTCCAATATTATGAAATGATAGTGAACGATGATACGTTTTATTTGTCATGAAGCATAAAACTTCACAACGAGTTATATATGTCTTGTCTGCCACGGATACTGAAACCTTGTTTCTAGAGTTCCAAGTCCACAGAAGGCCACTGTGCCACTTACGACGATAAGCCGTTTAAAACAAACACAAAAAATGCATATTCCTCACATAAATATATTCGAACGTAGTTTGAACAAAAAGAACTTATGATGATTTTTATCATAACACTGATTTAATCTCATTTAGCTAAAAAAACAAATATATGTACAAGTAAATGCAAAAACATGTGTGTTTTATTGTAACAGCGAAACATGGGACTATCTGCTCAGTCTAACGAGGTGAATCGAACTCCTGATGCTAGCGCTGTAAGTCCGCTGTAGCAGTGGTGGAGTACAAAAATGTAATATTACTACTAATTTACAAATATATTTTATAAATATAAAAGGTAAGATTTATCGTGGTGCTTTGTTAAATTTATCTTCAGATTACTTTAATATATATATATATTTATATATAACATGTATATATTGATTTTTATATTATTTTGTTACATTTAATTTTGAACTATTTTGTTAGACCTAATATAGCATTAGTTTAGAATATTTAACTTCGCATTGTTTAGTTATACCCAGTTTCATTTTGTTTTGTTACATCTTATCTGACATTTTATAACGTTCTGTATGCACAACGCTAGTACAGCGGTATATCTATGGATTTACAACGCTGAAAACAGGGGTTTGGTTCCCGTCGGTGGGCCCAGTAGACAGCTCGATGTGGCTTTGCTATAAGGAAACACGCATATTATTTTTTGTTTATTTTTAATATTAGGTTTTTGTTTATTACTATTTCTGATTAACTAACTGTGTCTAATTTCACATTCACATAAAGATGTACACTTTACTTCGTCCATTAAAAGTAAAATATATATACATGTAAATATACATGCACCAAACGTAACGTGTTAAAAAAACAAACAAACTGGAATCTGTTTAAATACATCCCTGTTTACATTTACGGAATTCTATGTAAATATTTATCCGTTTCTTATAACTGAACGTTAACAGTGCTTCAGTATTTACTGGATAACTGACAACAGCTTAATTGGAAATAAATGTGCTGGCGAGGAAGCTGACGCTTCGTTCTTATGTGGCTCCGACTGAAATTATTCATGGGCTCTGAGGAACCACTCGCATGCATCTCTTATTTTTCATTAATACATACTAGACTTGAAGAAACGGAAATGATTCAGTTAAGAGGTCAAAAGAAAACGTTAGACCAAATAGTTTGTTTTGGTTCCCTACCAAAGTTCGGTTCTTCATTTTGTTTGTTTCTTTAGAATTTTCCAACTAACTTTTACCAACTAACAGTGGGATTGACTGTATCATTATAAGCTCCTCATGGTTCAAATGGTGAGTATATTTGGTGTGACGGAGATTCAAAAATGTCGAAATCCAAACTACACTTTTCAATGTGAAGATGACACAAAATTACGACAAAATACACTTTAAAAAGAAATTTCTAAGGTCTATACTAGGAGCAAGCAACACTTGTAAAGTATAATAAAATTTCCCAGAAAACATTTTTTTTGTGATGTACTTTTCTATATTCATAACACAAAGAAAATGTCACAGCAAACATCTGTTTGATTTAATACATAGTTGCCCGCGTCGCGTTAAACATGCTCGCCCTCCCAGCCGTGGGGGCGTATATGTGACGGTCAATCCCACTATTTATTTTTAAAAGAGTAGCCCAAGAGTTGGCGGTGGGTGGTGATGACTAGCTGCCTTCCCTCTAGTCTTACACTGCTAAATTAGGGACGGCTAGCACAGATAGCCCTCGAGTAGCTTTGTACAAAATTACAAAACAAACAAACAAACAAAGATTTAATACACCACTGACCTTCGGTTAAATAGTAGAAAGCGCCACTTGTTTAATTTATTGTTCATATTACAACAAAGCTACACCGGGCTCTCTGCTGTGTCCGCCATGGGAAATTGAACTTCGGATTTTAGAGTTGTAAGACCGTAGACTTTTCGCTGTCACACCGGGGGCCTGTTTGCTTTAAGCTATAACATGACGTTGTAGAGGTACATGCACTAAAGTTTCGTTATTCCAACTAAGATTTTTTTTAAGGGCTTCAACACGCACTGTAACAAATTAATAAAATCAAAATAAATTTTATCTAACATATTGCGTTTTGAATGTAAATTTCTACTTGATTTACTAAGCACACTTTTAAGTTGACACATGTAGGGTTTAAACAGCTATATTTGTAAAATATAATCACCTCTCTACTTTCCTTCTGAAAATTGGTTTCAATCGCACAGATAGAAAACAAAAACTGTGGTCAATAAATATGATTACTTTTGTATATTTCACTAATAAAATAAACATAACAGTTATGTCACGTGATTTTGAAATTTAGGAAGTCTTTTTGATTTGGTTTGGTTTGAATTTCGCGCAAAGCCACTCGAGGGCTTTCTACGGTAGCCGTCCCTAATTTAGCAGTGTAAGACTAGAGGGAAGGCAGCTAGCCACTACCACCCACTGTCAACTCTTGGGCTACTCTTTTACCAACGAATAGTGGGATTGAGTATCACGTGATAATGTCTCCATGGCTTAAAGGGCGAGCATGTTTGGTGTGACGGAGATTCGAACCCACGACCCTTAGATTACGAGTCGAATGCCATAACTACCTGGCCATACCGGGCCAAGTCTTTTTGAACTCAGAATAAAGAAAAATCTTGAATTAATCAAAATGCAGTGGACATACTATAGCTCGATGGTTAGGGTATTGGACTCACAATCTGTAGGCAGCATGATCGAATTTCAATACCGAACATGCTCGCCTGTTTCATTCGTGGGGGCGTTATAATGTGTCGGTCAATCCCACCATATGTTGCAGTGCGTGGTGTTAACTAGCTGCCTTCCCTCCACTTCAAAATCAGGGACGGATAATAGCTTCGTGCAAAATTAATTTAAACAAACAAATAAACAATAAAACTTAGTGACCAGAAGCCTGGCCAGTTTCTTAATAAGTTAATAAGGCCTGGCATGGCCGAGCGCGTTAAGACATGCGCTCGTAATCTGATGGTCGCGGGTTCGCATCCGAGTCGTGCTAAACATGCTCGCCCTCCAGCCGTGGGGGCGTTATAATGTGACGGTCAATCACACTTTTCGTTGGTAAAAGAGTAGCCCAAGAGTTGGTGATGGGTGGTGATGACTAGCTGCCTTTCCTCTAGTCCTACACTGCTAAATTAGAGACAGCTAGCACAGATAGCCCTTGAGTAGCTTTGTGCGAAATTAAAACAAACAAACAATAAGTTAATAGTATTTTTTTCAAGTTTAAGCTCAATTGGTCAAAATCTTTGAGTTCACTATACTTAGAATTTCAGTTACAAATCTGGAGGTTCTATTGGTTATCCCTTAAACGGCGGCTATCATCAACTAATGCTGCTACCTACAACATTCCCACTGTTTAAGAATTAAAAACGTATTAGTTGCTGACTGATCAATAATTTACATACTTTCACCTGACTAGTCCCGTATACGCTTGTATTTTATATTGATGATAAACTCTGACACGATTTATGGATGCTGTAAATTTATTAACTTTAACATCGTTATATTATTTGTTTTACCCGACTCGAATTTCCATTGAATTTATCAATTTCTGTTAAAACATGACAGTCAGAAGGAAAGGTCTGTTACCGTATGTACTTAACAATTCGTGCTAACACATGCCGTAAAATTACGTTTACTTAATTACACATAAACCTTTTTATTAGAGAATATTCTGTGCTGTTTTATTATCTTTATTCCCAACACTTCAGGATATTGATGAAATCATTGAAATTATTTATTTTACATTCTTCTAAAAACTGGCAGAGGGTAAAATTAAAGAACTTAAACAGAATTCCTCTATTTTACTATTAGTCGTATATATATATATATTCTTAAAATATGAAAGTTCAATTTAGAAGTTATCCCATCACTATACAAAATGTTACTATTTCCTTCATAGGACTTCACGTGATTAAAACTTGATACTGACTTAGCTGTAGAACTGAAAACCAGTTTGAAGTAATAATAGAAAAGTGCCCACCTAGAAACAGTTCAGTGTTTACCTTTTAAGCTAAGTGGAGGACATGCTTCTCTAGTTTTCGTGACCAGCAGCTCACATGGAAGCTTCTGAAAATGTGACTGCACTAAATAAATAATTGAATACTGTTTTTTCCCAACACCTGGCAAAATAGAAGTAAAATGAAGCAACACATTCGTTACAAATAAAGTTTATCTAGATTTGGTATATTTTCTATAAGACTGTACATTCTAAGAGAAAGGAGATTTTTATTTTAGTACGTAAATAAATATAATTAGACACAGAAGTGTACAGACGTATGAATCACTTATTTTATGACATACCATAAGATAAAGAAACAAATTGTTGACAGACGCGAGTTATTTAAATACGTATCATATTTGATGTGGCAGAAGAGGGTAAAATGTTAAGTGTAGACGCATTATATTTTATTAAGTTAAATAACTGGAATTTTCCGTTTAAAAGTGTCAGCTGATTTCAAGAGTACAAAGATAACAGTTCTGTAATCACTAATTTTCATGTCTATACAGTCATGGCAATAAATGTATGTCAAAGATAAGTAAAATCAGTCTAATAAACCAAGTTAATTGAAAAAATAACAAATCTATTATTCCAAGTTTTATATCTAACAATAAATCATTTTCACGTAATTTGATGTCACAGCCATGCTAATAATGTTTTATATTTTAGCTTATGATTTAAATAAAAATAAGCTAATTATTCTTAATATGTACCTTTAGTATACGATTTTTATTATTCTCAGATTATATCATTGTTTTATGGACCAAAGTAATGTGTGAGTGTTTTTCTTATAGCGAAGCCACAACAGGCTGTCTGCCGAGTCCAGTGGGGAACACCAGAGTAATGATTCGTTATAAAAAGAAAGATATATAGTTATCTACTGACTAAAAATTAAGATATATTAACAAGTACTTAACTATAGCCAGGGAACATGATTACAAATGGAACTCAAAAGATGGCTCAGAACTTATGGTATGGCCCCTAGGCGATAGTTAACCGGAGCCTTGTCATCAATGCAGAATTTTTGGGTCGGACCCTTTATGACCAACGATAACATCACGATTCCCCATTAATTGTCGGTGATTGATAAACACTCCCACGGACTAGTGGGTGTGTGGGTAGAACTTTACGAATGCTGAAGTTTTAGAATGAGCTAGACTAAAAAGATTCCAGATGCGATATGTGAGGGACGACCTAATTTGTCCACTGTACTAGGGTGTCTTTTTCCATGCTAGCTCAAATACTGTAGAATATATTCCCAGTCTGAGTGTTTTGTTCTGCGGAACGAGACTGCTCAGTTTACATATGCAAGCGCTTCTTCCGTATCCAGCCGTCACCTTGTTTACGTTAAGTTTTCCTTTTTAATGACTGAACTTTTTCTTTACTTTTTCATTCCACGATCTTTGGTCTCGTGGAACTTGACAAGAGCCCAACAACAAGATATTTTTAAATTCCCATTAGATTTGACTGTATAAAACTGTTTTTTAGATGTAGTCATAGAGTAGAAATGAAAAGTCTTAAGTGATTTTTGTTCAAATAAAAGTTTGTTGACTTTATAACCCGTAAGCAAGCCTGCATGCTTTTGTAAGAATATTTAGCATAAGTTAAAATGTACTCAAGCTTAAACATGCATCATTGAAAGTGCTTTAAAGTACTTGTGTACCATTAAGTCATAAATGGTTAATGCCAAAGTATAATAGTTAAAGGTTACGTGCTCAGCCATATTTGGTGGTTAGACGCATAACGAAGGCTATTTTTCTCTTTTCCTTTTTTCTGTGTGAACAGAAAAGTTCAAGTACATTAGCACTTGTATATATATTTTAGAAAAACAAAATATGGAGTTTAAAGGAGAGAAAATGGACAGCTTGGGTAACTCCAAGAATGAAAGTGTAAAAAAAAAACGAAATATGGGTGGAAAACTACTTTGTCAAGAGCTGGAAGGCAGGTTCGTTTCCTTCTTGAACTGAGAATCCAATTTGCATTATTCAAAGAAACCTTACATATTTTTATGAATCATAACGACAGATTATATGCTTTTAGGCTAACTTATAATCATGCATGGATGTATTACAAGAATAAAGGTCAGATTCTATTAATTGATCAGACAAGAGTGAAGTAAATGCTAGAAGTAGGTGCTGTTCCTTTCTTCTAGCTTAATCATTAATGTTATCAATTCAAAATCAGGGATGGCTACACGCAGATAACACTTTATGTGAACTTATGAGAAAAAGAAAACGGAATATGAACGAAAACCAAAAATGAAGTAAATAATATAAATTAAAAACAAACAAATAAATAGGATAATTAAACAACGTAAAACTAAGTAAATAAATAGATACACAGCTACTTAGCACACACACATTTGTACAGATGCACCATGCCTTCTTTTTTATTGATTTATCTTCATCTTTAACCAGTTGCAATTAAAATAAAAGAGTAATTGTAGTCTTTTGAACAAGTACTATATAGTGTGTGTGATGAAAGTAGAGCCAATATAAATGTTTGGATGTCGTACATTTAACATGTCAATAATTTTGTAAACTTGGATGTTTTATTTTCAGGCAATTAAAAAGTTTGTTCAACAAGTTATTTCTTTTCTCTTGTCGATCTTCGAAACATAAACAAGAAATTATAAATGACAATAAGACTTTTCTTATGCTGATGAGAAATACCATAAGAGAAAAACAACAACGATTTCATACATATAAACGTATGTAAAAGTAACAGCAAAGAAACTACGGAAAATTAATATGCTAGCGCAAGCTGGACCATGGAGAAAGTCATGTTGGTTGTTAATCATAACATCGTATGCTGTATAAGGATTAATTGAGTAAAACACATCTGTTGTTTTCGATTTCTGAAAAATGAGAAACATAATTGCTACACCAATGATCGTAACCAACTGTTCAATATTGTTTATTTGAATATCACACCGTTTTTTAAAAAAATTGTCAACGACTATTTTAAGTTGATAAAAGATTTAATAAAATGAAGGTATTGATTCTAATATTAACTATTTCTCCAGCCTGAGAAAAGAGTACGTATTTGAACCTTGAGATTAAAGTTTATTAAAGTGATTTAAATTGAAATAATTATTAGAACAATGAAAAAGAAGAATACATTACACGAAGTTTCTTGATTTATTGACAACATGCTGCATAAATTTCACAAAGAAACGTTTTTTTCCATCAGAGATTTAAGAGTAATGACTGTCACGACTCTTCATTACATTAAGAAAAATAAATCAATAAATTTCATTACTAGATATCCCAGCAAAGAATATTGATTAGTTTAATCGAAGTAAACACATCAATATGTATAAGATTTATTTGTTTTGAATTTCGCGCAAAGCTGCACGAGGGCTATCTGCGCTAGCCACCCCTAATTTAGCAGTGTAAGACTAGAGGGAAGGCAGCTAGTCATCACCACCCACCACTAACTCTTAGGCTACTCTTTACCAATGAATAGTGGGGTTAACCGTCGCAGTATAATGCCCCCACGTCTGAAAGGGCGAGCATGTTTGGTGCGACGGGTATTCAAACCCGCGGCCCTCATATTACGAGTAGAACACCTTATCCAACCTGGCATATATAAAGTAACGAAGCATGTTTTATTTTATTAAGGTAAAAAGGATGAGAAATAGATTTTCAAGCTCTAGTAGTCTAGGTAAATAAAATAAATTCTTGTTTCTACTAATTATGAATAATGTTAAGTAGAATTTTAATGACAGATCGAACATGACGCATTTTAGCTGACTTAGGTAGAGTATAAAATGGATTACGCAATGAAGAGTCTTTAATTTTTTTGTGATCGATGTGAATAAAATTTGTAACAAGATTTAATGATCAAAGAAAAAAGTGTAACAAGTTTTGATGATTAAGGAGAAAAGTCAAGACGTTTAACAACTTTTAATTATGAAGGAGCAGCGGATTTCTCGTAAGTTTTACTGGTTAAAGTTTGTTTGTTTGTTTGTTTTTGGAATTTCGCACAAAGCTACTCGAGGGCTATCTGTGCTAGCCGTCCCTAATTTAGCAGTGTAAGACTAGAGGGAAGGCAGCTAGTCATCACCACCCACCGCCAACTCTTGGGCTACTCTTTAACCAACGAATAGTGGGATTGACCGTAACATTATACACCCCCACGGCTGGGAGGGCGAGCATGTTTAGCGCGAAGCGGGCGCGAACCCGCGACCCTCTGATTACGAGTGCACGCCTTAACGCGCTCGGCCATGCCAGGCCTACTGATTAAAGAAAAAAGAACAAATAATAACTTTCACTGATAAATTTTAAGAAAATGGTTTATTTTGAATTTCGCCCAAAACTATATGAAGGTCATTAGCCGTCCCCAATTTTGCAGAAGGAAGACAACTAGTCATAACCACTCAGTGCCAACTCGTGGGATACTCTTTTACTCACGAATTGTCCGTCACATTATAACGCCCCCAGAGATGAAAGAACGAGTATGTTTGGTGTGACGGGGACTCGAACCCATTCCCCTCAAATTATGAATCGAACGCCTTAACCCATGCCGGGCCTCCAAGAAAATTGGAAAGTGAACGTGTTAGAAGTTCACACTTTTTAATAGATTTTAAATTCATAAATTCAAATAATTATTTTCTCACAAACAGAGACAAATACAAACAATTAGTGTTGAGACAATAAACATAAAGTTTGAAAAGGAATGTTTATTTGTGAAAATCATAGGATTTTTAAGAAACATTTCACGATAAAAAAGAAAGAAATGTTGCTGTTTCTTTAATTAATTACAATTAATTGTTGATCAACAATTTTGCGATAGTACTTAAGGGGTCCGCTGTAATACATCAAATTTAAGAATTTATCGTTTACGGAAAGAGTAACAAATAAAATAAAATGCAAAGAAATTTTAAAAATAACAGAGTAAAAATTCATGGACCGATATGACATGGAGTTGAGGACGAATGTTTTAAAACATGATATGAGTACCAAGTGCTCATGTTATTTTCACACCCATGAAAACAAACTTCACTTCTACAAAGTTAAAAATATAAACATTTTTTTCAAATATTCATTAATAACAATAATTATTTCGATTCGGTGCTGTTATATTTATTATTACGTAAAGATATTCATATACTTGTCTGTAAAGTTATGTATTTATATTTGTATCGAACTGTCTCTGCATATATTTAATTACTTGTTTGTTTATCCGGTTAAAATATCTTTGCACCCCTCTCGGTGGACCCAACAGATAGCCCGATGTGGCTTTGCTATAAGAAAACACACACACATCTTTGTATCAAATAAAAAATATTTTATTATCTTTCAATTACAAATATAGTAATTAAATTTACAAAATAAATAAAAATACACAAGAAGGAAATATAAGGTGAGAATGAGGAGGACGTTTTTTTTTTTTTTATAATTTCGCTCAAAACTACTCGACGACTATCTGCGCTAGCCGTCCCTAATTTAGCAGTGTAAGACCAGGGGTAAAGTAGCTAGTCATCACCACCAACTCTTGGGCTACTCTTTTACCTACGGATGGTGGGAGTGACCATAACATTATAACGCCCCGCCGGTTGAAAAGGCTAGCACGGTCGGTGGAGATGCGAACCCGCGACCCTCAAATTGCAAGTTGCACGCCTTAATCCATCTGGCTACGCTGGGCCGAAACGGTAGTAACATTGTAAGTTACTATATTTTCTAATTTATTCGTTATTATCTACCTTTTCGAAGGATGTAAATATATCTTTTACAAAAAGCTGTAACATTTTATAACTATTAATACACTTGCTGCAAATCTGTTCTTTCATTTAATATAAAAAATGTTAGAAGAAAATTGTTATATCAAACCACTTCTTCTCCAGGGTGTGAAGTTCTCTTATAACAGAGTTATCACATAAAAGGTCACTTGCTACAAAATGAAACCTTTTATATCATGGGCAGATTTTTTTTAAACAAGAGACGTAACATATCAGTACACCCGATACTGACGGTTGAAAGTTGTTTGTTGTTTGTGAAGTATTAGAAAACTTTTTCCTTATCGATCCATAGTCGATGCGGGATAACATACAATAATGAGCAATTTGTGGGCGTCTCTTAATTGGAAACTTACTGAAAGAGTTGGGTGTCCTCCAACAAACTTCTCCTGAAGCATTAGTGTCAAACAAGAAATCTGATTTAAGATGTTGACAATCTGATTGCCTCCTGTTAAAGGTTACCCGCTTAAGTCCTGTAGAAGTTCAAGTAAAGGGTCTCTCTCTCTCTCTCTTTTTTTTTTCATTCTCTGTATGGGCACCAGACGTTACGTAGGTGAAAATAAGTACGAGTTGAGAACTTCGTAATTTATTCAACGCCTTCGACGCACATAACTATAACAAGCTAATCGAAATAAACACCAGTTAAAAAAAAACTAAAAAAATGATGTGTTTGTCTGGACAATCATAGTATCACAGACGTCTGCTTATCTTTTAAAAGAAAATTGTCTTTGAGGTTTTTAATGAAAGCAGACAAGAATTATAGTCAGCGTGTTATATTATTTTCAGTTTGAGAACAACTTCATACATGAAAAAAGAAATATTCTAAATTAATAATTGAAGCACGCCATTACTTAACCATATGTGTAAAAGGTCTAAAAGGTTACGCTTCCTTAACAACTTTTTAAGTACTGTATTATATGCTTTTTATCAAAATGTACAAAGTAATTTAATTATTTTTTGTGTGCCCTTCTGTTACTCTGATAACTATAATCTATTTTAAATGAATAATTCATAACAAGAAAAGGTAACCTGACATATTACATTTCTACAGTACGTACAAACGTGTCTGCTACAAAGTACGTCTAATTGAATACAGAAAATAAGTATTAACTTCTTTATTTACATTATTAAATTGTTTATGGTATAACTGTTTACATTTTTGATTTGCCATAGTATATTTGTTTACATGACAACATATAAATATATATGGAATGCTTGATCACGTATCTCATAGCTTTATTCTTATAATGTCACACACATATATCAATTTATTTATATTATGATATTATGGAAGTTCAAATTACTTTTAGGAGAAGTTGGTTTCATAGTCATATATTGGCATCTTTATATCGACTTTATTTGGTTGAGTTTTTATTGTACACAAACCACTACAACTACCAAATACTAATACGTTTTACTGTTCTAGAGATTAAGATAAAATTTAAACGCAACAGTTTTGGTAAGTATATTTTAGAATTCTACGATTCTAGAAGGAACGTTTATTTTAGTCTTTTCTCGCGAATATGAATATTTCAATAATGTGCTCGTTAATATGTACAGTAAACGAGCAAACCTGAGGAATTAGGTATGAACTGTGACCTCTCAAAAAGCTTGCTTATGTTTAGCATGTGGTATTTGTTTGTAACAGCAGTTGAGTACTGCGATAGTACGCATCAATCCACCTTTCGTATCATATTAATGATATGTAGATATATTTGTCTTCGTATGAAACACTCGACACTTTAAGCTTCTAAGTTAATTACGTGTTGTGTTCACTTTTTTACAATCATTGTTCGCACTTTCTAACTTTGTAGGCGGATTTGAGAATAATTCTTGATTTTTATACAAAATTTGAACGTGAATGTATACATTACTTAAAAAAATTGCATAGTTTTCATAGATATTACACGTAGTCATATATTACGCTGAAAAGCGAAAAACAAACAAAAATTATTTCTTCATAAACTTCTGATTCCAAGTTTCATATTTCACACATTACAGTTATAATTGTAACTGACCTCATATGACTATGGTATCTGAAACTCGCGACTAAAATCATCTTAGAATACACTGGAACAGTCTGGTCTTTAATTTGAGGTTGTTATGTGTTATTCAGACCGACTTTCACTGACATAGCGTTAACAACCGAACTTGGAGTGAATCCACTTTTTGAATTAATTGAAATAAAATTACTATGTCTGGCATGTCCTGGTAGTTAGTGCGCTCGACTCCTCTCACCTACAATGCTCACCCTTTCAGCTGTTGGGGCCTTATAATGAGACGGTCAACCCCCTTATTCGTTGAAAAAAGAATATTCCAAGTGTTGGCGATGGGTGATGCTGAATAGCTACCTTCTCCCTAGTCTATCTGTCACTTTAATATTAGGGACGGCTTATTGTATTATAGCAATATTTAATATAATTTATTTTATCAAGAATAATTGCAAAACAATTAATTGCTATAGTATATACTATATGTTATGATATATTGGTTCTTAAGAAACAAATGCCTTGGTCGTCTATTTGGTTGTATGATAAATGTATATTAGGCTCCATTTCATTACTGTTACATGAAACAGTTACAGATTCGCTACAAATGTTATTTTTAATAAGAGCTTCGCATTTATATTCGCTAATAGGCATAAGACAACTTCATTTAAAAAATGTAATAAAGCTTTTATTAAAACTGTCATCATAAGCACTGTTGGTAATAACACTTAAAGTCAATAGCTCATTTCCACAATTATTAAGTAAATCTGGCTTAATGCCAAGTTATTTAATTTCTTTAATCCTGTAGATACTCATATATTAAGTAGAAAGTACATATAACTATGGGTATAGTTTTGAATAAAGGAAAGGTAAAGATTAAAAACCTATAATACTTCTACTGAATTCACAAGTAGAGAAATAAGATTAAAAGACATTAGCAAATACCTTACTGTGAAATAAAAATACGTTATGAGAGTTTAGAAACGTACACGTTGCTATACGAAACTTATTCCAAGATGGAAATTTAGAAAGATCTCTCGTTAATAGTCCAAGAAAATTTAATTTTAAACCATGGAACACCAAATCTGATAAATATAATAATATAATATCCAGTAACACATTTTTTAAAGTTTTTTTTTCTTTCAAAACAGCCTAACAATCTGATAAGTCCGATTTTTTGAAGTTCTACAACATACACAAGTGGTTAAACAAGAAATTATATGTGTTACTTTCCAGCAGATTTTAGATAACGTAGTACTAGATGTTGTGATATTATTAAATAAGAACAAGCATACATACACACGCACACACACACGTATTTATAATGCTAGTTCTCCATCAGGTCATTAAAAATACATATAGGATGTAACCGTTTCATTCTAGGGAGAATATTATGTGAACTTATTTCAACTAAAAGCTGACAAATTTTCAAATCTAATCTCGTAACGCAGATATTATGTAATTATTTGTATGATCTAAATTATAAATAGAATAAAGACAAGTAACATCGTTTATTAAGAGTGAAATAAAAAAATTATTTATTTTCAGGCACATCGTGTTATTATGATAACAATGATAATAAAAAACGATGTTTTTGGCACAATGAAAGGTAAAATATATTAGATATTTCAGTAACAAATATTTTTGTATATTACAATAACAGGATATTTTATGATCATATATAAACAATATTAAAAAATATTGAAACATGTTCAACTACATTTTTAAATACCTTCAGACGTTAGCTATCTCACTGGATATCCCTTTAAATTTCCAATCTATTCCTAAAAAAGTATGTAAGTTTATTGAAAAGAAAAGGTTGAATTGTCCAAATAACGTGTATGTTATTACTATTGAATTCCGATCTAATTAGATAAAAATAAACATTAACCTGGAAATAACTATATATCTAATTAAATGTACTGTTCTTGTGATGTCCAGGAAACAGCTCGTTTTTCAGTTTAAACGCATGCGCTAACCTGGAACGACTAAGTGATAAGTTTGTGTCTTCTTTTTTTTTAATACGAAAATATAAAAAACATTTTTCACGTTATTTTGCAAAATATTCATTAACACTTTGGAAAAACCGTCAAGTATCGCGTGTTATGTAATTAAACTTATGACTGCTGCTATCTAAATGATCTTTTTTCTTAGAAATTATGTTTCTAATCTACTCTACACTGGAGGCTAAAAAGTAGCAGACGACTTTTCTCCCTTAAGTTATTATTATCACACAACCTCCAACTCTTCTGAGATGTATATGAGCTACATGGTGAAACTATGAATATAATTAAAATCACCATCAAAAAACGAAAACTAAAATCAGTGTTTCGACCAATAGATGAGCGAAATGTTTACATTTTCTTCTTTACAGTGTTTGAGTATTTGTAGCTCATTTCATGGTTTGTGAAGAGTATAATGATAAGCACCTCTTCACACACACACAACTAGATTAATGACTTTTGCATTAAAATTCAATGAGACTCTCATTTGACGCTAAACTATAGGAATAAATATTTTCTGTAATAATTTTACAGGAGTATTCCATACATCAAACTATAAAGCTAACTTTCTATGATGATAATCAACAAAACTAAATTCATCTAATTACTGAACTTACCGCTTGTATTTCCAAAACTTGGAAAAGTAGTACGCCTAAAACAAAAGCCCTGAAATAGAGAAAAAATATAATTTTAAATATTTTAAACTATTTTCAATACTTACAAAAAATATTAAGATTTTCATAGGGAATTAACGAGCCAATCCCACTAATGAACATCACATATATCAACTTCAAAGCTTCGTACAGACACTATAATAATTTACACAAAAAGTACACACGTTTTTACTGACCATTTCAACTTTGATCTTGCACAAAAATCTTGAGATTTCTGCTCCATAATTTTCTGGGCTCTTATATCGAGAGAGGGCTACCACCCTAATTTACTTTCTCCCAAATTATACTACAGTTCTCTGCCTTACTGACGATAAGTTAGTACGAAGCAATTTTTCTGAATATTTACAACAAAGTTTTGCAGCTATTTACAGACTAGAATTAAAAATAGAAGTATTTTGCAAACGCCAAAATCCCAACCCGTTTTTGGAGTCCCAAACTACCAATCGAACCCGTGGCCCACCGTAAGCGATGGTAGCCGACAGTTTTCGATCAGTCTTTGGCCTTTTTGGGCGGGATTTTGCTTGTCACGTGACCAAAACTTTCACTTTTACAATATTAAATATTAAAATGCATAGCTTCTCTCGTTATTATTTGTTAACTTTGCAGTTTATATTAAGCCAAGTTTGTGACTAATCGAAAACAGTAACTTTTCTAATATTCTCGTCGAAATGTTAGCAATTAAAAGATATTAAAATAAATTTAAAGTTTGTCATAGGGCAACACTCTATTGGGTAAGCTTACGCCAATCATTCAAACTTTACCTACTTACAGTAAGTTATTGATGTTTACACTCACGGTACCTCAAGGAACAAGACGCTCCTGTCGCATTTCGGTAAATTTGCTTTCGAAGTAAGAATATTTAGATATAAAACTAAAAGTAATAACGTTATAGAAGAGTAATATAATAAATAAGTGCAAAGACGAGAATCATTTCCAAACAGGTGAAACGTTTCTTCTCGCAAGAGGCAGAAAAATTCAAAAGCTTCTTTAACTGGTGAGCTCTTCCTGGCTAGACAGTCGTGGAATGAGAGGCTGACGAGTGAAATTATAAGGGAGTGTGGCTGGACGGCAAGAAACTTCTAGTTTGCCGCTCCATTTGGCTCTTTACAAAATGAAATTGGAAAAAGTATTTTTTGACCTATTTATCACAAGTTTATATCTTTTCCTCTTGATTGAGCACAGTAAAGCTGCGGTGAGTACTGATTATTTAGTTGTAAAATTACCTTAAAAAGAAAAATATATTCAGGATAATTATTAAAAAGTAAATAGAGTGAAAATAAAAAATATATTAATTTAATCTGAAAACGACTTTTATTGTTCTTTTGCTTGTAATAATAATAAATAAGTGTTCTTAACGTGTGGTTTTGGTATAAATGTTCATCTCATCTTTTAGACGAAAATCTACGAAACAGACCAGGCTGAACTAATTGATCAATGGGACTATATAAAAAAATTTGGTTTGATAAAGTATGCAAAACTTCACAAATGAATTAAAAAATGCTAAAATATAATCATTTAACATATATTTTCTGTATTGCCCAAGTTCAGTTTTGATATAGCGACCGAAATAGTATTTCCTATCATTACAATTTGAATTTTCTAAACAATTATCCTGAGGGGCGTAGATTTTTTTACCACCGAGGGGAGGATGAGTTTTGCAACCACTTATGTGGACTGTTCAGTTTGCAAATGGGTAATCTCTGATTACGTGAACCTGAAAGCTGTAAACATGCAGTCACAGAGTAATCTTGTTGCCACAATACTTGGATGTATACTTAGACCTACTGACTGATCCTCACGAAGTTACGAACTATAGCTTAGATCGGAAAACTTAGAAGCAGGCTTATATTAAAGACGTACATTTCGGCTACTGAAAAGCCTACATCTAGGCCTAATTATATAATTCGACTGGTAAGAACAAGAGAATCACAAGAACAAACACAATTTGTAGGCCTGTGATGCCATAAAACAAGTCAACAGACCAAACTGTAGGGGGGGATGATTGTATGCACCATACCCCCCACCTAAAATGAAGGGGGGATGTATACCCTCCATCCTTCTCAGGATCTACGCCCCTGTATATTTGCCTTTCGACTTGATTTCATGTATCCTTACTGAAGAGTAAAGTTATCTTAGTCCGTTTTTCTCTAAAATCCATGGTAGTCGTCTGAGCTATATCTATCTCTTCTTTTGGTTTTTATTATTATCTGTGGCATTTCTTGTGGTCAGAAATTAAATTGTTTGTTTTGAACTGTATAGCATTGTGATAATTCTAACTAATTTTTATGCATTTCTATTAGGGTTTCTCATGTCAAAAATATGGCTTCTGTTTCTCTCTCTCTTTTTTATGTTTCTTATTTATGTTGTATATTTCTGAGCAAAATCTTCGTCTTTAAGCCTAAATGACACAAGTTCGGTGAAGGCAAGAAATTCTTATTTAGCGCTTTGTTTTAAATGTTCCCAAACTACATTTAAGCTCAGCCAATATCACATTATTGGAAGTGTGGTTAAAATATTATAGTTGTAGACTGTCATAAATTGTAAAATGAACATTTTTTGTAACGACTCTTATACCTTTATTTTAATATCCACGTTTGTTTTAGTTTCATTCATGCAATTTATATTGTTAAATGTGTATTGTGCAAGTCCTGCCTGCTTTTTGAATTTCTAGAACATTATCGAGGGCAAGAATCGAGAATGTAGAGGTGTGCCTGTTAATACTAGTAATTGACAATGTATTTGCCACATGAACTTTCCAGAATTTCTCTAAAACGTTTATATATATACGCAGCCAAGAGACAGCTTAGATAATACTGTCGGTTGGCTACAGTCATTGTACTGTAAGCCTCGGAAGATATAACTGTTACAAACGCTTATTAATCGGAAAACTGCAGATGTTTGATCAGGAACATTTATAGATTTCGAACATTACAAACGATTCAGCTTTAGAGAAGTAACTTTGAAAGTTAGTATTTTTCGGAGGATGTCAGATATTTATCTTCCTCTGTGAAAAGTAAGCTTATAAACAGCGTTAGACCAAGCAAGAATAGTGCTAGCCAGCATTCCCCTTAAGTGATCTGTGTATCAACACAAAAATGAATTCGCTCGTCGTGGATCAGGACCATTGATAAAATATTCATTTCCAGACCAGATAGAAGACTGAATATTGTTTGAGAGTTCGTAAAATATTTTTATATAAATGATTATTTGTAATAACTATTTATAATAACCGTTATTACAAATTGTATTGTTTTTTGTATATTAAAATGTATTTGTGTTAAGAAAAAAATTGTGTGTATCAATCTTACTGGCAAAGTATTATAAATTTAATATATATTAACATTTAATCAACATCTAAATCCAAAATCAAATTTACAGTTAGTTGAAATCGTAATACGTAACGTGAATAATGAATCAAATACTCGTCCGAGATAAATTACAACACGAACACTTTGGTTATAGGGTTTTAATAATTTTTCAAAGCTGTAGTGCAGATTACCAGAGATTAGTTGAAAATTTATAGTGAACGAATATACCTGTTTGTTTGTTTGTTTTTGAATTTCGCACAAAGCTACTCGAGGGCTATCTGTGCTAGCCGTCCCTAATTTTGCAGTGTAAGACTAGAGGGAAGGCAGCTAGTCATCACCACTCACCGCCAACTCTTGGGCTATTCTTTTACCAACGAATAGTGGGATTGACCGTGAGTTTATACACCCCCACGGCTGGGAGGGCGAGCATGTTTAGCGCGACGCGGGCGCGAACCCGCGACCCTCGGATTAGGAGTCGCACGCCTTACGTAAACAAATGTTATTAATGTTGATGATCTGACAATCTGGGAGGTCTTGGTCAGGCTTGAATTTCAATTCAATTTTACTGTTTTCGTGTTTGGTCAGAATTATTCTAGATGTTATACTGAATATTCTTGTTACATACAGAAAATAAAGAATTGTTTTTGTGTATATTTTCTTATTTGAGTTTATTTTACGCTTTGTCATAACGTATCTTACGTATTGGTTCTGTTTTACATGAGAATACCGCGCAAAAAAGTTAGGTTTCATCTTTAATAGGTTTTATTTTGCAACTTGCAAAACTATTTTTGAAATATAAAGCTGTAGTGAAACATGGCAAAATAATTCCATTATTTGTTATTCTTTCAAAATGATTAAATTTATATATTTGGCAGATACCGTAATATAATACAATTAAAATAAATTTTTAACTGAAATTTATGAAATAACAGCTCCTCCGTGGCACAGCGGATTCTAGTGGTTATCACTAGAAACCAGATTTCGATGCCTGTGGTAGGCAGAATACAAATAGCTCATTGTGTAGGTTTATTCTTAATTCCAAACAAACAAATGAAATAATAATGTTGTTGAAATGGTTTCTATTGTTGAGCGGGCGTTTCTTGAATTATTTGGTAAAAAATAATGTAGTGCTCAGTCCACATAATTATAACAACAACGTTTTACTTACAAGTTCTACACATAACACTCTTTATCTCCCAACAAATATCAATGAGTAACAAAAACTCGGAATTATGACGTAAAAGTAACTCGTTAAAATATAACGTGAAAATATTTATATCCAGATTAGCTTTAAATATGCAAGAAAATATCGTGTTATATGTTTTTTAAGTTATACTTGAATTATGCCATCTTTTAACTTAGAGCTCAGTTATGCTATTTTTTTTCAAATTTACGATACGAGAATGCGTGCAGAGGTTTTTGTTTATTTGTTTGTTTTGAATTTCGCGCAAAGCTACTCAAGGGTTATCTACGCTAGCCGTCCCTAATTTAGCAGTGTAAGACAAGAGGGAAGGCAGCTAGTCATCACCATTCACTGCCAACTTTTGGGCTACTCTTTTACCAACGAATAGCGGGATTGACCGTCACATTATAACGTCACCATGGCTGAAAGAGCAAGCATGTTTGGTGTGACGGGGATTCGAACCCGCTGCCCTCAGATTGCGAGCCTTAACCCACCTGGTCATGGCGGGACACGTGCAGAGATAGAGTATGTTATATTAAAATTATTTTGGAATCTTACCTCGTCGCTACAGTTTATGCCACCACATCTGGCTAAATTCTGCCACGTTCTTGTACCTTGAAAATAGCTCTGCAGTATAAATTCTGTTTCAAAAGACTCTATCATCAGACTGTCATGTCCAACCGCACAACTTCTCCCTGCAAAATTTCAGTTTGCCATATTTATGTAGAATTATGTCGTTTCTCCATATGCATTTCAACAATTCAGTGGCTAACATTGACTTGACTGATATATCTTTGCATAGAATAGCATGAATGCCACTCTCATAAGAGAAAAAACAACAAGAACAACAAATTTGGTTGTAGTAAAATATGTAAATAAAACCCAACATAATATGTTATGGGAAAAAAATAACAACAATTGGCTGAACCTGAAGGTATTATAGCAACTGTTACTCGAGAATCGCTGGAAATAATGAAATTTAAAAAGAACTATACATTATTATATAGAGATGAAGGTCCAGCGAGTGTGTGTCTGAGAATGTGACGAGACCTGTTTTGATTTTTAGGCACAAATACAAAATTACAAATTGGTCATGCGATATTTAAGAAAGAACAAAATGTGAAATTCATCGCTGGCAACTTCACTCCTTAAGATGACGTGTGACACATCGAAACATGTACAGTCATTACTTCGAAATGATTTCAACTGTTTATTGATTTTAACCGTGTATATTTATTACTTTAACATTATACACAAGAGCCTATATATATATATATATATATATATATTTTATGTCAACATGTGGTTCTGATATATTTAATTCCACCGGGACTTTATATAATTTGTGATTATCATATTATTTGTTGATTCGCATATAAAAAAAACAATTTTAGTGTATTATACTCAACTTTTTGCATGATTTGAAATTAAATTACACGAAATGTTTGAAACAAAGTTTTGTAAGTAATTTTACTGTTATGTTTTCTCATATTTAAAGCCACAGACAAATTCGCATGCCATAAATATAATGCTATCGTCAAATCAAAAAGTTGACTTTTTTTAGAAGAAAAAGACGAAGGTTAACTATTTAAATTCAGATCATGCGCTGTTTTTCAGATGCTGACGGAAATGTCACACTCTGTTAAGGCTCACAAGTAAAAATAAATTAAAATCGAAGATCACCTACGAAGGTCAATTACTTAATCCAAACTGTTATCAATCTGCTTGCCTCAGTTAGTTTCAAATCATCAAAGTGAAATGCAAACTAATTTAATGGGTAAATTGTTTTTAGCTTGACTAATAGAAATTTTTCTTTTGAAGCCTCAGAATGACAAATAAACGTTAAATTTTAAAGCAATTAAGATAAGAGTTAATGGTACGTGCACTTTATATTTTCAGCTCTACAGAACTCAAAATCAGATACGTACATTGGAGAGCAGGTAACTGCATAGTTTGAAGAAGTTTATAATTTTTCACAACTTTTACTAAATAGATACCTTAATTTGTTATTTCCTTTAACTGGATTTCCAGTGTGCTTAGAGATAAATGGGTGTCTTACACCGAATTTTATTATACCAAAATAATATAATCTCAAAATATTAAAATACTGAAACATCTAGCAGCTAACATGTGGAATGAGGTTTTCGTGGACATCTATTGTTCTCGATTTCGAGATGAATTTTCGGGCTTTATACCTCAAGTCTTTGGGTTATAAAGATTGAGATTTGAGACAAACTGGATAGCTTTAAGATCACAGCTTAAAGAAGTTTTAACAGTCTTATAGATTATCGTGTCTTAAAGTAATTTTGATAAAGCACTCAGGTCTTATAGTGGCTGTATGTTAAGATTGATGGTTTATAACGTTAAAATTTTGGTTTACTTCTAGCTGTGGAAAATGTACAGTAGTCCACTTTGCAGCTTTACACATAATAACAAAAAAATTAAAAATCCGTAGCCAACCAATGCTACGATATTTGACAGTTTATCTGAATGTAATATAACAATAGTTTCTCTTTTTCTAAACAGAAATTTAGACTTTATTCAAAAATTTCTTGAAAGATCTCTCAAGTGCAATCTCACGTGGTCGTCAGCATTAAGAAGTCATCTTCAAAGATGAAATCCCCTAATCGCTCGTTCTCACGTCTTTTATATGAGAAATTATAAAAAGAAATGACACATATTTCATTCAGTTTATTTCTTTGGATAATTTTAATTTGATAGAATGTGACTATTGAAATTAAGTAAAGAATAAAGATACTATTTGACAATACTTGGGTAAATATTTAAAATCAAAACTTGTTTGATTGATATTCAGACAACATTTGGGTAAATATTCAAAATCAAAATTTATTTTGAAGAACAACGATCTATAATACACAATAACCATAAAAATGAGATTGTTCCCAATAACAAGAATGCAATTAAATACTGTGCAGGATAGAAACACACAAAATAACAACAACAAAAGCCGATGAAACTGGAAACAGTCTCATAAACTTGGATGTTTCTAGACTCATCAGTTTTTTGTCCTGCACATTAAGTTATTCAGTATTTCATTGTATAATGGATACTAAGAATAACCTCATTGTTATGATTATTGTTTAATAAATAAAAGTTGTTTAAACAATTACTTTATTTGATTGTTTATTTGCTAAATTTCACGCACAGCTATTTCTATTTACGCTAACCGACCCTAATTTGAAGTGATAGAGTAGTAAGTAGCTGGTCAAAATCATTCCCTACCAAATTTTTGGGGTACTGTCTAACCGTTGCAATATAACGTCCCCATGGCGACAGGTTTCTATCCTGCGATCTGTAGATTGGTGGTCGAGAGACTTAACCTCCCAAGCAATTCTTGGCTCCAATGTATCTGATATTTGATAAATGATAGAACGCAGAGTTATGTTTGTTACATTGTATATCTTTCGGAAATGCAAATAGCATTCTCTGTTAACGGATATCCGAGAAATTCACGTAACTTCATTGTGTAATTAAATTAGTATCAAAATTAGCATAGTCGTAAAACTGATGTAGTTTTCTTGTTTGATGTAAAAAATAAATATTTCTTTGCCATGTATTTACAGATTTAAACTTGTAGTGATCTTACGTATCTCTTAATTTTTTGGAATTCTATTCTTTGTTTTGTTTTTAAAAATGTATATATATTTCATAAGTCGACTATTTCACGTCCAGATAATATTTTTTTATGAATCGAAATAAGATTAACGATACATATAGAAAGTGCTAACTTTATAAGGACTATAACTTCATATTGTAAATATATGGTTTTCAAACTTATTAAATGTACTAAATTAAATGAAATAAATTTTGTCGAATGAAGAAATTTCTAACGATAATTTTTGTGAAATAAACAAGTGTTAGATTGTTTGAAAATAATTTAATGAAAAGAAATCCTGTAGAACTGATGTAGCTTGTAAAATTGTAAAATATTTTGGAAAACGGGAAATATTTCAAAGTTCTAGATGTACCAGACACATAGTTACCCGATTTTCGCAAAAACAAGAAGTTTGCGGTTCGGATATTAGAAAGGAAAGTTGTAATGATTCGTCGTAATTGGAATGAAAAGGTGTGAAATCGAACAAAATAAGGACTTAATTTTCAAGATGAATACAAAGAATCATTACGGTAATTGGTGACCATACGGTCAAGCGGAGAGGGTTAGGCAGTAGTGTTTTGCATTTCGCGCAAAGTAAAGATACACGTATATGATATCTTTTTACAGTATGTTTTTGTTTAATAAAGTAAATATATATATGATATCTTCTTACCATATGTTTTGAATAGTGATGTGACATCTCTTACGTGTAAAATTCGCACAATAAACTTCAGTCCGAGAGTGTAGCCAATCATAAACTTCCTTAAAGCAAGCAGTTTTTTATTTAATAACTGGTATAATTGTAATAAAAGTTGAATTTCGTATATCATGATGTGTTTATATTTGGCACAGTATTAGATTTGACATATCTTAGTTTACAGTTTAGAAGCGGTTGCTATAATGCTAACAGAACAGCTAGGTTATTTCGAAAGTCTACTCCATAATTTTTGGTTAATTAAAATGTTGAGAAGCTTTCTAAAAAAATGAAACTAAGAACTGCAGTAAACAAAAGAATAATAACAAAGAACAACGATGATTTTTTCATCACCGAACTGTAAAAATATCCGTGTAACAATAAACAACTGTCGAGTTCTCTATTTCCTCATTACTAAATCAATGTCTTTTTGAACTTTTTTTGTTATGTAAGAATCGTATAAACTGGGTTTAAAACTGTCATATAACACTTTGTCCAAGTGTTGTGTTGAAAGTATAAATATTATTTAGTTTAATCATAAACTTTAAATATACGTTTAACAGTTACTAACTGATAATCGCTTGAAAGGAAATGTCCAATTTTAAACATTTTTTTACAAGCAGTACGCTTTTGTTGCAATACATCTATTAATACCAAATTAAAAAAAAATTCACCTGGGTTCTTTCCACTCAGAATTTAAAATGACTGTTGTCGAAAAGAGTAAAGTGTAAACAGCATTTGTTATAAAAATACAACAAAGATTTTTTTTAAAAACTATTTCCATTCCTTAACTAAATATACATTAGTTTTAAAAGTACGGAAAATTAACGTACAAACCTTTACAGGCTTCAATCTACATTCACATATAAAAGAAGGACATCCTAAATAATTAACAAAATACATCAGTGTAATAAATATACATATAAAGTGTGAAATATCTGAGAATTGTGAAGTGTGTTTCACTTCTTTCTTAGCAAATTTAAATTTCACCATATGTGATTCATTCATGACTGCAACATATCATTTTAGATCCCTGTTGCTTAACCATTTGTCACTGATACGAAAGCTTATAAAGATTTAACACACCTGGCATTCTCCTCACAAGAATATTTATATGTTAGGCTTAACAGACAGAATAAACATAAAGAGATCAGAAAATACTGAATTCGAATTTTGCATGATAATAACCAGCGAACAAAACGAAAATTAATTGACGGTTAATGTTTTCTTTACACTGAAAACTCAAGTTTGACCCTCTAATTCCTTTAAACTTCCAGTGATATACATGTAACTCATAGTTTGGAAAATTTAAAGACTTTGTAATTTTGCATTCTGTGCTAATATGATAAAAAAACAAAAAACATAATAAAGAAGATAACAGAGGTTGGTAGCGACTTAAATTAGCTGAAAAATAAATAAATAAAAGGAGTTGTGTTTTCACTTGCAGTTACATCCACAAAATTCCTCTTTGGTTGTTTCTCCGAGTCTTACTAGCCACAGTACACTCAGCAGTTTAACACGGAAGGGACTTCTGTGAGTTTAATACATGTTTCAGAGTAAACAAATTATCCAAGGTGGCGTCCTGACCATAAACACTGCATTTTATTTAGCAACATCTCTTAGCTGCTCTCGAATCACACCACGAATCATCCTGAAAACAAAGATTTACTCAAGGCAGAGAGTGCCTACCGAACATAATGTTTTATACTTAATCTCTGTTTAAGTTAAAATGTTAAATTATACTTTGCTCTTGCAAATACTTTCATCTCAAATATAACAAGTCATGTTTTGGATAACGCTATTTAAAATCTGGATTACACAGCCATTTTAAAAAAAAAATTACGTGAATAGTTATCCCTGCACTCTGAACAAACGCACTGATTGGTTGCCTCAGAAGGTGGGAGATGTGACCATAAACGATGAAGCCATAGTTCCACAAATTGTCACCAGCTGTAGGGTTAATAGAGAAGGACACGTTGCTAGGCCACCACACAGGCATCCACGATCTCATAGTTCCACAAAATTTTACCAGAGAGCTCAGCTATCTCAGAGTATGTTGAAATTATAGTTTAATCCTCGTCATGGCTGTGATGTAATAGTTCTACGAAAACAGAGAACGTGTTTCCAGGCCGCTATGACATCCAGCTAATATTCCATATTCCACGAAGTTGGACCAACATAAATTTGATCAACATGACTATACTTAATACAGCAGGTTTAAATCACGATTTATTAGTTATTACATTTTCTGACCATTTAAATCATCCTAAACGGACAATATCTTAATATAACAAAAACTTACTCTTTGACTCTTAGTATAAAAAAGTGGTTAAAGATTTTCAGTAACGTGATTGTAATAAAAAGTTCTGTTCACAATATTTCTTTTTTAACACTTTATTAATTTTCTCACAATAAAAGTTTTGCAATCTGGTCTACATAAAATGACACATTCGTTGAGGACATAGTTACATGAAAAAGTTTTACAACAAAAGCATGGCAAACATATCATAACTATCTTTGTGATATCATGAACATCTGTCTGGCACTGAACTATAATTTCAACCCTCTCTAAGATTGCTGCCAATCAGCACGTGTGTCCAGAAGAGAGGGATGACTACTTATGTGCATCATGACAAAAAACAAACAGGTAAAAGTATAGAAAAAGGATAGAACTCCACACTGACAATAACAATTCTCGAATGTTATTGTTCAGGGCAATGGTAACAGTTGTAGATTAAGAACTGTCTCAAGCCATAATGTGTCACTTTCTGCACATGTACTTGTAATCTGACAGGAACCAATAACTGGTTTTCTTCCTTCTGATCAGCAGTTATAAATTAGGAATTCATGGCTTTTCCTGCAGCTTAAGGTATCTGACATGGCCATTTAACCCGTATAATGCACAGTTTAGGTCAAACTTACGAAATTCTCTTTGACTTATAGAACTGTGTCTCATTTGCATACTGCAGACTAGACTTCTGACTTTAACCATCATCTCTTAGTATTTGTTATTAGAGTCTCGCAGGCTAAAATGTATCCCATATTAACAGTTGCACTATGTGCATATTTATTTAAGCCCATCTTCATTTGGGGATGTTGCAAAGGGTTTACCTAGAAACAAATCATGCCTGCAATCTGTATCTTTCTCGTTTCGTTGTTATTAGCCCAACAGTACCAATGGTAGGTCCAAGAAGTATGTGTCTTTGTTTGATTAACATACATGCATATGGACACTAGCTCATAACTTTATGGTTCTCAAATAAGAAGGACAGATAACTGTAGATTTAGGTAAACAGTATTGACCCACACTACTGTTTTTGTTAAAATGGGTATAACTTCATATGCTATTATAAAACTCATTAATGAGTTTTATGCTCGTGTTTTATTGTTTGGTTTCCTATATCATGCAAAACAGTCATCACTTCAATATTGTTTGTTTTACATGTGTGGTGGGCTTAGAATAACAAAAACTAACATATCAATCACTACTTTAAGACTAAATTGTTTTTATTCTATGTTCTGTTTCCTTTCTGAATCATCTTTGTAGCGTTGGCTGCAAATTCCACTCATTTAATATTTGATATATTAAACTGTTATACGAATTTTCCTTCTTCTAACTATTTCTGTCATCAAGATTGTTGTTGTTGTTGTTTTTTACTTCCTGCCATTCTTTTTTGATAAAGAAATATGCCTCTCTTCGATATTTAAGAATTTATTCAAAATATGTTTTCACATTTGATCAGTATCTTTAACTAATTCATTTGCCTAATTCACAACACAAAATTTTGACTCATATCTTCAAAATGTGCTTTAAAAATAGTTAGAGCCAAATTCTCATTAATCCCTACGTTAATGTACGGCAAAATATCAAGGCTAATTGAGCAATGATCAGTTATACGTAAATGTTCCCAAGTCTCTATGAATAATTTCTCGTTAAAAGATAACAATGAATGTAAAATAGTATTGTTTTAAGTAGGTTTCCTGGCGAATTGTTTAAGAAAATCCTATCTCATTCTCGACTTGACACAAACATTTCTCAATCTAAAACTGCAATGTTTTATAATTATAACTTTATTGACAGTTGAAATCCTCATTTTCCTGTAAAATTTCACCAAACTCATCTAGTGATCTGTAACAAATTCTAAGTAAAAGCCTT
Source organism: Carcinoscorpius rotundicauda (assembly GCA_011833715.1). Classification (NCBI taxonomy): domain Eukaryota; kingdom Metazoa; phylum Arthropoda; class Merostomata; order Xiphosura; family Limulidae; genus Carcinoscorpius; species Carcinoscorpius rotundicauda. The sequence continues at coordinate 46,594,460 of CM022401.1, forward strand.
CTACTCTTATAACCACAAACAGAAATCCAAATAGATTCAATATTATTTCTACTAGCTTTGACCAGATATGTTGTTAAGTGTTTAAAGGATTCGGATTTCAGGCTCATAAGTGTAGGAATTTTCGACATTTTATTATAGTATCAATCATGGTTTTCTATTTTGATTTTTCAAGACACCAACAGGGAAGTAATGTCACATGCCCCACGTACCAGTACCAAGGGACGACTCCGACTTTCACATCCTCAGTTTGAACAGGTTGCTCTCCCTCTTTCTACTGCTCTATCACCATTAACTAATGTTTACGTTTAACCAGGTTCCAACCATTTAAATTATATAAAAATCCTGCTTTGACCAGAAAATTAAGTTACTCATTTTATTTATTATATTTCTAGCATTACAATAATAATAGTTTAGCCTACCATTTAAAGAACATTTCTACCTTGTATTTACACTTATTATCCTCCCTGTATTTTATTTTTATTCATTATTCTGCCCCTCTCCACTGTTTAATTCTAGTTTAAATTTGCCCTTACAGTTGAGTCAACAGCGTTTGTAAACATGACAAGCTACAGTTTGACATGTAAACATTTTCCTACATATTTGTCTCATAATATCCTCAGATATTATGTCTACATGTCAATAGAGAACTATTGTTTATTTGCAAATATTTGTATGTGTTTTAATTGGTTTTCCTTTCTCTAATAAAATACAAAATATTGTTGGGATTGACAGATACCTCTCAAGACTCATTGCTTACCAGTGGCGTATATACCACTATAGTAGCTATAACACTAGGGTCCTGTTTGCTCATCACACCAATTACACACAGACATACTAAATCCATACGTGATTTAGTAAGTCGATATGTATACTGTTTAAATTACAGAGATAATTATGAATTAACTGATTGATCAAAAGGCATGTGTCAATAAAACGGCCCGTTACATGCTAAGTTGCATAATAAAACGTTTTGTCTAATTGGAAAAATATTGTTATGTGATTATAACAAACATATATACAAATTTCTTAAATCTAGAAATATGCAAAAGGTTTACACTTTTATCGAGCACTAATTACGATCACGTGCTATAATTTATTTCTTAATAATCAATCACGACAATCATTAGGCACTAGACATAGTCAGTTTCAATATCTGAACAATAGGTCTCTCAAATTTATCCAACAGTTTCAAATTAATTTCAATTGTGTTCATTTTCACAAGACTTTACAGATGTGCTATCCTTCACAAGAAGGTTTATTACGTTATACTTAAACGATTTTGAATGTGAAAATCAGCCTGTTACGTGATAACTACAATAAATATAAAGTCGCTGTTGAATGACTTGTATTAGACCTACATTTGAAACTCTAGTGACACAGCGGTATGTCTGCGGATTCTCACCGCTATAGACATGGGTTTCGATACTTGTGCTGGGCAGAACACAGATAACCCATTGTGTAGCTTTGTGCTTAATTCCTAACAATCAGTCGACCTACATTTAACATTTGTTACATAGGTATAATGATGTCACCGAAAACTGATTTCTTTTGGGAAGGGTGCATGGCAGCCCTCTTCGATGTAAAATATTCATACATTCAGGACATAAAGATATGTTCAGGTCAGGGATGCAGAACTTTCAAGACAGCGATATTCCTCTAAAGGAATACGGATCAACTTGGGGATCCAGGATTTTCTAGAAAAAGAGAACTGCAACAAGTCGTATCCTAACTGTGGTAAACAAAATGCAGTGTATTTAACAGATTAGAAAAATACAAAAGCCGATGGCAACAGCCGTTCAAATGCTTCAGAAAACTGTATACAATATAATCAAGAAGGATCTCCGTCTGGGAAGAATGTCAATATAGTATGGATTAACAATATAAGGATTCTAGTCATAACCCTCGTTCAAATGTTGCATATTTCAAGTTGAGCAGTTGGAGGATAAACTGCTATTTGTGCTATTCTTTACAAGACATAGTGGTCAGTTGCTGGACGTGGCACCTAAAGATTTCGTACACTAGAAGATTTATAGAAACTTGCACGAGTGAATGGTGTACTTTGAGCTTGAGCGTCCTACAACAAAGCATTCTGCAAAGGTAACTACCCTGCAGTATTAATGTAAAGATGAATGATCATCAAAAGAAAATGGCCGGATGTGAAGACATCGACTGTAATGATGTGGTAAGGTTCCAAACGCTTTTCAAAATAACATATTCAACCTCTGTACACCTTAAGTAAACTTTAATTCCAGAACTGTTAATATTAGAAGAGAACAAAAAGTTACTCTAGTCAAATTGCACGTTTATTCGTAAGCTACATAGAAAATGAAATCACGCGATACACTTATCTGATAAAACTTTCCACACACTTGATTATCACAGTGTTAAAAACATTTAAGTTATAAATGCTATACAGAAGAAGCACTGTACATCAATGTTCATAAGATTCACACATGTTGGAAGCTTTTCATTATGATCGCTTGGACTTCCTTCATATGCTGGTGGTGAATTTGTTTTTATGACATAACAAGTGTTTTGTGTTATGTATCTAACCTATTTGTTGACTTTATAGTACTTTTATATCGATGAAAAATATATTAATAACTTTAACGAATTTGAAAATCAGGCGACATTTTTCAAGGTAATGGATTGTTTCGGATATTAGCACAGAGCTACACAAGGGTTATCGGCCTTAATCGTTCTTTGCTTTTAGCTGATAGACTCAAAAGAAAACTAACTAGTCAATAACTCCCGTACTAGTACTTGGGTTACTGTAATTAAATAATAAGATTTGAACACCATTTTTGTAACGCGCCCACGGAGGAACACAAATTTACAGCAACGAGTAGCAGATCATGGACTTTTAATTCACAGTTCAGCTCCCTAACCACTAAGTCGCATCATGCCCTCAAAATAATAAAATTCATTCTTCATCGGGGCAATAGTTTGAAATTTTTTCTGATCTTGTTCGTTTAAAAGATTGTTGTTTGTTTTTGAATTTCGCGCAAAGCTACTTGAGGGCTATCTACGCTAGCCGTCCCTAATTTAGCAGTATGAGGCGAAAGTGAAGGCAGTTAGTCATCACCACCCACCGCAAACTCTTGGGTTACTTTTTTACCAATAAATAGTGGGATTGACTTCAACAATATAACGCCCCCACAGCTGAAAAGGCGAGCATATTTGATGCGACGGAGATGTGAACCCGCAACCCTCAGATTACGAGTCTCACAACTTTACCCACCTGGCCATGCCGGGCATCATTTTGAAGAATTTTTGGTTTTTGGAATTTCGCACAAAGCTACTCGAGGGCTATCTGTGCTGGCCGTCCCTAATTTAGCAGTGTAAGACTAGAGGGAAGGCAGCTAGTCATCACCACCCACCGCCAACTCTTGGGCTACTCTTTTACCAACGAAAAGTAGGATTGACCGTCACATTATAACGCCCCCACAGCTGGGAGGGCGAGCATGTTTGGCGCGATGAGGGCGCGAACCCGCGACCCTCGGATTACGACATTTTGAAGAAAACAGAGAAATTATACAATATTTGGGTTAAACTTATATTCAGCTAAAGTAAATACATGCTTAAGAAATGTGTGGCAGGATCTCGAATTATAAATGAAACTGAAAACAAGAAAAAATGTCATTTGTTTGGATTAATTATAGAATTTGACTATCGGGGCAGCTTAGAACTCGAATGTTTTTGGTTTTCTCTGTCTGTTTTGTTGTTCTGCAACTGTTTCCTTATCCTTTGTGAGACCTATTTTTTATCTTGCTTTACAATATTTTATTACTTTGGTGATAACTAAGCAGAATTTTTTTTAGCTCGTATTGCTTTATTAATAACTAATAGTTTATTTTTTCGTTGAGTGTATTGTAGTGCTTATGTAGGGTAACAAATCAGTATGCTAATTTTATATTTCTCTCATGGAAAACAGGTAGTTTGCTAGTTGCGAAAACTCACAAACACTGCTATAAGCGTATGTTACATGATTTTAAGAACATGAAACTAATCTGTAATAACTAAAAAAGCAACGCCGTGTCACAGAAGAAACGCTGATCTGTAAGGTTAATGTCCTAGATATGTCTGTCGAAATACGAAATTTGTTGACCCAGCTTGCTTCCTTACAACCTACTAATATAAATCTTTAGGTTCGTTTTTATCATTTTTAACTAAACAGTTTGAGTCCAACCAACCCTTAAGATATTGCACGCGAAACCCTTGTTGTCTTTGTCATGTATCCCAGCACTTTGTGAAGTTAATTATTAGTATTTAAATTAAGTAAAAATTAAAACACAAAATACGATGTTTTTGATAACTGCTCGACGTAAATAACATTAAAATAAGTCGTAAGTGTAGACATTTGTACATCGTTGCTGGTCAAATGAATAACATTGTTCACCTTCCTGTTGCTTAACCTCTCAAGTTTTACTTTGTGAATCACCTTGTGGCAAGAAATTGTGTTTTTGCCTTTTTAACCAACATTTGTAAGCTGTAAAATATTCGTTTGTGAAATATATATTTGACATTGGAGGGTTAAACAACAGATGGACTGAATTTGGTCATTTGAAGCAAAATCGAATTCTTAGACATGTAGAAGGAATTCTTTAAACTTACGTTTCTAATCCGTAGCACCAATAATTACTGTGAAGCTTGTCATGAGCCCCGTGTTGAAGTGTAATAGCTCTGAAAATAATATAGTTTTCTTGTAGGTGCAGCCCTAGCGGCTGAGCTTTCACAGATAAATTGATTTTGTTATCCTGAATGCTAGTTCAACTGATCTAAAGTGAATGACCAGAAAACTCTTTAGTTTCTTTAATCTCTGTAGCAAATTGTTAAATTAACTAACCTGACAACCGACGCCACTGAATTGTTAAGACGTATGGTGTTTAGTAAGTCAAAAATAAAGCGTGAAGTCACGCCATTGTTTTGTAATAATTTATTAGACTTAATAAATGTCGACGTATATAAGAATACAGAAGTACAATCTATTTGCAGACTGTCATATCTGTCTCCAGTAATTATTCAGGATTTTCAGACTGTTATTTTTAATGATAGCCAAGTATCGCTCTTAGTTTGTTGTATAGCTTGTTTTGTTTAAGAAGTACGTAGGTTTATTTTGATTTATGTTAAAGAATAAAACTATAATTTGTTTACACTTTAACGAAGAAGTTAATCTCACATGATATGATTTGGATCTATGTGTTCCTTACTCCAGAACTATTTGGGAAGATTGAGTGTGAACACTGGATTGTAAGATAACTTTAAAGACGTGCCAAAGTGTGCTTTAAAAATCATAAATAAAATATACACAGAAGCTAGACGAAAAGAAATGTTCCTCTCCCTGAAATGTTGTTAATTTGTTGTATTGTTTACTAGATAACAGAAAAGTATGAAAAACTATATGTTTTTAAAACGCACTCAAAGATATCAATTCAAATATGATCTCAAATGATAATTTTCAACTCTGGCTTTCGTAAATACCAAAACTTTTCATGATTTTAGTTCAAACTATAGCAGGTGCACAACGCTTTTAATGAGAATATGTAACTTATAGCGACGATAGTGGGATAGAGTGATTTGTTTTGTTGTTTTTTAATTTCGCGCAAAACTATTCGAGGGCTATCTGCGCTAGTCGTCCCTAATTTAGCAGTGTAAGACTAGAGGGAAGGCAGCTAGTCATCACCACCCATCGTCCACTCTTGGGCTACTCTTTTACCGACGAATAGTGGGATTGACCGTCACATTATATCGCCCCACGGCTGAAAGGGCGAGCATGTTTGGTGCGACCGGGACTCGAACCCGCGACCCTCGGATTACGAGATGAACGCCTTAACACTCTAGGCTAGAGTGAAGCCTTTACTTATTTTTTCTCGTTTGTTTGTTTTACCAACATATAGTGTGAGTTACCCTCAAATTATTGCATTGGAGCTGTTAATAGGGTGAACATTTTTAGTCACTTGTTATGATACAGCGACCTGCAGGTTGTGAGTCGAGTGCCACAACTATCAGATAATGCTCGGGCCAGTGGTTCCCAAACTGTGTTTTGAGAGTGTGTGTGTTTTCTTATAGCAAAGCCACATCGGGTCATCTGTTGAGCCCACCAAGGGGAATCGAACCCCTAATTTTAGCGTTGTAAATCAAAAGACATACTGCTGGTGTTTTGAGAGAAACACGGTGATATCCATATCTGTCGGACACTGCGTGAACTACTAACTCGAGGTAGTTCATGGTTTTAACATTGGATTGCACTGCATTTCTTTCGATGGCCTTCACGATCGTTTGAGATATGTTTTTGTTTAGTTGTACTTTCGGCTACGCCAGTAACTTCTAGAACTTTCTCGTTTCTCTCCGGACTCTCCGGGTCCGTCAGCAATCGAAATAACTGAAGGGTGTTGTGATCAAGTGTCTACGAGGTCTAGCAAAGTTTAGTGAATTATTTTGTTGATTTTTAGTACTTGTACATAAAAATGGAAAGATGTTTGAACATTAATAAGAAGAGTGGGAGTGAAGAAAAGGATGGCGAACCACAAACCTGTGGTAAAGTTGTGAAGAAACTGAAATATGACGATACTTATTTAGATTTTGGTTTTACTTCGGTAGATGTCAATCATGAAGAGTGTCTGCAGTGTTTATTACGTCTAAAAGTTTTGGCTCCAGAGTACATGCTTCCAAGTAAACTAAAACGCCACTAAGAGACCAATCACTCTGATATGGCTAGTAAATCCTGTGATTATTTAGCCAGAAAGTTAAAAGAATTGAAAGACCATAAAGGTACATTTTTGAAACAAACCTCAATATCAAGCAACGTTTTGCTAGCATTCTACAAAATGGCTTATAGAGTCGAGAAATATAAAAAGCCTCATACCACTGCAGAACTGATTTTACTGGCTGCAGGGGATATGGTGAACATTATGGTTGGTGAATCTGCGAGAAGACGGCTTTCAAAAGTGCCTTTATTCAACAATACTATCAGTCGTATAATCCAACACATGGCCGAAAACCTCAACGGTCAGCTAATATGGAAAATTAAAGGGAAGGAATTTGGGTTATAGCTAGATGATGCGACGGATAGTAACAAGGATGCTAATTTGATTTGCAACATACGCTTCGTGCAGGTACAAAGGCTCCAGACTTGTTTGACATCCTTGATACTTTTATGTGTGAAAACAACTTAGACTGGACTAAGTGCGTTGGTGTCTGTATCGATGGTCGCTGCTCTATGCCCGACCGTTATGGAGGATTGCAGGCACTCATACAAAGCAAAGCTCCTGATGCACCGTGGATTCACTGCATAATACACAGAGAAGTCCTTGTATCAAAGCACGTGAGTCCTCCACTGAACCTAGTTCTGCAAATTGTGTTGAAAGTGGTGAACTTTATAAAAACTCGGCCACAGAAGGCGAAGTTTTTAAAAAACTGTATGAGAGTATGGGATATGACCACACATCTTTATTACACTACTGTAGCTCGCGATGGCTCTCCCGTGCGTTCAAATTACGACAGGAACTTTATTCTTACCTCGAAGAAGAAAATACATGTGTGCTAAAAACTTCTTAAATACTGATATTTTGTCAAAATTAGCATACCTGTGTGATCACTTCGAAAAATTGAATGCGTTGAATTTCTCTCTGCAGGGAAGCAAAGCGCACATTCTGAAACTCGCAGAGAAGGTTTCAGCCTTCAGAAAAAAAGTTACTACTATGGAGAAGAAAAATGAATGAAGATTGTTGTAAAGACTGTTTTCCCTGTAGCAGCAGTTTGTTACATCCAATGAAGTTGATTTGACCCACGAACTAAAATCTGTTTTTGAGGAACACCTAAAACAGCTCAGTGACTGGTTTGAAAATTACTTTCTAGAAGATATGGAGAAGTTTGCATGGATCCAATACCCATTCTAAGCTAAGACTCCATCTGAATTTACTTCTGCAGAAGATAAGACTTGTGATAAGACTTTAAAAACAAAATTTGACAGCATGGAACTGAGTTTTGGATATCATTAAAGATGAATATCCGCTGCTAAGTGCGAAAGCTAAGAGAATCCTAATTACATTTGCGACGTAATATCTCTGGAAAGCTGGGTTTTTGGCGTTTGCTGTCATAAAAAGCAAGTACCGCGCGAAAATCAATACGGAAGAGGAAACGAGGGTGACGGTGTCCTATCTGATTCCAAGGTTTGAGAAGCTGTACAGTGCCCAACATGCGCACACATCCCATTAGTAATTATGGTTATTTAAAAATAGAATAAAAATGTTTTTACTTTAAATGTACGTGTATCGTTCTTTCAGATGGCTACTAAATTGTTAGGACATAAATACTTATTAAACATTAAGTTGTTTGGACGTAAGTACTTAATAAACAGAACTGTTAGGTTTTTCTTTTTGCTTAGAAGCGTCGTGAAAAAAATAAGTTCTGAGACACTAAGGGCATTGCAAACCTAGAAGGTTTGAGATACGCTGTACTAGGCCTGTTTTAATAAGTGAATTAGTGGCACACCTGTACTGCGGTGAAATAGTATTGAAAAGAAATAATGGAGTTGCTGTACCAAAGAGTAAAGAAGGTATACAGTTTTGTGCAAATATGGTTTTCGAAATTATCAGCCACAGTAGACGAATTAGCAGAGTACATAATTGTTGAAAGTAAGATGTTTGTCGGAGCCAAAGTCAGAAGTAATTAGAAATTAATCAAATTTTGGTCGTGGTGTGTGTGCGTGCACGTTTGTATATGTGTTTGTGTTTCCTGTAAAGTTTGCAAATTCGGAAATTAAAACAACAGCAACAAACTTATGTGCTTATTTATCTAACAGGTAAAATGTGAAAGTCGTAGTTTGTTAGATATATACGACTATGTCGCGTGAGTGTTACATTTCGATATTTTTGTGAAGTTGTTCATGCAACAGTGTACGAATCATAAGCTATGTAGTTATAGTGTTATGAATTGGCGCTTGTTGTGTTGTTGTGTCATGTTAATAGAGCATTATAAATGTTTCTCGTTGTTTTAATTGAATACTATTGCATTATAACATCTTGTGGGGTGCCGGACGTTCTAGGTCACTATCGGGCTGTTAATACTCATCCAAAATGTAGTTCGAACTAGACAGAGTAAATAGGCAGATAGTTAGGTCTAGACCGCGTGATTTTAAGTTTGACCAGAAGTATAGTGGCAGTTTTTAAAGTGAAATTATCACAGATTGTATTATAATGAGTAGTGACGAATAATTTATCTTTTCAGTTGTGTTATAAAGTAATTACACTAGCCTATGTGGATTTGAAGAAAAGAAACGCACATTTGCTTAAAACTTTGTATACAGCTTTGGTAATTAACAGTGCAACATTAGTAAAATTAATACTGATTGTATTGTGACAACAAAGCACACAAAAATAATTTGTCAATTGTGTGTTCTAAAGAAATTGAACCAGCCTGTGTGAACTTTGAAGGAAAAAAACGGACATTTACTTAAAACTCTAAATACAACTTTGTTAACCAACAGTGCAATGAAAATTTGTATCCATATATTTGACGTGTTTTAACATATTATTTTAAAGCAAGTGGGCCGTATTCTGTTTGTTTATTGTTGAAATTTATCGTCGCCAAGTCACAGATATCTAGTGTAAAAGAATCTGGCCCATACATAAAATCTAGCCTAGATTCATTTGCATTTTTACTTCGTTTAATTTGCAAGTTTGAATCCATAATTACGTTTATAAACAGAAATTCAGCTCAAGTAACTTTCAGATATGAAAAAATGGCTAATCCTTTGTTGTACAAATAGTTCGAGTTGAATTTTATAAGGCTGAACACGTTTGTGGAAGTAATATAATAACATTGAACATTTATATTTCATACGTTTTCAGTTGTATATGGTTTGTTTTGAATTTTACGCAAAGCTACACGAGGGCTATCTGCGCTAGCCGTCCCTAATTTAGCAGTGTTAAACCAGGGTGAAGGCAGATAGTCATTACCACCCACTACAAACTCTTGGGCTACTCTTTTTTTGACGAATAATGGGACTGACCGTCATATTATAACGCTCCCACGAGTGAACGGACGAGTATGTTTGGTGTGACGGGAACCCGAAACCACGAACCCCAGATTACGAGTCGAGTGCTTTAACCACCTGGCCATGTCGGGCCTGTTATATGTGGATATAAGCTACTGATTTTGTTATATTGTGATGTAAGACAGAGAACTTGGGTTTTCTTCTGAATAGTTTTATTTACCAAAGGAAATAGCATGAACAAGGCTATCGGCTGGTGATTGAAATTATATTTCATTGGAGTGAAAATAATAAAGGCACTTCTCAAAACAGCTGTTTAGGGTCTAAAGAGGTTTAGAAATCCGATCGGTTTCTTTTATAAAAGTGTTTGTAGAACTGGAAATATTGCACGGAAACGAAGGTGTAGAATTTCGAATGATGTTAGAGAATGGCTACAAGTCACAGCTTACTACAGGAAACTTCTAATACTCTGGAATGGAAAGATGTGTTGAATTTCATCTAAAAGCTTCATAATGGGCTATGTGCATTGTGTCCTCCGCGTGTATCGAATTCCGAGGTTTAGTCCTAAACGTCATCAAACTTACTACTGATTCACCATGGGCTCCAACAGGAAGAAAAAAGGTTCATGAATCATACACAACTGTGTTCTGTGTACACGAGAAAACACTTGCTTTGTTTCGCTGTTAAGCACAAAGCTACTGAATGGGCTTTCTGTGGTTTGCCTAGTACTATTATTCAAGCAAGATTTTCAGTATTATATTACCTCAGACGAACTACTGAGACACCGAGGAGGGCGCATAAGAGAAAAGAAATATATACATCTTACAGAATAAGAATATTGCCGGTTTTTTTGTCTCAGAAACAAAAAAACACAATAATGCACTACATCCTGTTTAACGTATATCGTATGTACCTTGTTGGTGATAATGACGAGCATTTATTTGATTGTATTTTATATGCTGTGCATATATTTATCGATACACTCAAAACAAGAGGATTTCGGACAAAGCTTGTATAATTACTGTAAATTGTAAGTACACATTTTAAGGTGTTATGTTTTTTACAGCTTTGCAACAGCAAGCAGAAGGTAGCACTATCTATGTATGAAAGGCCCAAATTTTTCATCGAAATGGTATTTTAGATATCTCTTCAATTGTTTATCAGAAGTTTACAATACTGTACAGTTTCCTTTCATAACAATATCTATGTAATCACCTGGCATGGCCGAGCGCGTACGGCGTGTGACTGGCAATCCGAGGGTCACGGGTTTGCGCCCGCATCGCGCTAAACATGCTTGCCCTCCCAGCTGTGAGGGTATATAATGTGACGGTCAATCCCACTATTCGTTGGTAAAAGAGTAGCCCAAGAGTTGGCGGTGGGTGGTGATGACTAGCTGCCTTTGCTCTAGTGTTACACTGCTAAATTAGGGACGGCTAGCAAAGATAGCCCTCGAGTAGCTTTGTGCGAAATTCCAAAAACAAAAACAAACAAGTAATCACTGAGTGACATGTTCTGGGAGTGTCTGTAAATATCACAGCAAAAAATTTGAATTTTTGTTCTATTTTATTACACGATAAATGGTATCAGCCAGTTTAAGTGAGGTGACAGTTTAAAACGGAGTACCAGCTTTCTACAGCTCTATTAATGACACTTGCGACTTCTCCACAATCTTGTTTGCAATGTTTTCGAAGGACTGATATTAGTCATCCCGACATTTATTTCCTTTTTGAATTTTTTTACTTGTATAATATAATGTGTATAAAATATGGTAGTAAAATAATTTAATATTATCTATATATCTGTTGTATGAATAATTTCCTTTTTAGTATATGTATTATATATGCATATTAGTGGAATCACAACATTCCACAATGATATTGTTTTTCTTGGCTAAAATGAGGTTAGTTTATCTTTGATAATAATTTCTTCGTACAAATTTTAATTTTTCTTGCTCATATTTCATATCAATATTGAACATTAAAAATGTTGGGTTACATCATTTCCTTGTGCGTAGTTTGTTTATAGAAGGCGCATAGTCTAGTGATTAGTGTGTCAGGCTGAGGATGGAAGTGTCTAGGGTTCAAGATATAATGTTAGTGAATACGTTCAACACTTTAGTTGTGATAATACTGACAATTCGCCTATTTATCGGTTTAAGAAAAATGACAAGTCATTTTAAGAGTAAATTCTAGCTGCCCTCCCGCTTATTTTTGCATTATGGTGGTCTTTGACCTGGCCATTTATCTCACGTGAGCATAAGGTGCAGGTTTTAAAAACTTGAATTTAGTTGTAATGTTTAAATAAAATTATTGATTAATTTTGATAACTGATCAATATCATGTTAAATTCCATTTTCACTGCGATTTCTTTTGGAGGGATTGGAATTTTTAATTAACTTTCTCCTTCACTGATATGTTTCATATTTTGAAGAATCAAGGTTACGTACTAAACTTTATATATATATTTTTTTCCGTTTAGTGGAAACAGCATTTACGTAATCTGTCAGGTCATCTCATAAGTAATATCTGAAAATTTAATACAGAAAGTGCATCATCATTTCTGTCTTATAGAAAGCTTTAATGACTAAAATATGTCGTAGAACGTGTATAAAAATGTCTAGACAAATAAAAGAAAGTAATCCAACTCCACTTTTTCAGATCATTAATCAAATAAACCCTTATGAAGATGAATGTGTTAGAGAAGCCCGTTAGGCATATAATGCTCTTGAGTTTAAAAAAGGCAATAGTGCAGTAGAAACTACACGAAACATTTAAGGTGTTTATGGTGTGAAGTCTCTCAGTGAAAGAAAATGTCGAAACTGGTTTCCGAAGTTCAGATCAGGTGACTACAGCTTAAGTAATGCGCCACGTTCAGGTCGTCCTGTTGCGTTTAATGATGACTTGATGCTGGCTGCACTTTATGAAGATTGTGATGTAACAGTTGAAGAACTGGCACAGAAGCTTAATTCAACTATTTCAACCCATTCAACAGTTCACACGTCCTTAGAGCAAGAGTGGAAATTTTAACTTCTCTTTACTCTCGTGAACGTAATTCACCTTTTTTGGAGAGGTTGGTGAGTGGCGATGAAAAATGAATATATTATAAAAAGTTAAACGCCGCAGACAATGGCTCAGTGCAGGTAAACTGGCTAAAACACAACTTAAAATGAACCTCCACCCTAGAAAAGTCTTATTAAGCATTTGGTGGGATATTGGTGGTGTGATCTACTTTGAGTTGCTGCTACTCAATGTAACGATCACATTAGACTTCTATTGTCAACAGTTAGAACGCTTGAAAGTTGCACTGAAAGAAAAGAGGTCTGCTTTAATCAATCGTAAAGGTTTTGTGTTACACTAGGATAATGCACCGCTCCATACAGCAAGAATCACATCTGCAAAGATTGAAGAACTAGACTGAGAAAAACTTCCACATCCTCCTTACTCTCCAGACCTTGCCTCATCTGATTAACATCTATTCCGAAGTTTGCAGAACTATATGATGGAGAAGAGTTTGTAACACATAAAGATGTCAAAACTACCTTCTCTACATTCTTTTCCTCCAAACTCCAAGAATTTTATAGAAGTAACATTCAGAAGCTTGTGAATCGTTAGCAGAAAGTAATTAATAACAGTGGAACATTCAATATTGATTAAATAACGTTAAAAACGTTTGAAATAATTTCTATTTTTCTCAATCTAAAACCGAACATTACTTGAGGGATGACCTGATACTTTGCTGGTTCGTTTATAAATTTGGTACACATAAATAAAAAGGAAACAAAGCTTTTAATGTTAATTCAGCTGTATTGTTTTTCATTTTAAACTGACGAAGATTTAAGTAGTTAGTAAAACATATAGAACTTGGAAAACATACTCTTGATATATCATTATCAATTGTCAAAATGCTTTACAAATCAGGTAGATCCTTTTCCTCACCATTGGTCTACCCAACAACCATTGTATGACTAAATATCTACTTTTTTTACGGCTTAAGGGATCATCTCACATGTTGTAGTATTCTATTTGTAAATTTATGGGATTCGTTGTAATAAATGACCAGATTGTGTATTAGTGAAATTTTGAAATACGACGATTCTTTTTTTTTTCTTATAGGAATTTCAGCTTTTACATAAAATTAATATTTGGGATATAGTTTATGTACGCACAAAGTGTTATCTTTTCTGTAGTGAAAACTAAAAATTAGTTTAATTATTCCTTTTTTTAACACACGGGAAATTTGTTATCGTTTTGTTGATTATTAAACTTAAGTAAAATGAAATACCAAGTGCACTATTTATGAAACCATGAAAAACCTGTGTATATAAATTTGATGTATAGAAAGAAGCCTGCACACAGAAAACGTAGTTAGAATAATTATTTTGCCAAGTTTATTTACTTTGAGTCTCCATTAACTCGAAATGCCACGTTGCAGAAAATAACAAAAAGAAAAAAAAATCTAAAACATTTCGCCCTGTTTTTATGCATTCATCAAGGTGGATAACAATTATGCAACATTTGATTAAACGTCACCAGAAACATTCTGGGCTTTGAAATGTTTAGCAGTTAAACAAAAGGGGGAAAAAAAAAATTCACCAATTATTAAATATGCTCTTATTTATTAACTTTTAATTTTTGACCATCACAAATATTCAAAACATGACTGTTCACTTCATCTCTATACGTTTCTTTGTTTGTTTTTGAATTTTGCACAAAACTACTCGAGGGCTATCTGTGCTAGCCGTCCCTAATTTAGCAGTGTAAGACTAGATGGAAGGCAGCTAGTCATCACTACCCACCGCTAACTCTTGGGCTACTTTTTTACCAATGAATAGTGGGATTGACCGTCACATTATAACGTCACCATGGCTGAAAGAGCAAGCATGTTTGGTGTGACGGGGATGCGTACATGCGACCCTCAGATTACGAGTCGCACGCCTTAACACGCTTGGCCATGCCGGGCAGAAACATACATTCCCCAAGTGAGGTCCGAACGCACAACTTCAAAATAGAAGTCGCATGAAAAAGAACATCACTATTCTTCCTATTAGTTCCAATTAGTTTTAGAAATTGCAAGCGAAAGCATGTTGATCCACGTATTTTTTGTCTCGACAAAGTGGTTCGCGAACAAAAAGTTTGAGAACCACTGTTCTACAATAAGTCAAAATGGTAAACAAGGTCACTGTGTACAATTGTTACAGAATTTTGTGCACTTGACTTAAAAGTAAAATTAATGAAATAATTACATTAGAAAATTTCTTAACGTATGACTTTTTCAATTTGATAAATAACAATTTCATATCAAAGAAATATTAGGCTGAGCGTTTCAGAGAGTATTTTTTATATAATCAATCTGTATTACAGCGCAATATTTTCATTAAGGCCTAAAGGGATATGATCTTTTACAGTTGACATTTGTGTAATAATTAAGGCGATGCTGCAAGAAAACACATAGATAAAATGATAGAAATGTTTTATATTATAAATCTGTTTTACAAAGTAATACTTTTATTAAGACTAAAAGGAATGTGATACTTAACTTTGACATTATTGCAATAATTACACGAGGGACAGAGGAAACACCTAGATAACAATTAAGGCAAAAGGTTTGGAGTAGGCAACCTAAGAAGTGAAAATGATGCTTTTTGTTTTATTCTGTTGTTTTATATGTCACCTTGGTTCTCAAACACCTTTGCAAAGTTAAATCATAAATTTATTGTTGGTGAATGTGAAGTTCTGACAAGAAGTTTATTTTTCAAAATAAAAATAAAGCTTCCATTACTACTGCCGAAAAATGTGATTAATTAAACACAAAATATTTAAACATATTTCTTACCCACCGCAACACTAAATTAACCAAAAGAGAAAAATAATACAACCCGCTATATTCTTGGTGAGTGTTATTTTTCGCATAAAAATAAAACCTTAGAGCCTTTAAGAAGTTATAATTATTAAAATTTTATACTTATGAATTAATATTTGTTTTAATATTATGAATTTTTAATCAGATGTTTGAAACATTTATGGCTACAGTTCCAAAAGACGAATGTTGAATGTATACAGCAAGTTTATCTTATTTTAGGGATTATGTTTTTTGTTTATTCTTTTGTAGTTACGCATAAAGCTATCTGTGCTTTGCTGAACAAAGGTATCGAAACCCAGTGTTTAGCGTAGAAGTCTAGTACTATTAAGAGCAGTGGCGTATATGTCATACGTTCACAGATCAAAAACTTAAGTTACTACTTTGAGGAAATATCAGTTCTAAAGACAATATTTCAAAATTAGTTTGTGTTGTATTTTCGTTGAATATTTTATAGCATGTATTTGTGTTATTAGAGTGCTCTAAATAAAATAGTAATGATTTTAAAAAGTTTGGTTGTTGTATTTGACATGACAATATTTAACACGGAATTTTTATTTTATAGGTTTGTCGAGGTTGTAAAGTTCAGCCATGCATTTGCGTTGGCGAAAAAGGAATTTCGGTAAGTAACATTGGAATTTAAATATAAAATCTTTTTTATACAGATTCTATGGCATATTTATTAGATTAATTTATCAAATTTAAGTGTATTATATTTGTTAAATAATGTAATATTACGAAATATCATTACTTTAATTAAATAAGTTGACAATTATACATAGCTAAAGTGAAACTCACAGATAATAATAATATATTTTACATTACCGAAACATTGATTCAAAAAAGTGTATTCGAATGTTATTAACCTTTAAATAAACCAAAATTTTCAATGTAATTAAAGCTGAATAAACAAAACATTGGTGAAGATATTTGTGACTCGCTCATCAGTTCATTTCAGCCCATCCTCTGATTTTTGACAGAGTTTTATTTTCAAATGGCTATGGTTTGCATTAGACTGAACAAAATTAAATGTTAACTGATCTATATATATCCAAACTACAGTCTAATTGTTGATTAGATTATATTTCTAAAAGCAAGGATAAAATTTGAATACTGATAATATTATTTTAGTACCTTAGAACTGAAATTAAACTGTAAGACTTACTTTGTTTGCTGGCTGGGTTGATGAAATTGAGACACACTGAATATATCAATGGTTAATATTTAATTTTGGTTTCTAGCCATGCTAACTTTGTTACAAATAAATTGAACTTAAAATCTGCTAATGTTAAAATCTGACAGGTTTTATTTGAGCTGGTCAAATTTATTTAATATATTATTATTATTTAAATTCAAAGTAATAGGCCAATTAAATGATATTTTCTTGTACTTGTTAATTTTTTTCCAAGTTGACACTGAAATAAGATACTGGAGTGCACTTTTCATACCAATGTTTGTAAATATTTGGGATTCAAAGCAAGAGGTTAGCCTGATGCCATTCTCATTCTCGCCAATTTAATTGGAACAGGGAATATACATACTAATACACTTTTAATGGCTCTCATTGAACATTAGGTTAGGTCACTCCTTGCAGTATTAACAACCTAAGCTTAACGCGTTGTGCATAGGCTCCAAAACAGACATTTTCAGTGTCTTGTCCTACTGAAATTCCAAGCACCACTGAAGTCGTGATTTCTTAATTGAATCTATGCAAGAGGCTTTTCAGAATTTTTTCTAGCTTTCATATGACAGTTTTTACAATTTCCTTTGCATAGCTGCTATTAAACGAACGACTCAGTTGAGACATAGCCTGACTTTTGTTCAGTCTTTCCAAATATGTTTAACTAGTTCCATTGGTAAGACATCAGAATTTAACAGTTACAAAGTTTTGTAGTAGCAAAAGTATCTACTTTAGATTGCCACTATCTGTACACTTTAAAAACAAAACATCTGTGAAATGAGTACAAAAAAATTGAAATAAAATGGTGTTCGACAGTTATGCTTATGCTAGATGGATTCCAGCTATTGTGCCCCATTTGAAAGTAAAAGAGGTCTTTGCTCTAATCCATTATCTTGCAAACTGACCTCGATAGGATCATGTTTGGATCTATAAAAGTTGAACATTTATCTGCCACATTACATAGTTTGTCTATTCTGCATGTGTAAGTATATAATAGGCCCAGCATGGCTAAGTGTATTAAGGTGTTCAACTCGTAATCCGATGGTCGTGGGCTCGAATCCCGGTCCCACTAAACGTGCTCGTCATTTCAGCCGTGAGGGCGTTATAATGTTACGATCAATCCCACTATTTGTTGGTAAAAGAGTAGCCCAAGTGTTGGCGGTAGGTGGTGATGACTACCTGCCTGCCCTCGAGTCTTACACTGCTAAATTAGAGACGGCTAGCGCAGATAGCCCTCGAATAGCTTTGCCAAAATTCAAAAGAAACAAACAAATATGTAATATGTTTTACAAATGCGCAGATAGACTTCAATAAAGTATCTAGTCAGCATATCGTTTTATTCAGTAGAAAAATAAATGAATAGACCATAAAGGCTCGTATTTTCTGCATTAAAGAATATAATTATTTTTGGTGTTGTAATAAATAAAAACCAATATATCATTTAAGCTTTCAATTTTAAACAGCAAAAGAAGTATTACTCTTGTAACTAATTTAGATATGACAGTTCTTTTGACAGAGTTGTGCCATTTTATGATTTTTTTTTGTACGAACGGGTTTATAGGAAATTTTGCCTTTTTTAATCTCCAGTAGTATGTCTTTATCATTATTAATGGCCTATAATATTATATAAGCCTGTTCATTAATTGATATTTTTTGTTCCGGTTATTTTTATTATTACTTTTTAAGAACAACTAGGAAGTAATTAATAATTAATTTTATCTTACGTAGCGATTTGTTTGTTGAATTTCATGCAAAGTTATTGAAGGACTTTCTGCGTTATCTGTTTTTAATTTTTAAATGGTAGATAAGTGAGAAAATAGTTATTTGATGTCATCCATCTCAAATGCTCTTTATCAACGAACGATGAGATTTATTATCACATTATAACACCCCCACGAATAAATTGCGCGCATGCCTGGCGACAAGTTTTGATTCTGCGACCTGCAGGTTGTGAGGTGCTCAGAACACTAAATTAGCCACACTACATTTCGGCTGTATTCTGCTGCGTTCTTCAATAAGGTCCTAAAAATGACTATGTATTTGTGATTTACGGATTGAAATGCTGGATTGACCTTGATAAAAGTTT
This sequence comes from Carcinoscorpius rotundicauda, assembly GCA_011833715.1. Lineage (NCBI taxonomy): Eukaryota > Metazoa > Arthropoda > Merostomata > Xiphosura > Limulidae > Carcinoscorpius > Carcinoscorpius rotundicauda. Next base: position 46,613,576 of record CM022401.1, read on the forward strand.
GGTACATTATCTACCAACTGGGGTTTTCTTCCACAAGAATATGCCACAAAATGATAAAATATTGCTCAGATACCTGCAATTCTATCGGCGGTTATATATAGGTTGTCACATAATTGATAGTTTCCTTATTAAAAAAAATAATATAATATTCTCCATTGCCTTTGCATTCAGTATGCAACCAAACAGAGAAATTGGCTACCAGAAAAAGGTTTTTAAATAGCACTAAAAATAACTTTCCCATAACTTTTTTCAACACAAAATTCCCAAAAGTATTGTGAATTCTGTTTTTAAAGTCTCCAACGAAAGGAATTTATATATACTGAAAATTTTAAACCAAGGTATCACTAAGCACTGGCACACAGGTCCTGTGCCCCAAATCCCCATTTGGTGCTTAAAAAATTGGAATACCATAAAAAGCCATAATCAATATGATGCTTAAATACCGAAAATCCTCAACTTTGGGAGACGAGTCTCGATTCTTCTAATTAAGCAGATAGCGACGAATCTGATTGCAACAATACTCTACATTTTATTTATTTACTACAGCCCCCTGTGACTCTTTCCTGAGCCTAGAGTTTGAGTAGCCTTGATATATTCAGTCTCTGTGTTCTATTAATTGCATTGTTTAAAATTAAATAAGTGAATGACACCTAATATAAGTGAACATTAGCATCGAACTTAACCATCATTTATCATAAGTGCTGAGGATTTTGTTTGTTAAAGAATATTTTATTACTTTATCCTTACATTCAATGGCAAAAAATAAATCATTAATATTTAAAATATTCTTGAGCATTGTAAAAAGTCTCGTCGACGTGTGATACCTACAGATATGTCTTTTTTTAGGGCTAAATATTAAATTTAATAGCAAAGCGCGTTAAGGCGTGCGCTTCGTAATCTGAGAGTCGCGCCAAACATGCTTGCCCTCCCAGCCGTGGGGGCGTTATAATGTGACGGTCAATCCCACTATTCGTTGGTAAAAGAGTAGCCCAAGAGCTGGCGGTGGGTGGTGATGACTAGCTGCCTTCCCTCTATTCTTACACCACTAAATTAGGGAGGGCTAGCACAGATAGCCCTCGAGTAGCTTTGTGCAAAATTCCAAAAAAACAAACAAGCAAAGAACACGTTTTATGTCTATTATAGAAATTATGCTCAATAGTTCATATTGATAAAAAGAAATCTGGACTTCTTTTAATATAAATAATTCAATGCAAAATTATTCAGATATTGTATAAAACAACAATAAAGTGATTGAAGATATTAGTCATCAGTGCTCATTTATGGGCTTAATTAAATATTTTCTCTGCTACTTATCAGTAAGCATGAGCATTATTTTGATTATTTTTCATATCCTTTCATTTTCAGGGTATTGTAGGCCTTCCAGGAATCTTTGGTCCACCTGGACCACCTGGTCGTATGGGTATGGAAGGACCTCGTGGCCCAACTGGTAATCGTGGAGAAAGAGGAGAGATTGGGGTTATAGGTCAACAGGGAATTAGGGTTGGTTTATAGATGTATGTAAATAATGAATAAAAATGAAATAGAATGACAAGTTAGAAAAATAGCCCTTTTTAATGTTTTTAATCAAAAAACAGCATTTAGAAATTATTCTTCAAAAAATTTAATCAATTTAATGATATGCAAATAATATTTCACTAGAAAATAGAGGATAAAATAAAAATCTAATTACTCTGAAGGTATAGATACAAATCATGTAATTTTAGCAATGCCCTTTTGAATAAAATGTAATATCCTAATGTAATTCAGAATTTTTTTTTCTAAATTATTAGGGAGAACAAGGCACTACAGGATTCACTGGACCTTCTGGTATTCCAGTAAGTTAAAAGTCCAATTCATATCATTGTATTATAAAACTATATTTTTCAATGTCTGTTACCATGGTTTCAAGTTGTTAGTATTACAAGGAAGATGTTTTCTAATCATTACTGTACTGCTAAGAATTACTTTAGATATTAACATTTAATGAGCTGTTTTTGTACATAATTTCAAAATAGTAGTATTTTTTTAAGAATGCCTTTATGCAATGAAGTACAGAAGATTGTTGCATTATCATTTAATATTTTATAAATAGAAGTGTGTCTTTTTCATATGTATGTCACTTTATGTGTTCACACTCCCACTAAAATTTATAAGTCATGTTGGAAAATACATTTCTGAATAAGCATAACTAAAGTTTTTTAGTTTCTGTCACTTGACACTGTCTAAAATGTTATGTTTGTCTCTAAGAATATTTATTATTTTATGAGAACATTGTATGAAGTGTTGATAATGAGGAAAGTTATAGTAGTTTTTTTTTCCAGCATTAGGTAATATTTGTCTGATTAAGCATGTTTTTTTCCGATGTTTTGTAAAACATGTTAGTACATGCAGGTTTTTTATTAGGATTAAACTTAACAAATTAACTTATATATTTTGTGGAAGCTCAACTTTATGTGAAGATGTTATAAAAAATTGATATTGGATTTTCAGTGTAACAGTCTTGTACAATTCTACCTTATTCCAAAGGCTGAATTTCTTAAGGTATATAAATATTAAGTACAATTTTTATTTGCAGGGTTTAACTGGAGATAAAGGATTAAAAGGAAAGCAAGGATTTCCAGGATGTAATGGAACAGATGTGAGCATTAAATTCAATAATTTTGTAACAGTTAGTTACAACTTTGAGTTCAGAAACTGATAGTGTGAAGTCTCAAATATGTACTATTTATTTCAAAATTGATTTTGCTCTCTTTTATAAATTGTTTTACTATATAGTTATTGAATAATAAAAACCTTGGATTTTAAATACTCAGAATACATTTTCTGTTTTGTTAACAAATTATTTTATGATTGGAATAGAATGTGTTATTGCTCTGTATAAATATAAGTTTTTCTTTGATTCTTCTTATCATTCTTGTAACAGCTATTAAACAAAGCTTGAGTTTAATTCTAAGTATGTGTGCATTGAATACATAGATTCTGTTGATTTTAGGGAAAGCCTGGCCAATCAGGAAATCCAGGAATACCTGGTGCAAGTGGCTCACCTGGTCCACTTGGAGATTATGGGATGAGGGTAAAAAACGTTTTATTGCATAAAAGGTTAACTGTAGTTTTGCATTTTATTTGTAACTTTTGATGATTAAGAAAGAACTATTAAAGAGATTGAGAGCAAAAATATAGTAATTTTGAAAGCATTCCATTAAAATATTTATTATATTAAAACTTCTAGGCAGTATTTTTTTTAAATATGGTATTATTCTAGTTTTATTTTTGTAATTAAGCAAGAATATAATATTATTAAATCATTTTATGAGTAAAAGCTTTCAAAGTCTTATTGTAACACTATCAACTTACATGTTAAAATAAAAAAATAGCAGAAAATATTCATCTATTTACCTATTATTAGCTTGAACTTTGTAGTCAATGTTAAGTCATAATTTAAGATCACACAGAATTTTCGAATGTATCATGTTTAAGGTGAGAGATACGTATATAAAGTTCCAACATGGTACTTTATCTCTGCTCGTAAGATTGCTATTCTTGTTTAGTGTTGCTCTTTAGATGTGAACATTTTCTTTATGCATTCCACAAGTCTTGCAATACCCCCTTGTTGAAATATGTATATTCCATCATGTTTATCATGTAAATAATCGTGTTATCTCTTAACTTTTAGTAGTATGACATGCTCATATGATGCATGTGACTCTGGATAAATTCATGTACCAAACCTTCATTTCTCATTTGGCAGGGCTTGATTTCAGAAGTGTGTTTAGTGCTTTTAGTGTGACCATTTTTTTGCATAAAGTAGTGCTTTTTGGAGTTTATTTTTTGTATCGTCTTTTTTAGCCTTATCATTCCATTCTCCCTAAGACATCAGCAGGTTGGGAGGGTTATTTTTCCATTTCTTGTGTTTCTCTTCCTTCTATATTTCATCTTTACCCTAAACTGGATCTGAACAGGCTTTAGTGTCCATTCAAGGTACTTCATTATTATATGGAATTTATTGCTAATTCTTGGGGTATGTGCAACTAATGTTTTATCCTATGACAATCCTTCTTACTTCATGATCTTTCATCTTCTACTCATAAAAATTAGATCTGCCATTTGGTTTATTTTGCCTAGGCTTTTCTGCCTTTTCCCTCCCATACCTCATTCCTCCCATTAGATCCAACATCTCACCTTTTCCATCACCTCTTTTCTTCATCATTCAAGGAAAGAGTTTCTATACAATCTGGCATGTGAACCACTTTCAGTACATTAATCTCGAGCTATCTTAATTGCACCATGCTTTCCTCTGTATCAGAGTATTGTTTACTACCTATGGCCATTCTCCAGATTTCAGTGTAACTTTAACTGCTAAGTTTTCTTCATTTCCTCTTTTTTTCCCGGTCATTTTTCTTCCCTTTTATCACACGAATTCTGCTGTGTAATGGGTGTAGCCTGACCAAGTATTCTTTAAATTTAAATCTGCACAGCAGATTTGCATGCTCATTGTAAGGATGGGGTGTTCCACAAGATTACTTGATAGTGAATTACCTTGCAATAAATTTTCTTCATAAACACATTTGTTTCACACCATACCATTCATAGCCTACATAGGTAAAGCTGAAGGGAATTACTGCCCATACCTCCATGTATTTTATGAATAAGGTTTTATGGTCACCCATTGCACTGTTTCTTTGAGCTTTCCATTGAATTCTCACCTTTCTTTCCTCAAGTGGAGTATGGTAGTCCTTACAACTTCGAGTTTCAAGCTTCTAGGGTGGTTAACTATAGAGGCACACTACTGTATGTGTTCAACAAGGATAAGGTTGAAACCATTCAGCTAAGAGCAGGGCATTTGTGTTCTTCTGGTGTAGATGCAACATGATCTTCAGAAGAGTTGAGCCTTCACCTTGCTGTTTGACTCAGCCTCCTGACACCAATTACACAGCTACTGGAGTAAAACCATCTCCTTCAAATTTATGTGGCCTCCTGATACTTATTACACACTTGATGGAGTTGAGCTGTCACTTTCCCGGTTGATATGACCTCCTGATACTATTTACACAACCATGGGAATTGAGCCATCACCTTAAAAGATGACGTGCTTTTTCACTTCCTTTTACACAAACAATGGAATTGAGTCATCACAACTGCAGATTACGCCTTTTAGTGAGAGACCAATCAACATTAGTCTTCATGAGGATTTGAGTGATTTATTATCTCCCTCAATTGCTCCATCTGTGTTTTTGGTCACAGCTGTAGCTTGTGGGATTGTTCCAGTGTTATCCATGACTATTCATTGCCCTCTTCCTGTGGGGATGTTATTGCCTTTGGATTGTACCAGCATGTGTCATGATTGGGGGTATTAATTTTGTTGGGGTAGACATCCTTTCAGTACTGGATGGCAATTCCTGGATTGATAAGTTCATAATGAGCCTTGTGGCATATCCTGGAATCAGTGTATTATTTATTCTACACATAGCAGAAGAATATACTTGACTCAGAAGTGGTGCAGTTACCCTCTTCTATTCTTCATCTCTCATTGTTAGGAGAATCTTTTGGACACTTTTGGTGGTACTTCTTTCATTCTTTTGCACTGGTTCTTCCTACTTTTCATTGTGAGATTCCAGTTAATCTTGTGAGCAGTAGAGGAGTGTAGAAGGTGTCACATGCATCATGTTAGCATGTTATGCTTCTATTGGTTAAAAGATAATGTATGATGATTTGCATGAGAATTCATTTAAATATGTGATTTACATGAGAGACCTGTAGAAATATTGTAGGAAAAGATTTGCATTTAGAGGGCACCACTGAACAAGAATAGCTGAGCTAGTGAAAGGAGGTAAGTTCTTATTGGAAATATATTGTCAGTATAAGAAAATTATATCATTTGATTTATGATTGAGAAGATAATTTTATTTTAGTTTGTATAATTGGCTGTGTTCAAAAGAGATAATTTTGAGAACTTGTTGAAGAACAAGTCTTTGCAATAGTTTGTTAACTGCACTTTGTTGAAGGAGAAATCTTTACAGATCTATGTCAAGTGATGTATTTAAGGAAATATCTTCTTGTTGATCTGTTTAATGTGTCAAAAAATGTGATATGCATTAGGAGGAATCTTTTTAGAATTTTTTCCTAAAATATCACACCAAATATGATATTTTACTGTAGTTTATTTCAGCATATTATTATTATTTTTTAATTTCATGCAGTATTTTTAATGTGTGATGTTTAGGAATATTGTTTAATGACGTTTTTGTAGTATGCTGTGTTTAATAAGATAATTTTATAATAGTTTTTGCAATCTTCATGTTTTTAAAAATTGTTTAGAATTGATTTTCAAATGAACAGCACTAGGAAAGAATTATGAAGAAATATCTTCATAAACAACTTCTGTTAGAGTGGTTTCTGTTTGAGGAAAGATGTATCTTAAAGGTTATTCTTTCAGGGGGATCCTGGAGATGGAGGTATTAATTCTATAGGAGTTAAAGGTGAATCTGGTGATGATGGTCAACCTGGAACTATAGTAAGACATTTCCTTACTTAAAAACAGTTTGTAATTTTTGGTTTTGCTAAGTGCATTTACACATTTAAAGTGAACTTCATTTTTATTGAGATTTTAGTAATTTATAGTAGTGATTTTTTTAACAGGTAATCAGAACTGTAAGTATATTATAACATCAATTTTTTAGGTAGTATGCTCTCAGATCCTTCAGACTGAGCTGCTAAAAGCAGCTCTGTATACTTTCAATTTTTATTATAACACTTGCATGTTTAGCCAAGTGCCCACTCTTTTTCAATGCCTTCCTACATCAGTGTTCAGTGTAAATGTTGAGTGAGAGATGTTTATTTACACTTGGTGTGATTTGCAATACATGGCCAAAGGTATGTGGACACCCGACCATCACACCCATATATGCTTGTTGAACTTCTCATTCCAAAACCATGGGCATTAATATGGAGATGCCCCCTTTCCTGCTATAACAGCCTCCACTCTACTGGAAAGGCGTTTTTCTAGATTTTGGAACATGGGTGCAGGGATTTGCTCCAATTCAGCCATAAGAGCATTAGTGATGTTGGGAGAGAAGGCCTGGTTCCCAGTCAGCATTCCAATTCATCCCAAAGGTGCTTGATGGGGTTGAAGTCAGGGCTCTGTGTAGGCTAGTCAAGTTCTTCCACACCAATAGTGGCAATCCATGTCTTTATGGACCTTGCTTTATGCATCGGGGCATTGTCATGCTGAAACAAAAACAGGTCTTCCTCAAACTGTTGCCACAAAGTTGAAAGCATACAATTTTTTAGAATGTCATTGTATGCTGTAGCATTAAGATTTCCCTTCATTGGAGCTGAAGAGCTTAACCCAAAGCATGAAAAACGGCCCCAGACTATTGTTCCTCCTCCACAAAACTTTACAGTTGGCACTATGCATTCAGGCAGGTAACGTTCTCTTGGCATCTGCCAAACCCATATTCGTCCATCAGATTGCTGGATAGTGAAGTGTGACTCGTCACTCCAGAGAATATGTTTCCACTGCTCCAGAGTCCAATGGCAGTGTGCTTTACACCACTCCAGCTGACACTTGGCATTGAACATGGAGATCTTAAGCTTGTGTGCAGCTGCTTGGACATCGAAATCCATTTTGTGAAGCCTCCCAATGAACAGTTCCTCTACTGATGGTGCTTCCAAAAGCAGTTTGGAACTTAGTAGTAAGTGTTTCAACTGTGGACACATGTTTTTATGCTTTACATGCATCAGCACTCAATGGCCCCACTCTGAGTTTGTGTGGTCCACTGTTTTGTAGCTGAGCTGTTGTTACTCCAAGACATTTCCAATTCACAATAACAGCACTTACAGTTGACAGGGGCAGTTCTAGCAGAGCAGAAATATGATGAACTGACTTGTTGGGGAGGTGGCATCCTATGATAGTGCAACATTGAAAGTCACTGAGCTCTTTAGTATCACCCATTCTGCTGCCAGTGTTTGTCAGTGGAAATTACATGGCTATTTGCTTGATCTTATGCACCTGTTAGCAATAGATGTGGCTGAAATAGCAGAACCCACTAATTAGAAGGGGTGTCTACATACTTTTGGCCATGTAATATTTGTTGAAGAGATCCATTAGACAAGAGATTACATGCAAAATTTAACAAAATAAACTTGGTAGATTCTATGTCAAAACAGAATAACAAAGGGATATATACTCAAGAAAAACATGGTTTATTCATTTAAATAAAAAGAGTAATAACCTTTGAAAGAAATATACAAAAGGAAATCTTGCATGAAATGTGAAAAGATGAAAGTGAGTAAAGCAACATGTTGTATATTGTAGTCACAAAATGATATTTTTATAAAAAGAGAAAAAATTGTGATCACTCTTAAAATTTTTCATAACTTAAATTGTTTTATAAATTAGAAAACCAGTTTTCTTTCATTTTATTGAAACAATTCATTCTCATCATATTTAATTCAGTTGAAGAATGTTTAATTGAAAATATTAATTTTTAAAATTAATTCTAGGTTTTTATAACTAGTTGCTACTGTTTAGGTATTTTGTGTTCTAAAAATGTTCAAACATTTTTTTTTTTTCACTTGAGTTGGAAGAAATTTCACAAAAAATTCACTTGAGAATATTCACTTTTAATAACATTATTTCAGTAATGTGGATGCAGGCATGTGTGTTGAGTTAATATATGATTAATTGGGAAGTTAAAAGTATTAATTAAGTTTGTTGTATATTTTGATGTTACAATTTTTACTGTCTTTCTTCAGTTAAAATTTGTAGATTATCACAGTTCTTAAATTGTAACTACTTAAAAATAAAAACTGCATAAGTATAGTGAAGTAAGTGTACACTATACTGATACCCTGAACATATGATTTTGTTAAGCAGAAGGAAAATTATTGATATTTATTTTAACAATGTCAATAATATTAACTTCTGTTTTCTCTGCTGTTTAATAAACATTGGTGCATCAGGATACAAGAAACCACTCTTCATTAATTGGATCTTAAACTTCAGAGCCTTTGGATACTACTGTTTGAGCTGCAGTATTTTTTCCTATTCTGATCACTGAAGGCAAATTTCATCCTTGTATTAAATGTGTACAACATGCACATCAGTGACTATGTAGATGTTGGTTTAAAACATTTTGCTTTGATTTGTTTAAGGTATCTATAAAACTGTGTGATACCCAGAATACCTTTTGCTCATTAGATATGTTTAAATCTGTATTTAAGTCTTGTTTAAGTCAGGCTTATTTAAACAATTTGTAAAATGTTTATTTTAGTTAGTAATTATTTAAATCTGAATTATAGGGCCTTCTTGGACTCTCAGGTCTAAGTGGTGAGAAGGGAGTTCGTGGCCCTCCTGGAAATCTTGTAAGCTTATGTATTTTATATTTAGTTGTCTTTTTAAAAACTCTAAATAAAAATAGACCAAATGAACATGATTTGCTCATGCTTTCAGGGTCTAGAATCAAAATATGCAGTTTACTCCAACAAAGGTTTAACTTTTGTAAACACTAGAGTTATAAGTTCCTATATTTTTTTTCAAGAGTACCAATATCTATATCCGCTGTGAAATATAGCATTTTCATACCACTTTTAAGGGATAAAAATGGTCCATTTGGCCCATTATAACATACCTTTTTATTATTATCCTCCAAACCAGGGTAAAATTCTACCAGTACTGAATACCAGGTCCTATTTAAATGTTGGTACTAAGTACTTGGAGTTTTTGATCTACTTTTTAGTCCAACCTGCATGGCATCCATCATACTTTCAGAAAGCATACATGTCACAATTCATAGTCACTAAAAATCATTAAATATTCTTACAAGGAACCAGTAAATGAACTAATAACATTAATTCTTGTTAGCTCAAAGATAAAGGGGTGAAGCTATTTAGCAGCTTCAGTGTCAATGATTATTAAATCAGTGAGGTAGTTGCATTTGTTAACAATTATGAATATATCCAAAGATATTTTTATTGACTGATGCACTATGACTGGGACCCACCCCTAATATTAGTATGTATAATGTTTTTTGGAATTGGAAGCCAAAGAAGTTTAAAAATCTACATTTTACATAAGCTTACTGTGATTACATTTTTAAACAAAATCCTTTGTAATATATATTTCATTGTTTATCACCATCAAAACAGTGATAGTGTGTATGTTCTTTTTGTAAGTAAATTGTATTACAAATTACATTGGAGCAAAATAATTTTTTTACAGATGTAGGAGAACTGCCACATTTTTGTTGAGAATTTCAACTTTGCTTCAAACAACGTATATAAACCTTATTTTCCTATATACAGTCTTTATGTCTAAAATATTAATCCAATATCTTCACACAAATTTTCAGTGATGCATTTCTTACCTTATTTGAAAGCAAGCTATTCTGCAAGCTGTGTCCACCTTATTAAAAAAGTAATACCAAGTTAAATAGAGTCAGCTCTGAGTTTCTCATCTCATTAAGTTAAATCCTCTAATTTCATTAAATTTAGAATATTTTAAGAAAATATTTATGGATTTGAAATCCTTAACCATCTTAAAGCCTCAATGATTTCTCAATCAAGCCCTTTTCTTTTCCAGCAAAAACATATATAGAAAGCTCAACTCACCCCAGTATGATATCCCCCCTCTAAACCAAAAATTGAGATAGCTCTTCTTAGAATATTCTCCAGCAACTTAATATCTTTTCTCAAGTGAACAGATCATAACTGAATATAATGAACCAAAATTTCTTTAATGACAGTGTCTTTTATTTATAACTACATGATGTGGAATATCAGCTTCTGGAAGAAAAAGAGAAGATGAACGACTCGTGGAAATTTAGAATATGGATGAGATCTAGTAAACTAATAAAGGCTATGATACTTAACATCTTAAGGTCATCTGAGGATGTTTTTCAAATATCACAATAAACAATAAAATAGTATTATGTTTCAGCATTTTCTTACTTTATTTTTGTTTTGTAATTAAAATATTTACTATAATAATTAAAGCATGCAGATCCTTTACTTGACCAATAGATCAACCTTTTTTTTAACAGTTTCTATTGTAAGATTAAGTTTACAAAACATACATTTTTTCTGGTACATTCACACTTTTATAAATATTATCCTTATAGTTTCAGTTTTATATCAGTTTTGTATTTTTTAAGTGGAAAAGTTTCACAAAGTCATATGATTAATTAATCTAAAGTGTTCTTGAATCTTATTTTTCACTCTTTTATTACTTTAGAGATCCAATAATTGTGAAATCCTTTAATATTAACTGTGATCATTACTTCGTTTTATCATTATCAGTTGAGAACTCTTAAATAATTTATAGTAAAACACACCATTACATAGTTGGCTAAAAACATTATTAATTTTATTTTAATTCACAATGAGTTAGAAAATGTGTAGAATAATTTGCCAAGGAATTTCTAATGATCATCATAAAGCTGTTGTTATGCTGCATATTTTATTACAAAAGAAGATAATACAAGACAAAATTGTGAAACTATTTGTGAAACCTGAATGACAGTGTGTGAAATGTTTATTATTGTGCATTCATTTGTGAATCATCACAGTATACAGACAATTCAACATTACCCTACATATCTTTATATATGTATGATACAGTTGATCCATAAGAAATTTGATGATTATAATTTTTAAAAATAATTCTTATAAACACTGCTATGATTAAGGTACAATTAATTTTATATTTTCAAATATTTTGTGAAAACTTGAATAGATATACAGTAATTAATTTATATTTCTCATATAATTTTAAAATTTTATTTACATTTTTGTGCTTAAAACTGTTATTTTAAATGTTAACTTTAGTTTAAAATTTGGAAAATGTGAGTGTATGTGTTTCTAGGGAATTAAAGGTGATCAAGGAGAACCAGGGCCTAAAGGGCCTAAGGGAGAAGGTAGAGAAGGATCCAAAGGACCAAAGGTAGACATTTGTTATTAAAATATTATAGACATGTGTTGAATTTGGAATTTCTATAAAAGTATTAAACATATATTAGGCACTTACAGTGTAACAGTACTTTAAAATCAAACTAAGCATGATTGATTTGAGTTCTCTTAATTAGAAGTAAATATCATATAAACAAAAGTTTGTCAAGTTTCATAAAAATAAAATCTAAATAGTTGTTTATTTTTTCTGAAGATTATTTTTTAAAAAAGCTGAATTAAGAAATAAAAAAACATAATTAAAACATGGATTTTTCAGTCTCATAATTTGTTGTATTGATTACTGATATCTATATTAGTTAGCTTTTAGTTTTTTCAATAGTGGCCCTCATTGAGCTTATCAAGTCACACAAAACTTTCAAAAGTACTGAATAATATTCTTCCTTTTTTAATGATAGTATATATTGCATCATATAAACAGTACTAATGGTGTTTTAATAGCTGTAAGCAGTGACTGCATGACTTTAGTTGGCTTTAAATTATTTTGAATAGTTATTCATTTTTCTTGCTGTGTCTGTTAAAGTGTGTTAGTATATATATATATATATAGTGGACTAAAAGCTAGTTGTCCCAGAGCAGTGTGCTCATTTTGTTTAATTTATATCTGTTTCACATTAGTGTACGAGTATATGAAAACATAACATAAGCACAGATTGAGAAAGGATAAATGAGTTTTAGTGGCACATATTAAATAATAACTACAAAGAAAAGGTTTAAACAAGGGGACAACTAACTTTTGAGCCATTATTTATATACATATATGTAAATTTATACAGTAATATACATGTGAAAACTTTTCAATCCTGCAAACATCCATTTTTGAATGAGAGTGCACTAAAGTGTGTAAACATTACTATAAATTGTATATTTCAAATTTTGTTTATTGTTATTATACTTTATGTTTCTTAATATTACATTTGTAATTTTTAAAATCAATTATTTTGTGAGTGATTTGAGATTGTTTTTTAATTTTCATTTTTTTTCCTTTCATATTCAACAGTATTATATTGTCTCATTAACACCTATGTAGTGGTTCTTAGTATTTTTTAAAAGCACGTATAAATATTTCTGAAGAAAGGTGAAAGCTAGTTGAAAAGTTATTACAAATGCATTATTGGTATGCTTGAAGAGCATGGTTGTAAATGGTCACACAATCAAAAGTGTCTGCCCCCTGTAACTGGAAAATTTTAAGTTAATTTAGCAAAAGTACCCACTCTCAATGACAATAAAATTTTAAATTAAATAGTCTGTTTAAATTATTTCATTGACTTTAAGAAAGCTAACTCTCTTGCACTCTTTGTTTCATTCAGAGCCAAAGCTATAAGCCACTTATACTGCCCCCTATGAAAAAGTAATTGTTGCAATTTTCAGTCATGCTAAGAGCAACTCAACAATAACACACAATAAATCTACATTTATGTTCTTTAAGTTATAACACATTTTGAAATGTGAATCATGGTGTGATTAATTTTTAACAATTTAGTGCAGAATATCCTGTTTGCAAAATAAAATTTAGAATCAACATTATTCGTGCCTGGTTTCCCTTCATTTAAAAAGTGAAAGAGCTTGACCTGAATGCACAGCTTTTCCAATGGAAAACAGATGGACACTCGGATAGACACCACAGTTCACAATGCATATAACAATAGTCTTATACAGTGCATTTAAACCAAGAAATTTTACCTTAGTAAAGTAATAATTATGAAGGTTATTTTTAATCTAAGGGCAACAGGGGTTCTCCAGGAGATATGGGACTGCAAGGACCAACAGGGAGAGTGATTCCAGATCCTAATATTACACATTTTAAGCAAGGAGTGAAAGGAGAACCAGGTGAAAAGGTAACACTTTGGTCAAGATTGACAAGATAAATTTTAATAATGAATAATACAGAATGTTAACTTCAATACACAATTAGACACATTATTTGATTCTGCCCAGTCTCTAGCCTCTGAAATGTTTTGACATATACCATTCAATCATCAGGAATGAACTTCAAGGAATAAGAGTCATATTTATTTCTTCTTAGTCAGGTCATGTGATCTGTGTGTAGGTTTACTATTTCTGCATTGTTCTCAGAGGAGATCCTACCATATTCTTACATATTCACTCAACTTTCACCTCTCTTTAATAATTCATGATATTTATCCAACTTTATTATTCTAAAGATTCATGGATATTATGAGTTCTAATAACTTTTGGTTGAGTCAATGTTACTGTTGTTTTTTTACCATAATATCTTATATTGTATTTTCTATTCATGTTCTACCTGAATTTTTTTTACATGTTCCTTATGTTCTGTTAAAGAATATTTTAAGTTACATTTTGACTGCTCAAGGTAAAAACTTTCACATTCAATTTGAAAAATTCCAACTTTTTTTGTTGACTGTATATTATCATTACCATTACCAAACTTTGTTTTATCTTATTCAATAGTTTAAATACAGAGCAAAATTTTTGTTGTTTTCTTTTAAACACTTTGAATAAACTAATAGTTAAACCTGGAATATATAGCAAAACTTTTGATCACATTTATATTTCATTGTCATTGGGTTTTGAGGTAATATCTTGATCTGTTATTACCACATTAGTGAATTTTTTAATTGATCTATCTACAGTATATATTTTATTAGGACTAACTTTTTCATAATTTAAGTTCTCTTGTTCTGTACACATCTTTGAGATTCTATGAATATGTAAAATGCAGAGATTTTCTGTTCTTCAGTATAACATGATTCCTGATGTATTGGCACAAGAACAAAAAAAGCATTCTAATAAATAGATGCTTATAAATTCCCTTTTCCAGTTCTTCCTACTAATACATTTAAAAAGGCAAACTGTTACTTTTCTCAATTTAATGTGTAAATTGTACAGATGGTTCTATGATATTCAAATAGCATATGAATTCTGTTCATGCCTCACTACCGTATCTTCACAGATGGTTTTCTGTTATTCAAATAGCTTGTAAACTTTCTTAATGCCTTATTACTATATCTATGCACGAATAATGTGTCATCTACATACTTATATCCAAACATCAGTTTTACAATTAGCACCATTTGTGGCCTTTGTTTCATGTGGAATTTATATTTAAGTCACATAACAATGGTAAAGGTGGGGATGACATTTCTAATCCTTAATTTTGTTAATAAAAAATATTGTTAACCTGAAAAAAGGATTTATTTACACACACTCACACCTTTGTTAGATTAATTATATCTGTAGTTTCAACTGCTGAAGTTTCATTTTTATAACGATGTACTTTCAAAACACTTAATTTCATCTTCTACTGGAACTTTTGTTTATAATAACACTACAATAAATGACACAAAGAAATCATCCTTATTCAATTTTACATTTTGATTTTCTCTATAAATTCTGAAGTATTTTTACCTGCATATGTTTTTTTTTTTATATTTCAAACAAGAATGCTTTTGAGTCATATATTTGGCTGTTTAATATAATGATTTACCTGCAGTCTGAAAATATTGGTCTGAAACTTTTATCCATTTTATTTGTCTTTGAAAGTGTATGCACATGAAATGAAAGGGTGAAAGATATTGTGGGAATAAAACTAGTAATATTGACTCAACAAATGGGTATTAGAGCCAATAATATCTGTGAATCATTAGAAATACAGTGGTACCTTGGTTCTCGAACTTAATCCATTCCAGAAGGCTGTTCGAAAATCGAATCAACTTTTCCCATAAGAAATACTGTAAATTAGATTAATCCATTACAGACCTCCAAAAATTATGCATTATGAAGCATTTTAAGTGAAAATACAGGGTGGTCGCTAGAAAAGCGGAAAATTTGTCAAACAGCTATTTATTTTTAAAAAGAATAACTTTTACAAAGTTTTTTAAAGGCATATGTTATATTACACTCAAAATTATTAAAAATCATGCATTTTATTCATGATGTAAAGAAATCAAAATAGAAATGAGTAAGCACACATTTTATTTATGATCTCATCTGACCCTCAAATTTTCTGCTTTTCCAGCGACCACCCCGTATTGCTTACTTATACCTGTGTAATAACACTTACATGCATAAAGTCAACCACAAAAACAATAAACACAATAAAAAAACAATAAATGAAAATTTAACTGTACTTTACTTGTGCTGAGGAGAACTGATGGTGTTAGTGAAAGGTGGTGAGGAACGTGGAGAGTAGGAGAGTTATTATTGTTTGGAAGGGGAGTCACCTTCCATAAGAACATAAATTAGCCCGAATTAAAAAAAATGTTTTTAACCATGTAAATTTTTTTAATATTGTGTGTTATTTATTTTTTAGTTTAACATTATACACAAGTACCAAGAATATAATATCTAAAATTGTTCTAGGAGCTTAAAAGATTATCAAATGATGAGGAAAAAAACAACAAAATTATAGTTTGTTAGAAAACCTGAAGTAAAATTTCAAATAAAAACTGAAAAGAATAAGTAAAGAATAAATTAATTTTTAATGGTTTAAACAAGAAAAGACAGTTTAAAAGAAAGCAAGGGAATATCAAAAAAATAAGAAAAGAAATTATAATGAAAGATCTTAAAAGTAATTTAATTTAAAACGTACTTGAGGAATAATACTCAGGAAAATAAAATAGAGTTCACATAATATAGTAAAATGTGAGAGGATCAAAAACTGAGAAGATGATCGAAAGATGCTGTAAGGTTTTAGAAATGTCTTAAATGGGTTTAGGTGGTTATATCTTAAATTTTCTTAATAAAGTTTATAAACAATTTACCACATATTAGTGATATTAATATCAAAATAAGTGTCACAATATGCTGTAATCTTATTCTTAACACTTTATTTCATGAGTATGCAAATTATATGTAAATCACTTTATTACACTCTTCTTCAGTTAATACAATTAAGACGAATTAAATGATAGAGGGTGTTGAGAAGGTAAAGTGAGCTATAAATCATGCTTGTGGAGATATTGAGGTGAAGTACTTTTTGTTGTTGTTTTGAATTAAGCACAAAGCTACACAATGGGCTATCTGTGCTCTGCCCACCACGGGTATCGAAACCCGGATTTTAGCGTGTAAGTCCGCAGACATACCGCTGAGCCACTGGGGAGCCAGAGGTGTAGTTCAAAATAAAATTTAAACTTTAGTGTTAAATATGTGACTGATAATAATTGTGTAAAAATTAGTCAATTTGATGTTTAATTG
The DNA here is from genome assembly GCA_011833715.1 of Carcinoscorpius rotundicauda. NCBI lineage: Eukaryota > Metazoa > Arthropoda > Merostomata > Xiphosura > Limulidae > Carcinoscorpius > Carcinoscorpius rotundicauda. Next base: position 46,630,715 of record CM022401.1, read on the forward strand.
TACAGCTGAAGTTAGTTAATTGTATAAAATCCAGTAAGTATAATGTTAAACATTTTGTGCAAATCAAGTTAGTTTAAAAAGTAATGAGAAAATACTGAACCTATTGGCTGAATTAGAGTACCTTAAAAATCTATCAGCAAGACACATTTTATAATTTACACTGATGCAGTAAACTGGAGCTATGTTGTGTTTGATTTCCAGACGAAATAAGAATTAAACTTTGGTATTTATTAAATATATAAAAAATACCTTATTAACTTTTATAGGGTGAGAAAGGTGCAAAAGGGGAAGTAGGCTTTGATGGAAGACCAGGAGAAATTGTAAGTATAATTTTTAATGAGATCTAGATAAGCCTCTTAAACAATGAAAAAAAAGCATTAATTGTGCACCACTGAATATGAACAATTATTTCATAATTGTTATTTATATCTGTAATTTGTCATAAACGTAACTGATGCAGATTATCAAATTTATTATTTTCATTATATTTCATGTTTATTAATCCAATGCTATATTGATAGATAATGGGTGAAAACTGATAAAAAAATTAGGCCACACAAATAATTGATAGGATTGATATACAGCTACTTTATAAATGGGAAGCAAAGTAAATTGTGAAAGTCATTGGAAGAATCTATGAACTGACAAATAATAGTACATGCAAACTAGATTTATAAGAGGCATGGGTAAATAACAAGTAGCTGATTAACATACATGATTATCAGATAGAAAGAAATCTGAAGGAGAGGTAAAAAGATGTTTAATTGAAATTATAGCACTGATAGAAATATAATGAGAAAGTGGATGCAAGGCTGAATTAAAAAAAATATTGAATGAAATGATGATTATGGATGATGGCTAAATGTTTTCATACTTTTAGCAAGTATGTGTTTGTATATTCTTTTTTTTTCTTTTGAAGATACTTATGACATAAAGAATAATGTTTAGAATTTCACCTTATAATATCTAGGGGATTTTTGGTGCACCTGGTCCTAAAGGAGAGAAAGGAGAAAGAGGAGACCCAGGACCAAGAGTAAGTTATTGATAAACAAATATGAAATTTAATTTGAGACTGTATTATGATTTTACATAATATGTGTACATATACCTATAAAGCTGTGAATAAACATATGTATGAAGCTAATATATGAAAATAGTAACTTATGCATGTTCATTAGTTGCTTTTTATATGAGGTAGGTAGTTTTGCATGCTTATAGTTTTAAACACTTGAAGTACCAAATTGGTAATTAATAACTGGATAATTTATAGATATCAAGTAATATCAATACTGGTGTTGAATTTGACGTTTTTAATTTGAGGTCCCTGTTTATTATTAGGTTTTTAGAGTACATATTATTTTGTATTTAATTGATTTTTACTGCATATTATTTTGTATCTAATTGATTTAATTTAGCATTTCCTTTTTTATTTTTCAGTGCTGTAAAATAATTATTTGTTATTGTGATATTCTTTTTGGTATTATAGAATTTTGTACACATTAATATGAAAATAAAAAATTAATGTTGCATTTGCAAGGGAAAAAGAGGCAAAGATGGCCCTCTGGGACCCTCAGGAGTGAAAGGTCAGAAAGGTCAGCCAGGTCTTACAGGAGAGGATGGTGTACCTGGCATAAGGGTAAAATATATTTTGAATTTGTTGGTAAAATAGTAGTCCAAGATTTGGCAGTTGATGGTGATAATTAGCTATTTTCTCTCTCATCTTACACTGCTAAATTAGGGAAGATACTTCTCGTGTGGCTTGGTACAAAATTTAAAAAACAAATCTTTGCTTCATGAATGCTTATACCTAATTTTTTCCTTATTTCATAAAGTTTTGAGCAGGTAATTGCAATGATATTTGAAAGAAATTTGTGAAAGAATTTTCAAAAGTAAAGAAAGTTATTAACATGCCTAACCTTAGACTTATTTTTTCTGCTCTGTGTAACATTATGTAATTGAAATGGAAAAAAGAATTATAACTTTAAATGAATACAAATGTAAAAGGTATTGCTGAGACTAATTGTATTATTTTGTGAAATTTTAGTTCCACATACCTTACTCATTTATTTTAAATATTTTACAATATAAATCAAATCTTGTCTGCATTTCAAAAAATAATTTAATTATTAGACTAAAGCAAGTAAACTTAACCTATGTAATATGTATTATGAAAAGTTAGAATTTATTATAATTATAATTTCAGTGATTTTAAATGTAAATGCTGTTAATTTCCATCGGCTGTATTTTTATCATTCTGCAGAATCAATCATTGATTTATATCAGTAATATCAACTTAATGCAAGTATATAAATAAAGCAGGCTACTTTAAGATACAAAATTGATTCTTGCCTGTAGTTGTAAGGTTTTTACAATGACATGATAACATTGTAGATGCTCTTTCATGGCTGCTTCTGGATATTAATTTGTTGGTAACATCATTGTGTTTAGTGACAAGAGTTTCAGGTTGAGAGCAAATCCTTCTTGTATAAAATGTATCAAAGTTAGACTAATTATCAAAAAAATGATTAAAAGCTTTGATATGATGCCAGAGATTATCTGATTATTATCAATGTAAATTTTTTTTATTAATGTATATACACTGCTGGTCAAAATCTTAATGCCAATGAACATAAAAAAACTATGCATTTTGCGTCGGTCTATTCTGGGTCTTTATCTGGTCGACGATCAGTTGGTGTCTTGCCAGACACCCTGTTGAATCCTCCTGCTCTACACCAGTGAAATTTTATAGGGCTTACCATTCTGTATCCCTCAGGGTCTTTTAAGAAATTTGCAGCAGCATTTTTAGTACTCCCAATTTCACCAACGATGGCACAATAAGAAAGACCTTGCTTTTGCAGCTCGACAATTCTGCCATGTTCAAACTATAGCAACTTTTTAGCCTTTGCCATGTTTTTACCTAATTTAATATAGGAGATGTCATTTGGAGATGTTGGCAGTGCTAATGCTTGAATACAAATGATTCAATTTCGTTAACGTGTTTACAGATTAATGTTTATTTCAGTATGGTCTTAAACTTTTGATCAGCTAGTATTTAGATTAATTTCATAGTGTTCACATTTTCCTTATTAAATGCTGAAGTTTTTTTTTCTCCCTTATTTTCGTCTATCAAAGCTCTACTCAAATAAGTGGTTGAGTCTAACAATGCAAAATGCATAATTTTTCTTTATGTTCATTGGCCTTAAGATTTTAGCCATCAGTGTATATGTCATATATGCTATTACTGGGGAGGCTGAATAGATATGGTGCTGGTGTTTCTTCTTTTTTGTTCCAAAGGGGGTTAAGAGACTTATTTGGATTTTTGGAATGGGAAGTGCCAAACTCAGAGTCATTAGTAAGGAATTTAGATTCATAGATATATTTTTGTAATGTTAATAATGTTGAAAATAATGACAATCTGTTTTTCATTTGCAAGGTTTTTACCAAAAGTTTTGTTTTTGGTAGTGAATCTAGAAATATTGTAAAGACACATAGCTAGCAATGAATTATATAAAGAAAAAGATTTCATTTGATACTATATTCTGTATTTAATCTAAATACTAGAGTACTGAAAATGCAGTCAATTATTTATTAAATAATTCTTGTATAATATCTACAATATGAATTGTTTGGAAACAACTTTATTATTCTGTATACACTGGTAAAATATAGTTGAATAAAACAAATCTGAAGTGTATACATATTTGTATGTTGCAAGTGTACCTTGTTGAAACCTTACAATTCTGTTTATAACAAAATAAAAATCTTGAAACTGTTAGTGTGATTGGGTAGCTTTATATTATATTTTGTAGCGAGTAACTTGGATTACATGTAAGATTAGAGAATGAGAGAGACTATAACTCTGTATTATGTTATATATTCTGACTGTATAAAAAATATTCTTCCCTTTGTCTTTTAAATAGATAATAGTTCAATATTGTAAAATGAAGTAGAACTTAACACTTTTGTTATCACCTTTAAAAGTTTTGTTTTACTTCTTATTGTAATATTATTGAAAATAAATTCAGCTTCTGTGATTGTTGTTTTTAACATGCAGATCAGTTTACTTTTTTTTTCATAAAAAAATCAGTATTTTCATATTATGTTAGAACTACATAATTTATTCTTGCACAAATTATGTTTGATACTTACAAGATATTCTAAATCCTTAAATTTGTATGCATTAAATCTGGTTGTGGTCATACTTTTAAAATTCAACCAGATGCTTTATGTAGGAAGGCTTGATCAGAGAAGTTGTCTAGTGTTTTACGTAGTAGTTGTATCATATTTTATGTTATCTTGTGTATAGACGACTGATTTTTGATTATCACGTGGCGGGTGATATTTCCAGATTTTTATGGTCCATCTTGCTGATTGGTCAGCTACAGAGAGACTGCATTATGAGTGCAGTTTTGGGGTAGATTTATTTTTGTCTTTCAAGAGAGAGAAGATTATTTTCTCTCCTGAAGGGGTCAAGACTTACTGATGGAGTTTTGTACATGTTTTAACGTTTTACTTTTGCTAATTGTTTGGTCATCTTTAAATATAGCTTATATTACTTTTTAATTTAATTTATAACAACACACCAATTCTTTCCAACTAAATGAATGATAGTTCTATTTTCTTGAACAAATGAAATGTTACTTTTTTGCTTCAATTTCACACCAGAGAAATCAATCATCTTTAATTTTCGTGTCTTATAAGTGCATATTCTTATTATGCTGAAATTCAGACATGTAAGATTGATGTCATACTGTTTTCTTGACTCATTACTGACTAACTTTATCTTTTTATTGGTAAATTTATAGATATCATATAAATACTGCAAACGTTAGGTTTTTCTTATTTAATTATCACCTCAGGATTGATCTTAAGAGAGGTATGATGGTATTTTAACTTCTCTAATAAAAAGACTATACTCCAGCATTTATAACCTCACATATTGCTGTTTTATTATTCATTGAGGAGGCATGGCATATTATGTTGGCATACTTTCTGTCTCTCATTATTGCTACTTACTATATTGTTCTGCAGTTTGTTATTTAAAGGAAAGAAGTATTGTCATTATATTTTTTTATAACCAAAAGACTTTTCTAGTATTTCTTAACATCATTTTGAAAACTTGATCAAAGTGAAATTTAATGAGTATTTCGTATTTTGTTACAAAATGAGGAATCATCTTTTGTAGTAATGTTGTAACATTTTCATTTGATGTAGTACATGCATGTTTCTTGTCTGCTTCTTTCTGTTATCCAGTTGTGAAAATAATACTTACTCTTCTGATTAGTGCTTCATTCAGGTTAGGTCTCATTCTTCAACAAATCAATAACATGAACCCTCAGTAAAATTTCAGACATTCATTCTAAAGCAGTTCAGTTTTTGGAAGACTGTGGCCACTCTCACTTTTACAGTTTCTGTTCAAGGTGTTAGACAAGACAGTGGATCTAATCACAGCTAATATATTTTAATCTATAATTTTGGTGGCAGTGTTATGTTTCTAAAGTTTTAAGACTGTCTATAATGTAACTGTTTTCTTGCTCATTTAAATTAATGTCTATCTGGTGAATAGGCATAGAAACATTAGTATCTTTATGTTAGTTTGTATTTGTTGTATATCTTTAACCTCTTCATATTCACTGTGTCTATAGAAATCTTTCACTGTAGCTCCTAGCTGATGGTGATTAATTTTTTAGCATGATTCTATATTATGATAACCTAGTTCTGATTGAGTTTTGTAGCCATTTTTCTGTCAAGTCTTCAAGATTCTAAAAATTATTTAGTTATTTTAATGGTATATAACAATTTCAAAAGTATATTTGTTCTGTCCAGGTTATGTTGGAAATGACTTATACCTTGGAGACTGTTTTAACAACTTTTTACATTATGTAATTACAAATCATTGTGGACAAGATAAATTACTGGGGAGGTACATTAGTGGTGCCAGATTATCCTAGTAGCATATGCTACAGGCCTTCACTTTCAAGGGCCTGTGCTAAATGCTTTCAAGCTATCAACATTCCCAAATTCTATGTTGATAGGAATGGATTGTTCATTTCTTTATGCATTTTAAGTAAAACACAAAAGTCCATAGATTGTTTCTGATTAAACAAAATCTAGATGGAACACTCTATAAGTAGATCTTGAAAGCTTAAAAAAATTATGTGGTATTACATGCCAAAAAGTGCAGTATTTGCATACTTGTAATTTTCACAATTCATGGCTGAAGATTGTTGAACGTGAAATTCTGTATGAAATAGACCTTTCAAGTATCATCAACAAATTTGCTCATGCTATGTTTAGAAAACTGTGGTTCTGTTAGACATTTGAAACTGATACTGAAATGTAAGTAATACCATTATTGAAATGTCAGACATATTTGTCATATTATAAAGCTGTGTAGCAAATGAAAAAATACAATTACTTTACTATGCAAGTTAAATTTTTTTTTTTTAATTTAGGGCACTTTATAACATATGCTACAGGCCCCACAGTAGTTTAATCTGGCTTTGTGCATTGGTCTTCATGTTTCTTCTTTCTTGGGTTAGACTGACATAACAAATGTTTAATAAGTCTACAAGACAGTTATTGCTGTGGTATTGATATGTTTATCCGTACATAGATATAAAAGCTCAATTTTCAACAAAGAGTCTGTATAATAGAGTGTGTTTAAAAGTTCAATGACCATGATAATTAATGAGAAGTCTGTTGGAAGAGGTTTTATATATAGAACCAACATCCTCTACAACTAGTGAGGAGTCTACAGGAAGGAAGTTAATTTAAAAGTTTTATAGGCTCTACAGTTAGCAAGGAATTTCTGAAGAAGGAGGATGTATTTAATGGTTAATTTCTACATTAACTTGTAAATTATCTACTGGGTGAAGACCTGTTTAAAAGTCCAGTGTTCACAGTAATCAGTACAGAGTCTCAAAGAAGGGAATTTTTTTAAAGATTCAATGTCCACATTAAACATTAAAGAACATGACAAAACGTGTATGTAAATGCTCAGTGTTCATGATAATCAATAAGGGCATTTACAGGAAGAAAAATGAATATATATAAATTCAATCTATAGTTAGGAAGGAAGGAGTGTGCAGGAACATCTGTTTAAAGACTCAATAATTTACAAAAGTAAACAGAAACAAGCAACTGTGGAAAGAAGGTCAGTACAAAGAATATTCAAGTGATTTAATGTTTCCAGAGATATGTAAAAATAAAGTTTTAAAAACTAATAGTTTTAGAGCTTTTATTTGAAAATACTGATTGAAAAAAAAATGTGAATGATATTAATCACAGAAAACACAGATCTGCTAGTATTCAACTATACAGCTGTTTCTTGGAGTGATTAAGTTTCCTTTCTTTTTTTTACACTAACATGTTTCTTACAGTATTTTGATATAGGCTAGATTTAATAACGCATTGTTGAAGATGCAGTTGTAGTTTACAAAAGTTATATATGTCATGTCTAAATCAAAATATTTTATATTCTTGCTAGGGGCCATCTGGAGAAGATGGAAGACAGGGAAGTTATGGTATTCAGGGTCCACCTGTGAGTTCCAATAATATCATTTGACAAGGAAATCTTTGTATATTTATTCAATATTAGAAAAGATTGCTATTCTCAATTTATGATTCTTATATCTATTTAAGTTACTTTACTAATATATTTTTTACTATTTGCACATCAACATCCATTTATTTTGTTATCCATCAGTAATTTTTCTCACAATAGGGTCCACCTGGGCCAACGATACCATTTAGTGAACCTCTTCCTGGTTCCCCAGGTCATCAGGGTCCAGTGGGTGAAAGAGGTGACCAAGGAAATCCAGGTACCGTGTTCATTTAGCTGCTAAATAAAAGTTTCAGGGTAAAATACAATATTGAAAATAATTAAGGAAAAAGTGAATGAAATTGGCATAAAATGTGAATATTATGGGATTGCTCCTAACTTTAGCTTATAAAAATGAATTGCAATAGTCTTGTGTAAATAGTTTACATTGTGATTGGCTATCATTCATTCAATTGGACAGTGTCACACCACCAAGATTCTTGGTAGTTATTCTATTCACAGTATTGGTGTGGTTAATGCACTCATAACTCTGAAGATTCAAGTGCCACGTATAAAATGTATAGAAGTCAAAGGTTTGGCTCATAAAAAACGAACAAACTACTCCATGTGACAAAAGGAAGCAAAACTTTATGTTTCAGTAGGAATTGTATAAAAACTCTCATGAGGAGGTGGGAAGAAGCACTGTTGATAGTAGAACTCTTAGAAGTGTTAGTTCTTACTCAGAGTCTGCTCTTTACATGATACATGACAATCCAGTAGAAATCTTGCCAGTAAAATAATTGTTAGTAAATGTCTGAGTTATTTCTCAAAAACGGTAAGATTCAGATTAATATGAAGTGAACTTAATGAATGTGTAACTGCTCAAAACTCGTTGCTTGGAAAAATACGATCAAACAAACAGCAGAAATGGGCACCAGGCTTCAAAGAAGGAGATGAGCAAAGTTGGAATGAATCGAAATTTAAATAATTTAGCAAGAGACAATGATAGTTTATTCCATTGCAGAGAGGAAACCAGTGCTTAGGTCAGTGCACAAAATCACAGAGAAACATACTGGGGAATCAATACAAGTACCTGAATTAGTAAAATATTACTTTATATCAAAATGAAAGTAGAATTTTTTTATTGCTCCAGAAGTAAGTACAGTGTTCCCTCGTGTATCGCGGTAGATGCGTTCCAAAACCCCCCGCGAAAGGAGATTTTCCGCGAAGTGGGATCGCCGATTTTTATGTATATATTTATGTGCATTTAGACTTTTAAAACCCTCCCTGTACAACTATTTAACCCTTCCATTACAATACTGTTCATTATTGCTGAAATAATAAGAACAATTGTTAAGATATTAAGCCTTAAAATTAAAAATTACATATCTTCAGCAGGTGGTGTCTTTTTGGGGGACACCACTTCCTCTTCTGTAGAAGGTGAATCGGCAATTTCTTCGTCGGTCGTTTCAACTTCAGGAGCAGTACTTGCCACCGGTACCCTTTCTTACTTGCTCGGCTGGATCTCGCGTAGCCTTCGCAGACGCACAATGCGTACATCTTTTGCCTTTCCAGTTGGTTCTGTTTCCATTTTTACGCTGTTATAAACTCAAATATATGTTTATATCTCAAAATATACCTGTTTTTTTTCTTTACACTATTAATTATATTTATTTTTAATATATTAATGGTATTTAATGCTATATTTTAGATTTAATGTTTCTTATTTTATATATATGTATATATATATATATGTGTGGGGGTCGGCCGAGCCTGCGAAAGAGGATCCTCGAAATGGCGAGGGAACACTGTATCCTTGTTTCTGTCAATTGAAATTTTGATTTTATAGAACTTGAATTTATACATGTGAGTGTTTACTTTTGAGCACATTATGTATGTGCCTCAAGAAAAACCCCAAAAATCATGTTAACTGAAATATTAGCCTTGTTTATTAATATTTTAATATTCATAATATCAATATTCAAATTTTCTTTTTTCAGGAAAACCTGGAAATGCTGGACCTGTGGGATATCAGGGTTATCCAGGAATTCCAGGTCTCCAAGGTCCTCCAGGTAAACCAGGTCCACCAGGACTTAGCTTCAAAGGAGAACCTGGAGAAGATGGTAGTGTACAAATATCGATCTCTTCTGTTTATATAAGAGCAGGATACGTTTATCATAAAGCTTTGTTGAAGTCAGACAATGTTTGTTTATATATGACTAATTAGTGAAAAAGTAATGAATTAATAATTTTATTGCTTTTTAACAGATTATGGTAAAATTGATTGAAACGGAACACAGAGACATAAAATATTTACGTAATAGTTTTTATGTCCATATTAAATGTGTCTAAATATTAGTGAAGGACATTTACTTAGTGTTTTATCAATTTTTTCAAGCAAAAAGTGTATATATTTTTCAGTATATTTTATTTTATTGCCCTACTGTGCTGTAATTGTTCCTTTTTATTTTACTTGTAAAGAGTGATTGAAATTAGCCATGATATGTACATTAATATACAGTAAACAGTTTGGGCTAGAAATGATAGAATTATTTGTACATTGAATTTTGTTTTATTAATTTTTTTTTGAAATACTGAATTGAACTAGATCTGTATGTGAGGAAAACTAGGTTGGAGTGTTGAAAGCACTTTATTAATGCATTTATTCTTTTAATTTTTGTTAATTTTCTCAAACGTTGCAACGTAGATTAATTGCAATTTTAGCATTTGCTTTTTTTATTATAGTAACCTCATAGAGTTATACCATTTTGTGTAAAATAACTTTTACAAATAATGCTTCCTTTAGAGAAAAACATATCTGTAATTTTTCAAATACAGTTTTATACGTTTGATATAAAAAACAACAACATAAAGCTAACTTTGAATTGCTGACTTTCTTTTTCTGTATTATAGGATTTCCAGGAAAACCAGGTCCCTTTGGAAGACCTGGTGTGCCAGGATTGCAAGGTCTCGTGGGTGATAAAGGTCAGCTAGGAAACACTGTCATTGGTCCTCCAGGAGAAGATGGAAAACGTGGTTGGGCTGGAGTTACTGGACTTCCTGGCCAACGAGGTGACACAGGACCACCAGGTATTGTTTCTTTTTGTGTTGTTTTACTGTACAAAACTTCCAGTGTCGGCTTTTTCAAAAACAGTTAACAAAACTAGTGTTTTAGTACTAAACCAAATAAGGTTTAAAATTTAAATCTAATATGTATTTTATAAAATGAATTACAGTTGGTTTCTATGCTCTAAAATGTATTCATGAATTTGTTCTTTATTAGGACCAAAAGGTACTCCTGGAATTGGTGTTCATAAAACTGGACCACCTGGTCAATATGGACTTCCAGGTCCTCCTGGAGAACCAGGATCTCCTGGAATTCCAGGTAGAAATGGTGAGCCAGGTTTTGAGGGGCCTAAAGGGGATGACTGTGGTATTTGTCCAACAAGACAGCCAGGTACTACTGGAGATACTGGGGATGATGGACGGCAGGGTTAGTATTAAAAAAACAATAGTGATTTTTTTTTAGCTAACATTCGTTTAGATTTTAGTAAATGTTAAATATCTGAGTAAATTTTTGTCATATCTGATTGATTATATAAAACTGTTATGATTAACTATTTTTGCTAGTCACTGGAACTAAACAACACTACAAGTTCATATTAGTAGAAAACGAAAGTTATTGACAAAATTATTTATTTTTCAGTTAAAAAACATTTAATGGAACAGTTTTTGAGCTTTAAGAAATGGAAAACTGAATTGAAATTTAATGTTCATTCTTAAATATATTATTATAATGAAGTTTTATTTTACTGAAGTCATGTATATTGTATATATATTCTACTTCTTCTATATGACTCTGATTTTCACCAGAGTAATCTCTAGTATGACACAATATATATTGCAGGATTTTTTTGAAGTAGGCACTAGTATATTATGCACCTGGTACATATCTCATTTTGCTATATTGTGTATATATATCATACCAGTAGGAATAAAAAAAATCCAAGTTCTGTTTTGGAATATGCTAGATATATTTGAGTTTATGTGTTAAAACAGCTTGAAGTGTTACTTTCTGTTGCAAGTCTGATATTGAAATCTGTTTCATGAAATAGTTGTATTTTATTTTACTGTGTGTATGGAATACTATTTCGTGACTGTTACATGGAGTAAAGTTGCTTTTAGATATTTTGGTCTATCTTTATGGTTGATCAACTACAGAAAGAATGTTCATTGTAAATGCAGTTTTTGATCAGAGTTCTTTATGTTTTCGAGAGAGAGCAAATTCATTTCTGTCTTTTAAAAGCAAGACTTGTTGAAGTTTTGTGAATGTTTTACTTTGTATTTTTTATTCTTTCAGATGGTTTAATCATTTTTTTTTTACCTTTAAGTACAGTTTATTTTACTTTTACATTTAATCTATAGGAACAAAATAGTCCTTTACACCTGTATGACTGGCCATTCATCTCTTTCATCAGCAAATACAAACATTTAATTTTGCTTCATTTTAAACTGAGTTACCTCTTTCATTCCACGAGTACAAATTACTATCTCTCTCTTTCCACATACTACTCCTAGTTCCACTAATCTACAAGTGTTGTGGAGATAAGGTAACTGTGTGCTAGATTTATTCTTGATTTACTATCAACTTTAAAGAGTTAACTCTTTTTACAATTTTCAGTGTAATTTCTTCACTCTTTAAAACTATCTTTTGTGATTTTGAAATAGTGTAAACAAATGAGTTGATTGTCATACTATTAACTTTGATAATCTGGAAAGTTTAGTTAGGCATTTCAGCACTTTAGTATGCAATTCTGAATCTTTCCTTGACATTTTGCTATTGCATACTTTAGAGTTTCTTCTAAACTGAGTATATAAATATATACATATGTGTATGTGTTTGGAGAGTGGATACTTAACTAGTTGTAATAATTGTTCTGTGCTTTTTTGAACTTCTTGTATCTCAGTGATTTCTCTAAAAACATGCCTGATTTCACCATAATGTGTTATTTAAGTATCAGGACACCAAAGTTTGAAACTGTTTTGTTGTGTGATAATTAATATACTTGTTAAAACAAGGATTTAACAATAATGATGTGCATGTTATGGCTATATTATATCTTCATAATTTTAAGTGTTCTGTAAATAAAATAATCAGATATAATTTTAATCTGAAATAAAACTTATATTAAACGGTATTACACCTTTATAAGAATGCAGAGACTATAACATGTTTTGTAGTACCAGCTGAAAAATGCAGCTTTCAGATAGATTAATCACAGAGAATATAACACAGTGTAACTTCCTTTACATCAAAGTAACCTGTTTATCAAGAGCACAGTATGACAAATTACTTGTTCTCTGTGATTTATAATCTGAAAACTTTGACTTTGTTATTTTGTTAAATCATTATTTTCTTTTTTTAATTATAATTAGGACCTGATGGCCCAAGAGGTTTTCCAGGATTTCGTGGATATTTAGGTAGAAAAGGAGAAACTGGAAAGCCAGGTGTACCTGGTTTGAGGGGAGCTCCAGTGAGTTTTTATCTTTTAAAATTTTGAACATATTTTTTTGTTTAATTTAGTGTAAGGTTTTGTCACAGGATGTTTTGAAGTGTGTTTCTTTAACTTAATCAATATAAATGAACAGGCATCTGATCAAAGTGCTTGCAATAATAACTTGCTAGTGATTGATACAATAGATTACACTATGTAACAAAATTGTAACTTTTTCTTGTTCCTGGGCAGAAAGTGTTATTTCCCAATTGCTTATGCCTAAAGTAAATGGAAAAGACATGTTTTTCTTTTCAAAATTTGCTTTTATGACCTGGGTAATGAAATTTTCAAATTTACCCATTTTCCAGAACATTCAGTGCTGAGTAGCTGATAGAGGATTTTCTCGAACCTACAAGAATTTTCAAGAACTTTCTAGAATGTTGTAGAAGCCTCAAAGCTGTGCTGTTTCATAATGAGAATAAGTATCTGTCTCTTCCCCTGGCTCATTTGGTGCACCTCAAAGAGGAATACAACAGTATCAAGATCTTGCTAGAAGCCTTGAAGTATGATGAGTATAGCTGGGAGGTTATCAGAGATTTGAAAATGGTGGCATTCCTGATGGGTCTCTCAGGAAGCTTTACCAAGTTTCCCTATTATCTTTGCCTTTGGGACAGCAAGGACACTGCAGTGCTCCACAACAGGAAGCACTGGCCACAACGGACATAGTTCTTTGTTGGGGAGACTGCAAGGTCAAGTGTGAGCCACGAGTGGACCTCCAGAAGATGTTGTTCTCACCATTACATATAAAATTGGGTCTTATGAAGCAATTTGCCATGGCTCTTGATAAGGAGTCTGCAGCTTTCAAGTACTTTTGAGACTTCTTCCATTAGCTGTCTGAAGCAAAGGTCAAAGCTGGTGTCTTCGTTGAACCACAAATAAAGAAGGTCCTGGAGTGCACAAAATTCCACAAGAAATTCAGTAGGAAGGAAAGAGAATCTTGGGGCATCTTTGTCACAGTGGATCGAGACATCTCGGGCAATCACAAGGCCAAAAATTATGTGGAACTGGTTGAGGCTCTGGTGTAGAACTATTGCAAAATGTACTGCAGGATGTCCATGAAAGTCCATATTTTTGACGCTCATCTTGATAAATTCAAGAACATGGGAGTATACTCAGAGGAGCAAGGCGAGCACTTTTGACAAGATACACTGGACTTTGAACGCCACTAAAAAGTAGTGTATAGCGACGAAAACATAATGAGAAACTATATTTGGGGGCTGATACATGAAAGTGATTTACATTACAGTTAGAAATCTTGAAAAACTACTCACTTCTAAACATTTTTATATAAGTTTAAAATAAATATATGTAAATCTTAATTCATATGTTGTTTTATTCAGACCTTATGTAAATGAAAATGAGCTAACTTACCCAATTTTACATAGAAAATCGGTTAATTTTTAAAATTCATTATCTAGGTCACAAAAGCAAAGTTTGAAATAATAATGATCATTTTCTGTACTTTTACAATTCAAGAAATTAAGAAATAACACAGTTACTATCCAGGAACAAAGTTTGCGTTATATAATGTTATTTATGTAAAATATGAGTGTTAGAGATATAAAATTCATGTTTTTTCTGTCCATGACTATTATAATAAATGATTTTATACACACAAAAAGAAAATACTTCAGAGAGTATTGCACAAAATATAGAAAATAATTATTTATCCAAACCCCTAAGGCTATCAAAAAAAGTTTAGAAAGATAAGATGTGGTGTTCGCTTATATTGGTAAGATGAACACACTTAAATTATGTTGAATGTAGATTTATTGTATCAAATGGTGAATATTGTGTGTTTCCTACTGTGAATTAAAAGCATTTTATTACTTTAATTATAATCTTTTCTTTCAGTTATGTATTAATCTGATGTAGAATAAAACCAAATATGTTAGCTGCTTAAATTCTTGAATGCACAGCTATGTCATTATAGGTGTATTTGGAGCAAGCATTTATTTTCATTCAACAGAATTATTATTTACTAATTTATCTTATGCAAAAAGAAAATTTACATATACATAGGGCCGATCAGGGTCGGATGGCATGGAAGGAAGAAAGGGCTCTAAAGGTGACCCTGGAGAATTGATATACCCAGGAGCTACCAAAGGAGCAAGAGGAGAACCTGGAGAGGTTGGTTCTCCTGGGCTTGATGGAATCGAAGGAGTAGAAGGACCTCCAGGTCCAGAAGGTTTTAGAGGATTCCCTGGAGCCAAGGGACAACCGGTAATGTTATCTTTTATTTCATCTGAACATAAGATAATCTATATGTTTAATGATAAAATCTTAAAACAAAAATGTTTAAATATCAAGACTTCTACCATGAAGAAAATTCAACAAACAATGAGAATTATCTTCTGCTGTTTGTAAAACAGATTAATATGTTTTACTAGGCTCTATTTCTACAATTTCAGTTTGTTGAAGTTATATATACAAGCTTACTGAAGTGATTATATCATTAAGATCTCATTCAATGATCCAATTTTCCAGTATTTGATGCTGCTATACGTAGCAGAGACTAATTCCCTAAGATGTTGAAAACTGCAGGGGATGATTTCAGAATAAATCCCATAATGCTTGTAATAAACAATATCTTTCTGAGCCTTCCAACTGTTGCTGTAAAAAAAAATAAAAAATAGACTTTTCTATATATACAGTCATGTGTAAAATTTAGGACACCCTATGAAAGTCTATGTATTTGTATAACATTTTTGGATATATAGATATTTAATTTCAATCTCAACATCCTGAGAGATTATAGGAATATAACTACACAATTAAAACTGAAGAAAAGACTTTTCAAGATCTTCTGTAAATGTAATTCTACAAAAATGTGTATTCTTAATGAGGAAGAAGTTAAGACACTGTATCCCCTAATAGCTAGTGTTACCTTCTTTGGCTGAAATAACTGCAGTGAGACACTTCTTGTAACCATCTACCAGTCTCTGACATTGGTCTGAAGAAAGTTTGCCCTACTCCTCAATGCAGAATTCTTTCAGCTGTGAGATGTTTGAGGGGTTTCTTGCATGTACAGCCTGTTTCAAGTCACCCCACAGCATCTCAATGGGATTAAGATTTGGGCTTTGATTTGGCCATTCCAGGTCTCTTCATTTCTTAGTTTTCAGCTATTTCTTGGTGGATTTACTGGTATGTTTTGGGTCATTGTCGTGTTGCAGGGTCCAGCTCTGCTTCAGCTTTAATTTTCATACAGATGGTCTCACATGATCCTCAAGCACCCTCTGATACACAGTATAATTCATTGGTTGGTTCTATTATTGTGAGCTGTCCAGGTCCTGCTGCAGCAAAGCAGCCCCAAACCATGACACTTCCACTTCAATGCTTCACAATTGGTATGAGGTTCTTTTCCCTAATTGGTTCACACCAAACATATCCTCTATTCTAGTGTCCAAATAATGCAGTTTTGGACTCATCTGTCCAAAGAACATTATTCCAGAAATTCTGGTCTTTGTCTGCATTTCCTCTGGCAAACTTCAGTTTGGTATTGATGTTTCTCTTAGAGAGCAAAGATTTCATCCTTGCACACCTCCCATGCAAGTTAAACTTGTGCAGTCTCTTTCTGATTGTAGAGGCATGCACTTTTACATCAGTAACCAGAGCCTGCTGTAGGCCCCATGATGACATGTTAAGGTGTTTGGAGACCTCTTTTAGCATCTTGTGGTCTGCTTTCAGGGTGAACTTGCTTAAACGACCAGTCCTGACCATGTAGTTGTTTTGAAAGCCTTCCACTGTTTTCTGGACAATGGAATGGTTGATTTCAAAATCTTTTGGGATCTTTTCAAATCCCTCACCAGACTCATAAGCTGCTACAATTTTCTTTCTGAAGGCCTCAGACAGCTCTTTTGCTCTCACCATGGTGCTCACTCTCACTTCAACAGTCAGGAGCACACCAAACTAAATGTCTGAGGTTTAAATAGGGCAAGCCTCATTCAAAATGCTAATTAACGATTTTATAATCATGTGCACCTGGTGTGGTAGACCTGTGTGCAAGTTGAGCCATTTTAAGTGAGTATAAATGTTGGACATGTGCCATAATTTTTTTTTCAGTTAGAATATGCATTTTTGTAGAATTACATTTACAGAAGATCTTGAAAATCCTTTTCTTCAGTTTTAGTTGTTCAGTTATATTTCTATAATCTCTCAGTATTGTTAAAATTGATGTTAAATATCTATATGTTCAAAAATGTTACAAAAATACACAGGCTTTCATAGGGTGTCCTAACATTTTCACATGACTGTAAATAAGTCTGTCAGTACTAAAGTGTATATATTAGAATGCAGTTTAGTTAATTCAAGGTATTAAAGAAAATATAACTTCAAAACATTATTGATAGAAGTTATTCTTCCCCCCCCAAAAAATAGAAAAAAAATATTTGGTAATAATATTATTAGTATTATCAAATATTTTTTTTTCTAATTTTGCTACTAATTAAACTGATGACAGTTGGCATCAGTTGCTACCTACACAGCTGTTATTAAATGAATGGTGATATTAGATGTTATAAGTTGTAATGTTTTCTGATAATTCTTTTTTGTGTGATAATTTAAACTACAGGGAAACTTTGGAGATGATGGATTTCCTGGTTTTGATGGTCTTCCTGGATCTCCAGGCCCCCAGGGACCTAAAGGAAAAGAAGGGGATGTACTTTATGCTACTAAAGGTGTTAAAGGGACTTACGGTGAACCTGGTGTTGATGGCCTTGGTGGCCCAATGGGAGAAAAGGGTGGGTGCATATTTAATTATCAAAACTGCAATATAGATGAGGAGTAAGATATTACAGTTATTAGAGAATCCATAATCTACAAATGGATTAGTGTGGTGGACACATTGTGAACATGTGATGGTTCAGAAACCTTATAATATGCAGTAGAAGGTGCACATACGAGTTGGAAATGTTTTTATATTAATTATCATATTTATTTCTATTTAAGTACCTGATTATGAAAAGATAATCACTGAGTATTTATGTAGTGATTATATTTATATGAAACTAACTTACTTTGACTAAGTATAGTCAAGATAGTGCCAGTGTACTAATTAAGTAGTTTTTCTAAGATGGGTTCTTTTAAATAATATATGCTATACATGGCATAATGTGCCATTCCTAAAGTTTATGATTGTAGATGGTGAAAAGGTATGCAAGCAATTATAATTGATGATTATATGTTTGAAATCTTGTGTATATTTTAGCAGAAAGTTGTTTTGCAAAAATAGGAAATGGATGGGCATATTTAACTGAAAAGCTGAAAAATAGAAACTTCATATTTGTGTTTTTTAAATGTTTATTGATAAACCATACTATTTTTTTCTTAGGTAGAAAAGGAGAACCCTTTTCTTTTGAAAATCTAGAGAGAAAGGAAGAATACCTTCGCTTTAGAGGTCATAAAGGTGATCGTGGTATACCCGGTTTAAAAGGAAGGAGAGGTATAGAGTGGGGCTATTTTTTACAAAAGATATAATAAAACTAACTAAAAAAGAAATTAAATGTAAAAACAGTGATAAAGTAGAAATAATCATTAAGGTTGATATAAATTTCTAGTTTAATTTTGTGAAAAAGTCTACAGTAGTTGGCCAATTAGTTTGAAACAGTTTTGGTGACTGGTTTAATTTCTATTGTATAGAATTCAATTTCATGGAGGCTTCTGCTTAACTAGTTTTTATCTGTCGTTTTATTTACTTATTTGTGTTTTTGTGAAATTCATGTTCTTTTGGCTTTTTTGAAAATTCAGCAGTTTAATATTCAGATAACATGGCTTGTAACTATAGTAGATTTAGTTGATAGAAAATTAAACATTTGGTGATATAAAGTTAAAAGCCAAATAGTTCTAAGAAGGTTAAACTGTAATTAGCTTTGGAAATTATTTAAATACTGTAGTTGCAATTCACTTCAGTCATTTTATTATGTCAATATATATTTTTTAAGAGAAAATGTACTGTTTCAGATAAGAAAGCTGGCAGAAATTATTTACATTTTTTATGGCCCAGCATGACCAGGCGGATAGAGTATTTGTCTCATAATCTGAGAGTCATAGGCTCAAATCTCTGTCACACCAAACATGCTTGCCATTTCATCCATGGGCTCATTATAATGTAACAGTCAATCCCACTATTCATTGGTCAAAGAGTTGGTGATGGGTGGTGATGTCTAGCTGCCTTCCATCTAGTCTTACACAGCTAAATTGAGGATGACTAGTGCAGATAGCCTGTGTATTGCTTTGGGCAAAATTGAAAAGAAACAAGCAAACGAACAGTTTTAGACAAGTTGATCATAGTGCATGATTATTTTATTTCCATTTTGGAAGAGAAAACTTACTGATAGGAGTAAATGTGCAGCATTGTAGGTATACACAATGTAGGAAGCAAGGTTCAGGTGTACAGGATGTTATTCACCCATATAATTAAACCAAATTATGCAATGTTTGCATGAAAACATATCTTACTTCATCACATTATCTTCAATAGCGTTCACTTTTGGAACAGTACTAATAACGTTAAGTGCTTTATATAATTTCTCTCCATATTCTACCTTCAATATAAAAAATATCAAAATATGACTCAGCCAACCATATAATATACTTTAAGCAAAATGTTGTTCACAGTTCATGCTATAGGTTTACAGCGTCTTGTTTATCTCAGAGACAGAGGCATTTTCAGAAAAGTTGCTAGCTTTTGAAGAGATCAGTTTTATAATTTCTCAAGTATATTATGGTTGAAGATACTTGAATCCTTAACATGATTTAAGATATTGGAAAATTTTCAGATTACTGTTATACTTTAAAAAACTGTCCAAGTTGATGACAATTTTTCCTAGTGGTAGATGTACATTTTATCAATGACTTTGATTACAGTTGTCCTTGAACAACTGGTAAGAGGAACAATCTTTCATAACAATGTCCTGATATATAGCATCCACTTTGTTCTTTATGATGAAGTCAGAAATTTTTTTTCTACCCATTATCAAGCAGGTTAACTTTAGCATGACAACATCTCTGTGTTCATTCAGTCTTCTGATATTTGACACATCATACCATTAGTATATTTTGTATATACAAAGAAATGGGCTGTTCTACAAATGTGTTTATGTGTGTGTGTGCAGCAAGGGAAATGTAAAACATTATAGTAATAGAATGGATGCAGTATAAAAATATGTCCTGCAGTATATTGTGTTCTTTTTAGGAATTGTTGGTCCGAGTGGCTTCCCAGGATTGAATGGCTCAGATGGCCGTAGAGGTTCTCCTGGAAGAAATGGAACTTACCCTCGAGGAGAAACAGGAAGGAAAGGATATCCAGGTATAGATGGTGATAATGGACTTCCTGGAATCCCTGGATTACCAGGAAGGAAAGGAATACAAGGTCCAGATGGCCTTCCAGGGTTAAAGGTAGAAATAAAGAATGCTTCATTTCCTGTATGCTTATGGTATTCTTGTTTGTTTAGGAACAATAACATTTATGTTGTCAGAATTGTTCTCATTATATTGATTACTTTATTTAAATTAAGTGGTAGTTCACTTCCTAGTATTTTTACAACTATTTAAACTTGTGTATGATCTATACATTTAGATATTTAAGTACAAATATTATTTGATATTGTGATTTTAAAATGCAAGAGTATTTTAGGAATGTTTAGATGGAATACCTTAGAAAAGTTGCATATGAAAGGCCTCCCAGTGGTCAGAAGTAACTTTACAGACTTAAAATGGAAGTCTGTGGTGGATAAAATGCAGGTAGTTCATTGTGTAACTTTGCACTAAAAGAACTCTACTTCAATAGCCTGTGAAGTAAAGCTAGACAATTATCAAAAATTTGAAACATGTAATGTTAAGTTCATGTTTTAGTTAAAAAGTTAAAATGTTTTGAAATGGTTGTTTGCTTTTGAAATAAGGACTGATAAAGAAATTTCCATCTGCTGGTTAACTGAGAAAATTTATCAGCAAAAACAAAAATTTGTTTGGCAATTTTTCTCTGCTGAAAGACTGTTGGAGTACAATTCACTATTTATTCTTTTATAATTGGGATATAATTCTACATGAAGACATGCTGAGTAATACAGTATTTACTTTTGTTAATAAAGTAAAGATTCTTTCACCAAGCTTCAAAATGTGTGAAATTTGTAATTGTTCTGAGATTTTTACAGTATATTTACACCTGATCCTTTAACTATGACATAATTCAGTAAACTGCCATAAAACAGTTTATTTTCTTGTCGTGTTGAACATAATAGATAAACAATGAAACATTCAAAAGAGGTGGAAAGACTGCAGATTAAAAATTAAATGCACTAATCTCCATTAAAACTCATATTGTACAGATGCCACACATATTTCACATAATGCCTTAAACATTGATGATTTGAGTTTGAGAAAGAAAAATTTGTCATAATGCAAAAAACAACATCTAATGAAACAAGAAAGATGGGTCAATTTTTAATCATCTAAAGCTTCTTCTAATAGATTATATCATACATAACTGTACAAAATCACTAACTCATGGATAGGTTTTCATAGGGTCATATATATATATATATATATATGTGTGTGTGGATATTTGTAGGTCTTTATTTAATGGGTGATGCTTAATTTGTAAAATGTCTAGGGAATACAAGGGTCAACTGGAGATGAGGGAATTGAAGGCCCTCGTGGTTTACGTGGACCTCCTGGTCGTCAAGGTGATCAAGGGGATTATGGGACATCTGGATTTTATGGAGAATCTGGTGAACTTGGCCCAGTTGGAGATCCAGGACCTAAGGGTAGGATACTTAATTATGAAAAGCACTATATTGCAATAATTTGCTCTGTTTTAGCTATATAATACAATAAAATTCAATAACAAAGAAACCAAATAAAGTGCAGATAAGTTATGAAATAAAGCTCCACATGTATCTGTTTATTACTCTATTATTATAGATATGTCACATTAGAGGAACAACAATTGAATTTTTCAGAAAATATATGTTGCATATTTAAACAGGATTTGTGAATTTTCTTGATATGTAGTACTTCAGTTTTTCTGTCTTCAAAAGCAGATATTTAGCAATAAAATGCTGTAAAAAACATTGGATTTACTTAGTTGACTTACTTTGAAACAGTAGAAATAACTTACTGTTGGACAAATTTGTAAAAAAAGCTGTTTTAGGGTATTTTAAAGTAATGCTTGGAAACGTTTATTATATTCTGTATGTACTAGACTGAAAAATTAAGTAGTTGTAATAATGGCCCTGAACACTCTAATTATTTGGAAAGGCTCACCTGGGCAGGAAGGTCCTCCTGGTTTGAAAGGAGAGAAAGGAATTTCTGGTGTTGCTGGAATAGGTACTGTTGGTGCTCCAGGAAAACCTGGCTTAAAAGGGTTTGATGGTAAGACTGGATTTTGGATAAAATTTGGATATGCTGAGTGTAACATATTTCAAAAGTGGATACTTTAAAGTAATATATCTGTGATTGAAAGCTACACATTAAAAACATATTTATTTTCTTCATAGTTTTTTTGATTTGCTTGTTTATACATTTGATCTTGTAGATTTTTCTCATTCATTCCTCTTTAAATGTAATTAAAATTGAAAATATCAATTTTTTAACATGCAATAATTAATTTTGGTTTTTAAACATTTATTTCATCAAAGACTAATCTCACCATTCCTGATTTGAAAAAAAAATTGATTAAGGTTTTATTGACTTGATACAATCTTTGTTTGTAACAGGAATTAGTGTTTGTGCAAACATGAAAATGTTGAGGTATAATGTGTTTCTTCAAAGAAATGTGATTTAAAGGCATGTGTTTTGCTTTTTAAGTAATTGTGCAATAATCCTAACTTTCCTACCTGAATATTTCAGAAGATTACTTGTGTGCAGCTCTTTATCAAGCAAATGAAACTGAAATATAAATATTTTAAAAGACTTCCATGTTTTTTACAAGAATCTGACTATTCCTAAGATTGTGTTTTCAGTCATATTTTTACTTTTCACTGAAGAGATGTTATTTCCTGCTATTTATAGGTCCAAGAGGACAAAAAGGTTCTAAGGGACCCCCAGGACAGGTTGGAATTTCTGGTGAAAAAGGAATAATAGGAATCTCAGGAGATAGAGGAATATCTGGTATCCCAGGCCAAGATGGTATTCCAGGAACCCCTGGAGTTCCTGGAATGGATGGATTACCAGGATTAGTAGGTAGGTACTTATGTATATATTAATTATATATAATTATTTTTAATATTGACAGTGCTGTATTTTTATTTAAGTAGGGGTCAGAATTTTTTATACAATTTTGTCTGATAAAATATTTCTCCATTTCAGAGTTTTACAGATTTATAAATTGTTTCTTAAAACATTTAACAGTTAATGATATTTATTTTATTTTGACTTGTTCAGTTTGATTAGTTTTGGTATGGTTGATTTAGTTAAATGTTATCTGTAATTTTTGTATCCTTGTGATCAAGTTTTAGTTTCATTTTGTTGTTAATAATATGTTCATTAACAACAAAATGACTGCTGAAGTATCTATGAATGTGTGAGTATACATAGTTTTGTATCTAAAGCAAAACATTATCACTTGAACAGTACACAAGGCTATTAAGTAAACAGTCAGAATACTTTGAAACTTTCTATGTGCCAAATAAGTAAAACAGTAGTTTGTTTAAAAGTTAAGACTTTTTTGCTGATTCTGCTTCTGTATTCAAGATATTGTTACTTTATAAAACTCATTTATTGTCAGATAAACAGAGCATAATAACTATGGTTGTTGTGTCTGATGATGGTAACTTAACTGATGAAATGTTATTTATGCAAGCATGAAAATCTTGAGATGTGTTGTGTCTCTTCAAATAAATGTGATTTAAAGGAATGGCTTGTTTTTTTACAATCCACCCTATAGTTAAAATTGGCATTTTAAAAGAGGCGGAACTATATTTTATGATCAACGTTCACATTCTAATCATTTTGCCAGGTTAAGCTGACATCATCAGATACAAAAAAAAATAAAAAATAATTATTCTCTGTATATCCAGTAATAAACAAGAGTTACACAACAGGGTATTTCCTTTAATTGTTGTTACTTTGTGTTATCTTAATAATGAGAACCAGAAGTAATAATATTATAAATTTAAAAGAAAATTGCATTTACATTTTTCATTGTTATAGTATTCTTTCTGTAAACATGATGCCATTTTTCACACTTTTTATGTAAACCTTTTACTACACTGTACTTTAATACTATGTGTTAAATATTTATAATCTTATCAATTTGTTCATTGTTGTTGTATGTGTAAGATTATTTCAAAATTAATTTTCCTAGTAAAACATAATTCAAATTACAAGCTGTAAATAATGTACAGGTCACTCATAAGCTCAGGAATTTTTATAGTATTTAAGATGTCACTTCATATGAGTTCCAGTTAATACTTGTTTTGTTCATAAGTTTAGTTGTATTTGCTATCAGTGACTTCTCTCCCCATCTTTGAGACAGTTAGTGATTTATTTATATGAAATCTGGCATACTGGACTCATAGTATTTGTACTGGAGAATGAAAAGTGTTATGTATTCAACTATAATGTGATTTGAATCATATTTTCTTCATCTCATCTCAAGGTAGAGTAATTCTCCTGACATTTACATGAAATCACAAGCTTGAAATTTCGCTATACCTTTATATATTTATAAAGCTTCAAAGTAAATTTTCGTATGCTGTATTTAAATAATTTATAATGGTAGTGTTAACAAATACAACTATCAGTTATTTGTAGTTTTGAGGAACAACAACAAATTACTATTGGAAACAACTTGAAAAGTTAGTTTATTCAATACTCTCTCATAGATTGATTTGTTCATTAGTTCTACTATTTTTAGAAATCTTTATTATTTTGTAACAGTCATGAATTACCATTGTTTTACAATAAAACAATGCTCATAGTTTACAAATTTTAATATGCATTCATACATATGTACTAATTTCATTTTAGGTCTTTCACCATTTTCTCTGAGCAGTTGTCACTTATAAACTTTTCTGTACAAAATGAAGTTAGAGCAAGTCTTTTTGATGCTTCCTTCATTGTACTCCTTTGCTTATGTGTTTTGGTTTTATTAAAGATTTAAATTGATATCTTATACATTTTTCTTGTGTTGAGCATGTAGCAAATCTACAGTTTTTTTATGCTTTCTGCAAAGCAGAATATTTAAAAATATTATAAAATTATCATCTATAACTAGTTATATAAAATATTTACATGAATGAAACTTTTAGTAATTAGATAAGTTTGATTCATTATTAATTTTTTTTTATTACACAATATCAAATGCTTGTTATAATGATGTCTATTATGTAAAGCAACAACAAAATATGGCCAACATATGCATATGGTTTGAGAGATATACTTACTTTAATGAAGTTTTATCTGTATATATTATTGTTTTTCATGCATTATATTGACAATTTTAATATTTTTTATGAGTTATAAGTCTTTTGTACTATCTTACAATGTTGTATATATCAGTCTAAGACTGTAAACCTTGGACAATAAAGGAGATCAAATTGTGAGAAATTATTACAGAAAATTCTACAACATGGCTAAATTGGCATTTTAAAAGAGTTGGAACTGTCTTTTATGATTAACTTCCACATTCCTGTTAGAAGACCACATGTACTAATTGCTGTAATCCTCAAGAATGAGAACCTTGTTCTAGGACATTCTAGTCCAGTTCAACCCCTGGTTCCATGTTAATACAATTATTGAAATCTATACAAGCATTTCGAGCTGTTTACTTCACTAATCCTTGGCTTAACTTTTATTTTCTTCATAATGTTTTTTATGCATAACTGTCAAAATTGTTTAAACATTAATAGAGTTGTCTATTAGGATTAGATGTATCAACTAAAATAAGATATTCCTATTTTTTATGCATGACCAATAATTTTTTCATGTATAACTGCTAAGACAAGAGATTTCTATTACAATATGATAAGAAAACAATATCTTAATTTGGTTTAATCAAGATGAATTTCAAGTAAGATAATATTCAGCTTTTCTTTTATTTGAAAGGTATGAGGGGTGAACCTGGAGAATCGGGGACCCCAGGACAGTCTGGAATACCTGGACAGCCTGGATTAGAAGGAGTACCTGGCCTTAAAGGCATGTGTAGTTGTAAACATAAGAATCTTCTACTAAAGAAAATTGTTCTAGCAATGTTCATTCAGTTTCCATCATTGTATGTACACATGCACATTGGTTCATTTTATGTAATAATAGTTTGTTCAAATTTGTTAACTGTTTATTTTAGCAAGTTGCCATTAGTTTTAGCATTCTGTTTTATGACATTAAAAATAAAATATGTAAATTTATATTGTTAGTTTTAAAAAAGTTTGTTAACATTACTGATTAATAATATCTAATTTATCATCTGAGTTTAACAGTTTATTTCCTATATAATAAGTTACCATTACTTCCTTTTAAGTTCTCAATCTATGCTAGGTGGTTTGAAACTTAGTTATATTGAAGTGGTATATTTATTAATTATGAAATTTAATTTAAGTGGCTTAGACATTTATCAAGTTAACATCATGATATTTTTACTTCATTGTTTTTGGTAATGTAGCTAAATAGTTTGTGGCATGATGATATCAATTTGTTTTTGGAATTTGAGTTTGTGTAAGAGATTTTTTTTGTTGTCATTGTAAGGTATGAAATATTTTAAATCTGTGTTTCTAGTTCTAAGTGAATGTATTTAAATGCAATTTTACTGTTAAAACTATCAGGAAAGCAAGGAGAGTTAGGGTATGCAGGACATCAAGGACAACAAGGTTTACCAGGATTTAGAGGTGATGTAGGAGAACCTGGACCACAAGGACCTGAAGGTCTGCCTGGAGAACCTGCATTACTTGGTCAGAAAGGGGATTCAGGAGAACCTGGACTTCCAGGTAGGTAAATGTTTTGAAAGAACATTTTTTTTTCTTCTTCTTTAGTATACATACTTAAATTGTTGGTAGAAATACAAATTTACCTGAAGATAGTTGTGGAAAACATCTTTTGGTAAAATAATATTTTAATTTTATGACTTGAATAGAAATAAGTTAAATGATTCAGTATATTAATGTCTTTAAAAATGAAAAAAATCCACAAATTAATGAACTGAATAAGTATCTCATTTTGTAAATAATTTTAATGATTGGAGGTAATGAAAATACTAAATATCGAAAGTTTTATAATTATAAGGTTGTGATTAAAGTTCAAGTTTAAGAAAACATTTATATTTTGGAATTTTGAAATTGAATATGTTAAAATGATAATCTGCATCAAGAAATATTTTTAATAAATAATCTTAGATGTTTAATAAAACCACTTGCAAGAAATAATCTTAGCTAAAGGTACTTCTACATTTAGGCTGTTCTTGTCACATTCATTGTTTGTTTTGTATTGGAGAATTTATGAATTAGTACATTTTTCTACTCCAAAATAATAATTTACACTGTGGTGAACTTGCTAAACACGGTGAATCTGTTGTATATGAAAACATATTTTCACTTCCATTAATGAAAGGGAACAACACTTAAAAACAAAGATAAATAGCACTAAGAGTAAGAATTATTTACTAGGGTGAAACAAAAATATCCGTCTAAATTCTGTGTGCTTTAAGGAGTTTTCTAAGCTAATGATGATTCTGTAATATGTCTACTTTGATAAAAAATGTGGATTAAGTTTGTTTGAACTCAAATGTTCTGAATACTTCTTTAAGAGACAAAAAAGTATCAAAAACTACTCATAAACATGGAACAGCATTGAGTTATGTATTGTAAAAGTAAACACAAAATAATTCTGTTATTCTCATTTCACATTCTGTGCTACGTGCTTAGTAGAAGAAAAAATCAAGGGGAAGTTTCTATTAAGGTGATTACAAGATCTTTTATGATCATTAAGGAATTGCAGAAGAATCATTCAACATACCTGTTCTGGAGTTGTTCTTATCATCAACAGTACAGTACTTACCTACTCATAAGATTAGTTATTTTTGTTCAGTGGTGCCCTCTGTGTGCAAATGTTTCTTTATGCATGCCATAAGCCTTCTTCTCCACACTCTTGGAATCAGAACCAACACATCTATCATGTAAATTATCATACCTCTTAACCAAAGGAACATGATATGCTTATATGATGCATATGATTCCCTCTATATTTCTCGATTAAATAAACTTCACTTTGTGTTTGGCAGCACTTGAATTAGGACATACTCTTTTATTTTTTTATTGTTGTATGTTTGACTTTAGTTTCCACTCAGAATTTTCAACTTAAATTCTATACTCTGTTTGTAGTAAACTTTCTGTGCTATGAATTCTGAAGTTCACACTACCACTTTGAGGAATTTAGACCTCAGATAAGCATGACTCGTTGGATTTATTTGATTTATGTGTTGGGAGATAGAATGTTTTGAAGTCCATCTTTTATCTATAGCCTTCTTCACAGCTCCAACTAGCATTTCTGCTCCTTTACTGGCTCATGAGGAATTTGTCCTTGGTTTTCTGTCTCCAGAACTTGCCAATCATTACTGTTTTCATTTTGTTGTGTCTTCTAGGCATAATTCAGTTCTCACGAAACTATGTCTTAGTGTTGTGATGTTTTTTTATATGCCACATAATTATTTTTTTACCTTATTCTTACTTATTACTTTTAGTTTTTTATCCATCCTCTGATATTCTAATTCGTGTTGATCTTTTAGCTTCATTACTGTGTGGAGAGATAATGTGCTGCACCTTCCGAAGACTTTAGCAACATATTTCGCCCTTTTTTTCCATTGAACTGTTTATCAATTTTATATTAGTATTTCTCAGATTTCTTGTTACCTATTTGAGTGAAGACTCCAGAATTATATGTAGTTTCTTTGTTTCAAGGACATAAGAGATTGTGATGGTGTATTGGTTTGGGTCTGTTTACTCTTAATTTATTATATGGTTTTTCTTTGATACAGTATCATAAATTATTGGGTCTCAGGTGTTGTCTGCCATCAATATTCCACCTCTATAACTATTGTGGCTGCTTGTGTATGTCAAAGTCTCATTTGTCTCCCCCCCCCAATGTTATGTAAATATCATGTAAATGTTGTTGAGAGTGTTATGTAAATGTCATGTAAATATCATATAACGTCGTATTTGAATTCCCATATTTATTATTTATAATTCTGTATTTATATTATTATTTCGAGGTTTAAATCGGTGAAATTTAAAGTAACATTTTAGAATTAATTAAAATTCATTTAGAAATTTTTAAAACTAAATATATTGATCACTTGTATTGGCCTGGTGTTTGTACTGTGGAATTCTGGGAAGTTACGCGATATAGTATATAAACAGATGGCGATGCGAGAGAAGAAATCATCTACTTTTACTCGGGTCAAGAAGTAAGTCATCCATTTTATTCGGATCAAGAGCTTTGTCTTGTTTGAGAAAGTTTAAACTGAATTTGTGAATAGAGCTAGATCGATTAAAGCGGTGAAAACTTTTATTCCGTCAACCTTTACAATTCAGTCGGATTACGGATTATATCGAAAGTCAATAGGAATTGGACTGTGAACTTTTGTTTGAAATTACCCATCCAAACTTCGAAAATTTCTCCGTGGGACTGAATTCAACGCCTAGATTAGAACTTTGGATTTCGGATTTGGGCACTTATCCTGGATCATATTATTAAGCACAGGCCAGTACTTTTTTGTATTGTAAGTTGTTTTGATGGTTGAAATTGGATATCTGTTATTGCCATTGGATAATTTATTTTGTGTCTATCACATAAGTAGATAATTATAATAAATTATACAAGCTGCTATCTGTGTCTTTCTGTTGCGTTCAGTCCACATAAAAACGTAACACCCAACAAAACAAAAACAAAATTCACCACATCTGGTTTCTTATTTCTCCATTTCATTCCCTCCTTATTGAGCTTCCATGAATGATCAGCATTTGTCAGAAGTGGTTCGGTAATTGCTCTGGCATCTGGCAATCAAACGTTTTTCCTATTCTTCCTGGGGTTTTTGTTCTCATTTCAATCTTGTTATATCAATATCCAGATTCACCTTGGAGATCTTATTTCCCTGAGATAGGTGTTTTCTCGTGGATTATGGATATCGTCTATGGATTTCTCCTATACTTTCCTCATATAATGATATCACCTCTTTCTCATCCTTCTCTTTGGTATGTCTCTCTCAGGTTGGTTAACCAATTTCTGGCTCTTCTGTGAAATTGCTTTAACATCTTTCATGGTTGGTTGAATTTTCTGGGCTTTTGTACATCATATCTATGTTAGGGACTGCAATTTTATAATCTTGTGGGCAGCTAGCTTCTTCTAGCTTCTTCTTCTAATCTTCGGGATTAGAATCGACCATTCTTATCTAACAGCTCTTTTCTATGGTGGTTTGGATGGGCTGGTTGGCCAACATAGAGAAGTCCTTCCTCTGACACATTCACTATCTTGTCCATTTGGAGGTCTTTTTTTATCAAATATCCATCAAACTCTGCCTTCTCCTTCTTGACTTATTTCAATGGAATTGTAGTTACTCACACCTTCATGGCTTAGTCACTTACTGCTCACAGGATTGCTTTTGGGGATATAGTTTTCCATCACAATGTTGATTTTTCTTGCACATGTTCATTTACAATTCCTTGTAAGGGCATGTCATGAAAGGTAGAACCTTGATTGGGATCTTCTTTCCACTGTATTTTCCTTCCTCCTCTACAAGACTATCTGGAGTGGCAGCTGGACAACACCCATAAGTCGGTAAGTGTGCTGCTTCCTTCTGTGCATCTGGATCTACTTTCCTTCAGGCATGGGAAGTATGAGTCAATCAGAACAATTCTTTAGATCAGTGATCTGTGGACTTTGGTACTGTGCATATTGCTGTTCTTGAACCTTTGTGTGTGTATGTTAAACTTTATGTTGCTTTCTTCTCCTGACCAAACATTGTCTAAAAATGATTCCTTTGGCCAATTCTATGGCAGCAGCATATATCACCCAGCATGAGAGCAGCTGATCAAGAAATCTATGTTTTTGTTATTCAGTCTCTTTTACTGAGAGTATGCCTATCTCATTTACATAATTACATGTTCTGTGCAGGGTGCTTTCTATTTTATTGTAGATCATCTTTCACATTTTGACCAGATATATAACACTGAGTGGGCATTAGATTCCTTTGTATTAAAGGTTCTTTGCCATTAGCAGGAGCCTTCACACACAGATGCATTCGATATGGGCCTGTACCCTTAGTTTCCTCTCTTTTGGTCACCTATACTTTATTCACTGGCTCTAGCAGCTGATATCTTCAGTAAAAATTGGTCCAATAAATATCTTTGTGTCCCATCCATCTGATTACTTCATCAGGTGATTTCTTGGCCACTTCACTCCTTGCTTAGTCCTCATAATTGCTCCTTATTGACCAGCTTAGCATTGGTTTCCAGTGTTGTGTTGGCTACCCCCTGTTCCTTGTTTGCTTCTCCCTTCCTTTTGCTTGATTACACTTTCTACATCCCAACATTCATGTTCTTGTCCAGTTTCACACACTGAAATACTTTGTTCTTAGCTAGTTCCATCTGGTCATTTTATGGGTGATGTAAACAATGTAAGTAATAGTTCGTCCATTGTTGATATCCTATTAGAGGGTTTTCTGCTGACTGGTATACCCTGGCTCATGTGGCAGGAATTCTCACTGGGGCCTTGATTCTCCTTGCTTTCATGATATCATGTGGTTTTCACACCTCACCTCTCATTTTACTGACACTGTAATGCTTTTACTTCCCCAGCTCTTCACATGTTCCTGCAATACTTCCAGTTACACCACTCTCACTGACATTTTACTCTTTTGGATTGGGCCACTTATGTTATCAATCATTCTTTTTCTTTATCTCTATTCAAACCATTTCCTAATGTTCAATGTTACATGATTCATTCTCTTAACCCGTGGATATTGATGGTCAGATGTTTTTACCATTAACATTTCATGTACCATTCTCCTATTACCTGTCCTTTCTTTATTTGGCTTGTTCTTTCTCCGATAGACCTTGGCAACTTTTTCCCACCTTTACCCTTTGTTAGATCTGGACAGACTTGTGTATCTTATCAAGGATTTTTGTTCTTCCATACTCTGTTTTTCTACCTCCTGGGATACATGATCCTATCTTTTTTTTTTTACCTCTTGGCAATCATAATCAGTTTTGATTTTCACCACCTCTCTTTACCAATTTAGCCCAATTTTTGTTTTGATTGGCTTATTCTTCCTGCTTGACTTCTCCCTGTTATCTTCCCTCTAATTCTACACTTTGCTATTTTTCATCCTTCTTGTCTTCATTTTTCAGTACAGGAGATTCTGGGTAGTAAGTGGTGCCAGGTATTCTTTAACTCTAAATCCACACTATTCGACCATATTGACTTGCATTTTATCTTCCATGACTTTGTATGCTTGCGTATGAGATGGATGCTTCATAAGATTACTTGAAGGTGAATAGCCTTGAGATATTTTGCTTCATAAACATCCCTGTCCTAGACCATACCACTTGTGGACTGGATGAGTGAAGTAGAAGGGGATTGTTGCCTATCCCTGTTGCACTTGGTGTGAATAATATTGTATGGGGTGCTTTTTAAAGTGAGGTTTCATGGTCACTCATTGTATCACCTCTGGTGATGATGTTCCTTTGAACATTCCATCACATTGTTACCATTCTTCAAGTGGAGTATGAGAATCATTGCCACTTTCCAGTTTCAAACTACTGGAGTAGTTGACCATAGAAGCACCCTCTTGAATGAGTTCCACACAAAACAGGTTAGAATCATTTAGTATGTATGTGATGTGGTCTCCACATAAATTGAGCTGCCACCTTACTACTTGATGTCAGCTCCTGATTATATTTACATAACCACTGGAATTGAGCCATCACACTTACAAATTACATGGCCTTCTTATAAAATTTATACAACCACTGTAGTTGAGCCATTACATTCATAGATACACAGACATGGGAGTTGAGCTGTCACCTTGTAGAATTACATGGCCTTTCTATTCCTTTTAAAAATAAAGAGTAGAGCTGAGCCATAATGTTATATCTGTCAAGCTCTGCTGGTATATATATATATATATATATGCAATCTTTATATAACAAATAATGAACATATACTCTTTTAGTAGTTCAAGATGAACAGTTATACTGGATATATTTCCTGGAGAGAAATAAACCATTAGAAATATTACTTATATGCAATATTTGTTTTACAGAAATACTGAATTTGATGCTTCCCAGGATAAATATTGAATTTCAAAATTACATTTAGGTTTAGTTTGAGCTTGAAGGTGAATGAGTGAAATTTCATAAGTAATGAACTATGAAAGAATAACAACTCAGTTGTTACTTGATAGAATACATTCCAAGAATCAAAAAACTGGCTTTGCTAAAAAACTAACAAAAACACTTTACTTTCTCCTTGGTTTTGAGATTTATATACATTTGTTTTCATAAGTACCTTTCCATTTGAAAATGTTAGGTCCAACAGGAAGACTAGGACCTTCTGGTTTACCAGGAAAACCAGGACCTAAGGGAGAACAAGGAATCCCAGGAGAAGCTTTTGGAGCAGAAGTTGGACCTAAGGGTCTTAAAGGAGATAAAGGTTTTATAGGTGTAACAGGGCCTTCTGGACTAAAAGGACATATGGGAGGCTTGGGTGCACCAGGTAAACTATTTGTGAAATTTTTTGTATTATATAGTTATTCATTTTTGTTACATGCCAGGTATTCTACTGTGTATGTATGGTGTATCATTCCATAAATTATTCAGCACACACACTGTGTTTCCTTCTGTGTGTTGAATTTTTGTATATTAAATATTCAACCTAAAGAACAAATATCCTGCAATTTTGGATATATCCCATTGTTACTGTTGTTTACCCATTCCACATTAAGATGAGGTTTGTTCACATAATTTAATGTCTTGTCAGACCATCATCATGCAACAGCACCCTTAGTCTGTTAATACACTCTGATTAATCTTCTAGACAGATGGGCAATGACATGCACACACTATACACCAAGCTAAACACTGAAACAAGCATGTTAAATATGTTATGCAAATACCATGTACTTCATTTTCTTATAGTGCCCATTTTAAATATGTAAAGAGGGATTAATTTTCCAAAGTTCTTATTTTGAACCTGTGAAATCTTACTGATATTGCATGTCAACTTCAACAGTATGTGTTACTTTCTGTAACACATTTTGGGAAAAAAAGCTGCCAACTGTTTGTATTTTATTATGCTTTACATTACTGTATAATGTGGAGTCTTAATTAGTTAGTGAAAGAAACTTACTGTTTTGTAATGTTTCAAATACAACCGTATGAATAGGCTAATATTATGTTCTATTTCCATACAGTTAGCCTTCTTTTTTTTTTCTTACTACTGGCTTGTAGCATTATTAAAACTATGTGAACAATTTTTTTCATATTGTTAAACATATACCTGTTGTCATGACTATAATGTTGTAAAGATGTATATTTCTGTAGTTAGTGATACCAGCAGTTGGAGTTTTTATGTAACTGTGTTCTCAAGTTGAAATTTTTGTAATAAAATATCTTTGTTTTAATGTGTTACCTTTTTGTTATTGAAACAGATAGAATAATCCCCTGTATTTTATTCATATAATGACATAAGTGTTTTTTTTCATCTATTATGTGGAAGTTAAACAAATGTTTAGTTTCTAAAATATATTTTACTGAAATGTTATTAACAAAAGCACAAGTTTGTGACACGAGCATCTTCTTTTTACTAAAAAAAACCATCCACTCAGCTCATTGCACAAAATATTGTATCATGCTTTGATGAATCTCAATTAGATGGAAATAAGATTTGGAATTTATAATATTATAATATGACCTTGATTTCTTGTGTTTTTCTGAGGTAACTGGATTGTATATGAATTGACTAGAATCCTCTGAAAGATATCTATTTGCTGAGGCAAATGATTGACTATAACATTTGAGTGTTAAATTCTTGTTGCCACTCAATCATTAGGTCTGGTTTGTAAAATTGCCTTTAGAACAGCAAAATTTTGAAAATAGATTGTACAGTGTAGAATTAAAAAATGTAATTTTCACAACTAGTAAGTGACCAGAACAGTAACTCAGATTATTGTTATCCTTATCAAATTGGTTAGTATTCCTCTCTGGCTAGGGAATGATGGAGTCAAGGGTGATAAAGGATCTAAAGGTTTCCCAGGCTATCCGGGACGTGATGGCTTTCCAGGACGTCTCGGTCCTAAAGGAAGAAGTGGTCTACCAGGTTTCCCTGGTATTCCAGGACCAAAGGTCAGTTTAAACTCGTATTGCTTCATTACTAGCAATAAGGGTTAAGGAACACTAACATAATGTAATATTCACAGAAAACAACAGAAAAAAAAGTTACAGTTGTATAAGAATAACTGTTCTGTAAAATATCCAAATAGTTTAAAATAATTTATAAGCAAATAAATATTAACTTGCAAGTGCTAAGACAGAATATAACTGATGATATACTTCTGTTTCTGTCACATTCAATTGCATTGTTATAATTTTTAAAAGTTCTTTATGCAATAACATTAACACTTGAAAATATTATCAAAAATAATTTTGAAACAGTCGACTCTTGTAGTTTTTATGAACTATTGTATTTAACATTTAGTATAAAAAAAAGGCTTTTAAGTATTTATTTATAAGATTTAGTATAGCACACCTAATGCCTTCGACACTGAGATAAGATAAGAGAATACATTATGCTACCAAAGGAGATATAGTACTTTATTATAAAACTAATAAACTGACAAGTGAAGAACAATTAATTACTTATCCATAGGGAGAGAGAGGATTAGTTGGTTTACCTGGAGTAAAGGGACCTGTAGGAGATGAGGGATCTCCAGGTAGGCCTGGATTAGATGGACATAAAGGTCAAGTTGGAGACAGTGGAGAACCCGGACAACCAGGTGAAAATAAAATGTCATCTTTGCCTAGTTTGCTTGTTTAGTGTTCACTGTTTTGTTATGGGAATAGAAGTAGCACAACTTTAATAAACAAGAAAGTGATAAATACATGTTGAAACAGTTGAATAGTTTTTGTTGGATTTAAAAATATATCAGATTATTTAAGATATTTTAGGTAACTGAAAACTAGTTGAAGTATATAAAGAAAAGTTTTATATTGGAGATCTTAATTAAGTTTTGGGTTGTATAATATTGAAACTAAACTTATTTTCTAATTTTAATAGGTCTCTCTTCTACCAAAGTAAACAGAGGTGACCATGGTGAACCTGGATCTCCAGGACTTCCTGGATTTCCTGGAGAGAGGGGAGAATCTGGGTTTCCAGGAATACCTGGATCAAAAGGGGAACAAGGAGATCTTGGATTTGAAGGCTATCCTGGAACTTCTGGAAGAGATGGACCAAAAGGTACAATACATGTAAAGTAACTCATGAGAAGTATACTGTTTGTTGCTTAGATATTTTATTGTACAGAGTGCTTATGAATAAAAATGAACTTCTGCTGTGGGTCAAACATATTATAGAGTACACGTAACAATGCTGTTATCGATGGATCTTTGCGTGTGAGTTATATGCATAGCCAGCCACTATTATTAATGATAAGAAATTTTATAAAGGTTACATATATGGTGGTTGGACAAAATAATGGAAAAACTTCACCTATTTAACTAAAGTTTGGTATCCCTAAGAGAAGTAAATGTAACCATCATATACTATATCAATGAATTTATATGTGTACCAATATCAAAACTAAGGAAGTATGTCAGATATTCAAAAAGGTGTGATGGAAGGTGAATATTCAGCTGTATACTCACTAATTCAGGAACAAAATAATTAATTTATCCAAAAGAACAATCTTAAAAGTGATTCCCATCATGAATATAGAGAAATAAAAACACATTGACAAGGATAATAGTTGTCATAAAACTGAGTTTAAAGGTTATGACAAATGAGCATTAACTTGAATAGACAAAAGCATCAAAAGTGTGTATATTACTTCAGGTTAAACTACAACAGTTAATTTCTTTACAATAACTCAAAGAAAATTACAAAAGATAAGTTATTATAGTAGATCTGTCAGTTAGAGAACTCTAATAATACCACAAAAATACAAAACAAATGGTGTAAAAACACAAAACTTGAACTAAATGTTAGTGGAAGAATGTTGCTTGACCATATTAATCTTATTTTGTACTCTGCTTATCAATTGGATGTGTTTATACATGATGAAAACCAAGACCAGCTTATAACCTTACTTGACTTGTGCCATTAATTAGGCATGGTGATGTTCTGTGATAATATAGAAAGAGTTTTGTTTGAATTTTTTAGTGCTTATTATCTCAGCGAAAGGTAAATTGGCAAAACAATCATTACTTGAATCTTATTGATGAATTTTATGGAATAAAGCATGTCTCTTTCAAGAAGACGATGTACCATTTCATACTGGTGAAATTATTATTGATTGGCTCTGAAAAGTGCGAAGAAGAATTTGAACCAACACCACAGTCACTGAACTTGGATGTTATCAGATTAGTATTTGTAGTCAGTTTTTGAATCTAAGTTTCATAGCAGATTTCTACTATCAACATTACCTCCACTATTAGAAGAAACTGATCAACAAATGATCAAAAATATCATTTTCTGATTCACAGCACTTTGTTTCAACATTACCATATTATGTTAATGCTGTAAAAAATAGCATTATATAGCATAATACATAATATGTTATATTAAAATTATTTTTAGTATATAAAAATTCAGTCACATGATAACTACAGATGCACAGACACAGTGGAATGGAATGTACTGTAACTACAGTTTGACATTTCATAGGTAGTGTGGTACCATGAAAATTGGTTGCTTTTCGGAAGTGTATGTAATAGCCTTTTTCAATGCAAAATATACATCTACTTTTGCCTTAAAGGTGGTCTCAGATCAAGGATTTAGAATTTTCAAGATAAGTATACTTCTTATATTGAACTGCAATCAAAAGTAAAGAAATGTAGATATAACTTGGAGCATCAGGACCATACAGAAGGAGACCTGCAATGGATCGTATCCCAGGTGTGATAAGCAAAGTGTGGCATCTAGTAATAAGTGAGAATTCTCGAGCACAAAGATCAATGGCAAAAACCATCCATGTATCCCAAGCAAAAGTGAGTGTGCTCTGTAATCAAGAAAGATGTCCACACAAGAAGAGTGACTCAAGTCATGTAGGTACTACTTGCTTCCATGACATATCCAGGAAAGGAAGACTCTCTTTAGAACAATTCTTATGTGTACCTTGGTTATTGCAAAATGTCCCTTGCCATTTTGTACTGGACACTTATAAAAGTTTTGTCACAGCATGTTGCAAAATGTTTTTTTAAGAAATTATTGATCATCACTTGCTACTGTGCCAAGGGCAAAGTAGGAGTTAGGAGAGTTGGTAGAGAGATTAAGATGAATTCTACTTTCAACTAGACTAATGTTCTGGACCCCTCTATAACACAAATAAAAGTTCTGTAAAGAAAACAAGATCAGCAGGGAAGTGTTTCTTTAAGATAAGGCTTCCAGTCATATCTGCTGTTCAATCTTAACATATCTCAACCTAGGGAAGCAAATATATATTAATGCTATACCATATGGAAACATACTGGTCAAGTTACCAGAAATAGCACCTGTAGATTTGTTTGTGCAGTTAGTTCACTGGAAAGGGCACTAATAAATTGTCATTGTTTACATAAGATGAAATATATATAAAGCATGCTGGGAGAAACCATGTTCATTGGACAAGATTTCTCACAACAAAGCAGTGGTAATTGCTGTAGGGCTATTTGTCAAGATGCATAGTTGTCAGATAGAGCATGACAATATCTGGTGACAGGGAATATAATGGTGTGTTAAGGCTCCAAAATAGTTTGAATATAATGTACTCAACTCTGTATTATTTGTTAATGGTGGAACAACTCCATATTAATAAAATAAATGTAGAATTTAATAGCTGTTTTCATTATTTTGTCCAAATCTTTAGATAGTGGCTTTTGATACAAACTGGATTTTAATAGAAATAGTATACAAGTATAAAGGAAATAAATCATTATGTTTGTAATTCTGCTTTTTTTATTCATTTATACAGGTTATCCAGGAGAACCTGGCAGAATCGGTGAAGAAGGAAAACCAGGTTTTCCAGGTGAGTTACTTTTCATATGTTATTATGTATTTGCAAGTGTTAGAGTACTAAATGTATATTTGAATTTTATTTACCTGTGTATAATTTAAGGACAACAAGAACCTTTTGGTTCATCTAGGCCATACCACTCACTAAACAATGCTTTAGAATGAAAATAAAACACTCAGACATAATCTTTATCATTTAATGTGTACCAACCCTTGTTTTAAATGCTGTTAAACTATCTGTATTAATCACAACTGAAGGTAACCCATTTACAAGACTGATGATTCTTTTAGAATAAAGCTGTCTTAGCTGGAGATGACTCCTACTTTGCCACAATTTATATTTGTGTTCCCTAATTCTAACATTTTAACCTAATATAAGAAGTCCAAGAATGAACACAGCTCTTCATATATGGCTTAACCTACGACTTTTATTCGATATTTCTGCAGATACAATCTAAAAAAATTTATTCTACCATTAAAAGTAGCACATAGCTTGGGTGACTTAAAGAGATTGATCAACTATAACCATGCTCAAAAGAAGAGATAAATTAAAATGGTGTTTTTATACGGTAACATTTAAAAAAAACAACATAACTATAGTTATATTTTGCAGTTGATTTACATTTAAGATTTCATTTAAGTTAACAGTTATACAGTTTTTTATATAGATACACTGAAGTAATTTTTCATTTCACTTGTATATGGACGTTTTTGGCTTATAAGTTATTAAGAAGAAATGTTCTTGATAATTATGAAATTTACGTGCAACTAAAAGTTTCTACTTTTGAGCTTTGAAAATCTGCTTGAAATAATGTGCTAAATTCAACCTGGATAGTACTTTCTGTAGTTGGTCCAGTCAAGGAACTCATTTGGTGTTTTATATGATAGTTGCACTGTTTTCCACTTTACCTTTTGTATAGAAGACTGTTTTGCTGCTAACCATGTACAAAAAAAATATGCTTTGTGAATCCAGTTTTGGCATTTTCAAATATAATCTCTTTCTGACCTCTGATAGGGAAAATTAATTTTGAATTTAAAGTCTACTGAGCTAGGTTAACCATGAGATTATCACAGTGACATGAGATTTATTTTTCATAACTGTAGAGTTTATACTGCTTCTTTTACCAGATTTGTTTTATTGGTAATGCAACATTATGCTGCATAAACAGACATCATATTTTCGCAGTTTAAGAACTGTGAAAACTGTTTAGAAGTTTTAATTTCTGTTTACGTTTTAACTACAAAGAATTGAAAATTATGCATGCAGATTGTGTTTCTGATATCTTTATCTGCATTAGATGATCTGATATATTAAAGAGGAAGCACTTCTCTTTCCAATTTATTCTTAAAAATATGTTATTTGTCATCAAAACTTGATTTTTTTCCTGTAATTATCCTTCCTTGGTTGACAAGATTTTTGAAGGATTGATTTTTTTTTCTTGGTCACATTGGGTTAATGTTAAGAAAAAATTACATATTTTTAAACTTAGAAATTAATACACATTAGTGAAGGTTTCAGTTTGGTTTTTATTAATCCTACAGTACAGTAACTTTACTGTATTGTACATGGTACAGAGAACAGTCAGTAATGATGTTAACGATTAACTTTCTTCAGGACTTGGTTACTGATGAAATATACTATTACTAAAATATTTTCAAACCAAAAACACTGTATGTAAACATAGCATAATGAATCTTTTTCTTTCATTATATATTAATTATGAAAACATCAGTGATTACAACCTACTAGTTTTGATGTTTCATGTTTTCAATGGACAAATAACAGCCATTTAATTTTTAAACTTGATTAGGTCTTCAAACAGATTAGAGAAGGAATATCTTGCTATCTTTTCAGGTAACTTTTATAAAAACTTGAAACAATAGAAGTAAAATGTAATACTTGTTTTTAGTATAATTTTAAACTCAACAGAACACAAACATTAGAGCTCTACAATAACATTTGCAGTCATGGTTGAATACTCTTTATCTTACAGGTATCAACTATTAATAAAATGGAGAATATGTCATCCCAAGAGTTCTTCTGCATGAACAATTGTAGATATGCTTTGTGAATTTTTCATAAAAGTTGAGGTCAAGTCTAATTGAAACTGTTTAGATGATTAGGAGTTGATGTAAAATGTTTACATTAGTGATCAAAAACAGAAAAGTAGTATAAAAAACAAATATTTTCAATAAACCAAAATGTGGTTAGAGTGGGGTAAACCAGCATTATATGCATTATATTTGTCATGTCTTAGAAACACTGTTTTCAATAGTAAGTCATTCATATATAAAAAGTTGGGATGATGTCATCTGTAATTTAATTACAAGTCAAACATTGTACAAGTATGTTTTTAATTCTATAGGTTCTAAAGGGGAGCCAGGTACTCCAGGCATACCTGGATTTTCAGGTCTCCCAGGCATACCAGGTGTCAAAGGAGAACAAGGGGAAGTAGGAGAAATGGGTTTGCTGGGCCCAAAGGGCTATCAGGGAGTTAGTGTAAATGGCCCAAAAGGTGAACAAGGTGAAATTGGACACCCAGGGGATCCAGGTAAGCACAGCATGATTAATTTGAATGGTTTTGTTTTTAAAGCATGAATTGAAGGTTGTTATAAATAAATACTATTCCTTGACATATTTCACATCTAACACTTTCTTCACCATTTTCTTGTATTAACTGATAATGTACAGGTTAAGTGATCTGCAAAATTAAGGAAGTGCAAAGTGAAAGGTGTTCACAGTAAATTTATGTTGAAGTTAAAATAAGTTGCTGAACACAGAATCATTGGGATATTATATCTAAGTGGATACTAAGTATAGCATTTTTATGAAAATTGCTTTTTTAGGTCGTTTTGTGATTGGTCCAAAGGGTGAGCCTGGTATTCCTGGAGAACCTGGTTTGATTGGACTTCCAGGAGATGATGGATTTTCAGGAATTAGCACTCCTGGGGAGAGAGGTATATCTGGACTTCCAGTAAGTAGGATTTTTAATTTAATGACTTTTCAGGCTTTATGTTCGAAAAATTGTTTATTTGCTTTTAGTGACTTTGTTTGTTCAAACTACACGTATTTTTAAGAAGAAATTTAAATTTGAACTGTGTGACTTGAATGTTAGTAGTGTATAAAATAGTGGTTTTGAGTATTTGTATTTTTATAAGTGAAATTTCTATAACAGCATTTGCATTATATTATGTTAGTGTAAAATATTTTATTAAAATATAATGAATAGGGATTTGACGGAATGCCAGGTCTTAAAGGCATAAAAGGCGATTATGGAATTGATGGATCTCCTGGTGTTTCTGGACAGAAAGGGTTAAGAGGAAATAATGGTTTACCAGGTGAACCTGGCAGAAGAGGTGATTTTGGATTAGATGGTGAGTTAATATTTTCTATTGTCTCCTTATTAATTAAACTATCAGTAAATTGACACTTGATGAATTTTCAGAGGATGGTTGCTGTTAATCCTATGATCAAAGATTCACTTGTATGTATTAAGCATGTCACTTTCATTTATATATTAAACATTTATCATGTCTTATTTTTATTCCACACCAATATCTTTAGATAATGTGTAATGCTAATTACTGAAGAATCTCAAGTTCTTTTATCATATCCAGGGCTATAACCTCTGGCGAGGGAAGGGGCAACTGCATCCATTTGAAATTGTGAATGAATGAACTTGACAGAAGTTTTGGTTTTAATTCTCACAAACTCCTTTAGGGCATGATAAACAACCAGAGGTGCAAGAGAAAATAGTTTCTTTTCAACCCCAAAGTTCAAATTTAAGAATTAATTATAAATTAGAATAAAAGATAATATTGGCTAA
Source organism: Carcinoscorpius rotundicauda (assembly GCA_011833715.1). Taxonomy (NCBI): domain Eukaryota; kingdom Metazoa; phylum Arthropoda; class Merostomata; order Xiphosura; family Limulidae; genus Carcinoscorpius; species Carcinoscorpius rotundicauda. Next base: position 46,673,827 of record CM022401.1, read on the forward strand.
TAGTAGGTATAACATATACCACTCAGTCTTGAGAATAATTGAAAGTATTTAATGATTAGTTACTTCTTCTTAAGGTGGATAAACTAAATATTTAACTACATTTCAATAATTCAGGAAAAGCAAGAAAAAAGTGAAGAAAAGGAGAGCTGTAGCTAAATTTTGGTAAAAAAATTAAAGGCCTGATAATTCTATATAATAATGTATTTTATGAAATATAATTATATTAGCAATTACAAGAATTATGTATATAAATATATACACTGCTGGCCAAATCCTAAGGCCAATAAAAATGAAAAAAATAAATAAAATAAAAAAACGTTTTTATCATTTAATAGGGAAAATGTGAACACTATGAAATTAACCTAAATACTAGCTGATAAAAAGTTTAAGACCATACTGAAACAAAGCATTAATCAGAAAACACGTTAACGAAATTTATTCAAATAATGTTCACATTTTCCTATTAAATGCTACTATAGTTTTTTATTTTTCCTTTTGTTATTTTCATCTTTTGAAGCTCTACTCAAATAAGTGGCTGAGTCTAACAATGCAAAATGCATATTTTTTCTTTATGTTCATTGGCCTTAAGATTTTGGCCAGCAGTGTATATGTGTGTGTAGATGTTATGATACTGATCATTATAAAGATATTTATATCTTTTGTCTTGTTAATCCTCTGTGAAGTTGCTGAGGCTACTGCTCCAGTATCAAGTGTGATGACGTTTTGAAATAACACTGTCAATGAAAATATTTTACATCACCTTTTTGAAACATTGTTAATGTCCCCTTTTTACTGGAACATGGGTGTTTCTTATTCACACATTTTTTTCATTTGATCCTAAAAGTGATCTCATTTATATAGAATGCACAAGTGCAACTAGGTTTCATCCAAACTTTGTTAAGATCAAATTAGTATCAGAACATTCACTTTATGTAGTTAGATTTTTTTATTTTAGCACAAAATTACATAAAGGCTAATTGCACTAGCCATCCATAATTTGGCAGCGTAAGAGCCAAAGTGAACTATTAGAGAAGGCAGCTAATCATCACCTCTTACCACCAACTATTGGGCTACCCTTCTACGAATGAATAGTGGGATTGACCATCACATTATAACACCCCCACGGCTGAAAGGCCAAGCATGTTTGGTGTGACAGGGATTTGAACCTGCAACCCTCAGATTAGGAGTCAAGCAATTTAACCACCAGGCCACTGTAGTTGAAACTTGCAAAAGAGTGCATGAAAGATGTGTGTTTAAATTTTCAGAGTATTTGAAAATGTAACCAATTGCATAACAGACATTATTCAATAATTAACTCTTGTATTAGTAATATTCATAAGGTAGATTACTTTCATATTTCAACTAAATATTGGCCTTTAAGAATTAGTAACTTATCAATTGTACTATTTACAAGAGTTCCAGGAAGTGTATTAATTATTTATATTGGAAACGTTTTACTTGTCTTTTTCAACAAATATTAACAAATATGAAATAAATGTGCTATATTTGCTACTGAATTACATAATTTCAAGGATTTAATAAGTTATGTACCACAGTGAAATTTGGCATCGCACTGTTCAAATGTTTTTTATTACATAGATCCTACTAAATAATGTATTTAGTTATTTACCTCTCAGTGTTTTATATCTTAGTTTAACATTAGTAGTATATTCAGTAGACTAGTTTATGTTAACCAGAATGAAGATTCAGAGTAAATTAAATTCAGGACCTCAGAGCAACTAGTTGTCAATGGATGATGAACTGTTTTATATTATATTTTCTAACCACAAGTAAATATATGTGGTTTTAATTAGTTTACATTTTTAATACCTTTTGATGTTCCAAGTATGTTTTGTGTAACATGAGATCAACCAAAACCACTAAGTTCATCCATTTTCTAGTTACATTTGTTCCATTTTCATTTTCAAAATTTATTATATCTGTAATCACCAAGGACAACTTTGCTTACAGTGACAGTGTTTCCTGGAGTTGGGAACAGTGTTATTCAATGATGATGAGAAAACCCATTTGTAGAGAAAATTATGTATGTAAAAAAATGGATGGTATTGGTAGAGAAAGCATTATGTAGAGGAACGAATAATCTTTTGACTTTCTTTGATCATTGTGAACCTGATGATGACCAAAGAAGGCCAAAATATTGTTTGCTTCTCTACATAGTGCTTTCTCTACCTATACCAGCCGTTTTTTTACATATGTAGTGTTCTTCAGTGGCTGTGCAGGTAACATATAAATGTTATGACCTCATTTATGTGGAATGAGAATGATCAGTGATGTTTGAACACTTTGTGCTTTGTAAATGCCAGTTTTTTTTCAAAGTAAAAAGCTTACATTTAGTCAGTATGATTTCTAAGCTTCATTGTATGATCGAAAAGAGATAACTAAGTTAATAAGGGATAGTTCATTGTTCCCTAATCATATATGCATTGTATGTTTGTTTTGAACTTTCATTAAAAGTTGTTTCTGTCGTGTTTTATACATTGGAGTTAGTCTGGATATTTGTCAGCATAAACTCACCCAGTACAACTTCAGCACTGTTTTGTAATTCCATATGTTGAATGAATGTCCTGTTTGGTGAACTTATCTGATATAGCTCAAACATATTTTCATTTCATCTGAAAATACCACATTATACTGAACATTGAAGAGCAATTAGTTGACAGTAGATAATGAACTGTCTTGCATTATTATTTTCCAATACACACACAGGTGATTTTGATTAGTTTACATGCTCTTTAAATATCTATTGATATTTTATATATATATCTTTTTCTAACAGGTGACAAGGGGGAAAGTGGTGACCCTGCCCCTGCACCATTGCAGCACCTACGACCAAAAGGATTTCAAGGAGACAAAGGTCTCAAGGGACCAAAAGGAATTAAAGGTCATGCTGGCAGCTTAGGCCTTCCAGGTCTGGATGGCATAATTGGAGCTGTAGGTGAACATGGACCTGTAGGCCCTTCAGGAAGGCCTGGACCTCAAGGCCCCAAAGGTGTCAGTGGATATCCAGGAAGGAATGGTACATGTATTTATCAGTTTTATTTACATGTTAAAAAAATACACATTATATGTATTTACTGTCTAAGTTGCTTAAAACATCAAAGAGGTTAGAAGCTGAACAAGTGAAAATATAATTGTAACTAAAACTTATTTGTGCTTTTGTAAAAGAAATTAACTGATTTCTTGCCTAATTATCTTTTATTTATTTACTAGGCATAATAGGTTTTCCTGGTTCTCCAGGTCAGCCTGGAGATGCTGGACAGAGAGGTCCTCCAGGAACACCAGCCCCATCTCGTGGGTACTACTATACTCGTCATAGCCAAACAGTGGATATACCAAACTGCCCAAGGGGCACCACACCAATGTGGAGTGGTTACTCCCTCCTCTACATCATGGGGAATGAAAGAGCTCATGGTCAAGATTTGGGTGAGCATATTTTCAAGATAGTAGATCAAAAGAAAATTATTTTCGTTATTTATGCGTAGCCAGTATTTTAATGGTAATGGGAAAATGTGATCCTGTTTTCTTACACGTCTGTTATTATGTATAGAGCTTTAAGCCTTATTTACACAATAAGTGTGTGTTATTATTATTATTTTGTAATAAAGAATGAACAGGCCAATAATAAACTAGGAAACATAATACCGAAATATATTGAGGAAGTTAAAAAATGTATGTTGATGTATCAGCTGTTCCTTAGAGAAGTGGAGATCTTTAACTGTACTAATACATGGTTTATTGAGAGATACTGAATAGTAATTGTGAATGTATTTGAAAAAAAAGTATTTGTTTGTATAATATAGGATTTTTTTTTTGGAAGGTAAAGAGTTGTACAATGGAAATTGTAAGTATTCTTATCTTTGAGAAACTTATTGTTTTTTTAACTTAGGTGGTCCTGGAAGTTGCTTGCGTAGGTTTTCAACCATGCCATTTATGTTTTGCAACATCAATAATGTGTGTAATTTAGCATCTCGTAATGACTATAGTTATTGGTTGAGCACAGCTGAACCTATGCCAATGATGATGACTCCAATTGTAGGAAGAGATATCCAGCGATATATTAGTCGTTGTGTTGTTTGTGAATCTTCTACTCAGGTGTGTATTGATACTGGGAAACTAGTTAATAAATAAGAAAATATGTTTAGAGATATAGTATTCATTATAATGTTTATGAATCTCAGGTGTTACCCAAAATTCAGAAAGCATTTAATATGTGAAAATATATCAAGAGATATATTAAATGTTGTGATGTTCATTAATATTTATTTTTTGGAGCAGTAGCTCAGAATGCAAATTTTGACATTTCTTCTTTTTTTTAATATTTGTATTTGACTTTCTTAAAACAATGTGAACTGTTGGTTTTGATCACAGGAATTAAAGAAAATCTATAAGATAATCATGCTTTATGTTTTATGTTATCAGGTGTAAGTGTATAGTGCATAATATTTATCCTTGTTTAGGTGATAGCTGTTCACAGCCAAACTATGGAAATACCTGAATGCCCTGTTGGGTGGGATGGACTCTGGATTGGATACAGTTTTTTTATGGTTGGTTGGTTTTTTTCTATTCTTTGAAATCTTTTATAAATGTATTGAAATATCTAGGTTTTTAATCAAAGTTTTGTTAGACTTTTGTTTTTTGTATTCTGTATAAATATTTTTCTTTCCTCAATATTGCTGTAAATAATCCTTGTTATCCAGTCACTAGAGTAAAAAAATTTTTCTTGACAGAGGACTGGGAAAAAAAAACAGTTTTATACCACACAAAAATTAAAGTAAAGCAGTTATTTTAATACCCAAGCGATCTATAATAGAAAGTAATCCCGTCTTTCTGAAAACTGATATGAAGTCCAAATTTCACTTCCCCTCTTACAAATAATACAAAAACACGTTCTTTTTCCTATGATATTTAATTTAATAAGAAACCTGCTTTTAACCTTACAGAGAAATGAAGAATGATTATATATGTGTATGTATGTGTGTGTGTGTGTGTGTGTATTTTCCCTTTAATACTGTCATATAATAAACTTTACCTTACAGTTTTTCAGAACACTGAGAAATAGGAAAGATCTTATTTAAATTCTGATATATGCCAAAAGTTTTCATTATAACAAACATTATTCTCGGAATGCTAATACATAAGTTTTTCTCAGAATACAGATGTATAATAAAACTAATATAAAAACACTTAATATATGACTTGTGTTATCATTGGAAAATTTATATTCAACAATATTATTAGAACACTGAGAGATGACAAATGTCATCATTAGAACACTGGGTAACAAAAATTCTTGTAAAAATACTGATATGTAACAGAAGTTCTTCTCAGAACACTGATTTTAAGAAAAGTTTTCTTCATAGCTTGATGTATAACAAATGCCAATTCTATACTTACCTCCTTTCACAGGATCAGCTATTTCATTCATTGTGCTCTCTATATCAAACGTTTTCATTACTCATGCCACAAGCCTTCCAGTTCTCCCTTTTGGAATTACAAGATATGGTTTCAGAAACTCTTAAGCCTTTGGTGGCATCAGTCCACCAATAATCAATCCTAAAAAATGTTATAACCTTTTGTCTCAGTCAGAGCCTCATATACCTCCAATTCACATTTCCCACCTACTCTTTCCAAGCCATTACCCATCTATTCTACTTGAGGTACATCTTGTCACCTTTTTTGATGATACTTACTTGTTGCTAACAATACCAGTGACTATCCTCTGGGTTTGGGTCCATTTGGAGCTTGGCTGTTCAAGTTTCCTCATCACTAGCATCCCTTCATTACAGTCAGGTTCTGTCAGAAGGATTTGCTATCCAGTATTTTTCCCACCTCTAGTTTCTCCTTTCCCAATTTCCATCTCTTATCTTTGAAACCCTTGAATTGCCAGTTATGTTGCTACATTTCCTTTCTTTACACTTTTCTGGATCGCATAGAAGTTATGCAGTATATAAACTGTACTATTTATATTTAGCTCTCTGTTAGCCCTGGAATTGCTTCACATTAGTTCTCCCTCTATTCTCGCTAGTATTCAAAACTTACTGGCCCATTTTTCTTTAACATCTACTTCTATCCAGTTCTTTTGAATACCAAGCCAGGTTGGTTTTATGGGAATAAGCTCGCCAACACTGCAGCAAAGTTTGTCTGCTCTGGCATTCTCACTGCTGTGCCTGCTCCATACATGTTCTGTATTCAAGGCTTGGCTTCATGTTAGTTGGCAGTTGACTTGAAGTGGGCAACGTGAAAACAAGCTTTTCCAAATAAAACCCTTTATTGGACTTTGGATGTCTTGTTTCTATAAGAATTGGAAAGAGGAAGTTGTTTTTAACTAGAGTATGCATTGTTTACAGTTTTTAACTCATCGTTTTCTTTTATTTGGGACTGATTCATTGTTCACCTTACAAATGTTTTTAGTTTTTTAAAGGCCATTGAATTTTTTGCTAACAGGTAAGTTATCACCATTTAAATTATGCTACAGAATGTCCTTTAAAACTAGTATTACTATAATTTCTCTCTTACTCCAGTGAACTAGATTCAAGAATTGGATTTCATGCTATTTAAGTTTTAATTGAAAAATTCAAATTTTTCTTTTACCTTGATTAATTATTACTAATTTTAATACTTTTAACATTTTACCAAATGTTTGGCACAGATTGCCTAGTTGCTTTGTGCTATAAAATGCCAAACCTCTCCACCCACTAATTGTTCCCAAGAAAATCAGGGACTGGCAACTGTTAATCATTTTATCTCTCTTCTTCTGGCTCTGCAACTTGGGTCTTTGTTCTCCACACTTCCTTGGTATTGAATGGCCTTACCCCATGCCTTTTATTTTTCCAAATACAATAGAGTTTTTTCTTCCCCTATTTATTCTTTGCTCTTATGTTCCTTCCAGATACGTCACATTCCCAGGCATCCTACCCTTTCAGATTGGGAGATTAATGTGTTCCTACATTTTCTTACTTTACCTTTACCTTTGTTTAACATTTTTCTTGTTTTCACATTTCATCTTTGTCTTAAAATTTATTTCTTGCTTCTCGTAGCCCTGTAAGTTGGAAATTGGATTTGTTTGCCATTGATGGTTTACATACCCTTTATTACATTGCCTACCTTCTCCCTTTCCCAGATCATTCATTTCTCCCAAGAAATTGGCAGCTTAAGAGGGTGGTTCTTCCTTTTTAATATTTCCTCTGTCTATTTCCCACTTTATTTTCTACCAGATATCAGTAAGGTTCTGTGTCCAGTTAGGCTCTTCATTGTTATATAGGTCATACAGATTCTTTCTGTAGTACACAACTCTTTATCATCTTGCTATTCTCCTTCCTTTGTGATTTTTTACCTTCTACCCTGATCAGTTGGGTCTGCCTTTTTATTCAGTTGGCCTATTTCTCCCTACCTTCTTCCTCCCAGACTTTGTTCGAGGTGTCTTATCATCAGATCCAACACCTTACTTTTTTTCCTTGCTTCCTATCTTTGTCATACAATGGATGAGATTCCATAACCATGAGAGGGTACCATGCCCAGTGCACTCATCTCCCACTACCTCCATCACAGCATACTTTCATGTTTATCAGGGTTTCATCTGTGGCCATTCTTTCACAGTCCTTTCTTTAATATTTTATTGTATGGATCCTGCTAAATGGAAAGTGATATCGGACCAGGTATTCTTTAATTATAAATCTACACTGTTCAGCCATGTTGGCTCACACTTAATCTTCTGTATGTTAATGGTTGAGAAGTCAGAATGCATTTCATTTATTTGATAAGTAGCCCTTATCCTCTCCTTTCATAGATATGGGTACTCTATAGGCAGGTTATGGATTTTAAGTGAATCAATCACCATTAGTCTTCACACAGGTTTAGGATTGTCTGTCTTCCTCTGCTGAGTTTACTTCACCTGTGTTGTGGGTCACAGTGGTAGTACATGGTATTGTTACTGTTCTTTCCTTGTCTGTCCATTATCCTCTTACCATAGAGATGTTATTACCATTTAGATGATCCAAGCCTACCATGGCTGGGGAAGTTGATTACATGCTACAGACATTTTTTCGATATCAGATCTCAAGTTTGTATTAGCTCAGAGCTAATCCTTGTGTCATATCTGGGAATCAGAGTGATTTTTAATTTCCAGTTCTTGGATTTGAGGTAGAAACAGTATACTCCTCATCCTATCCTCACACAGATGTCAGTATCCAGCAAGAAGGTTTTGGATATAGTTGACTTAATGAGTATGGTCCACCATGCCCTAGCCTCTCTATACCAAGGGGAACATCCTTGTTTACCCACTTTTATCATTGTAGGATTAAGTCACAATATCTTTCTTTGGTTAGCATTACATTCCTGCTACATTCTCTCCCACTCAGATGTGTTCCTCTAATTTTCCTCCCTTATATCATACAATTCTCATAAAAGAGCAATGAGCATACCTGGATTAGAAATGGTGCAGTTCCCCTCCTCAGATCTAAATCTCTCATTTTCAGAGGTATCCTTCAGATGCTTTCATGGGGTGCTTCTGTCATGTCCTCACACTGGTCCCTCCTCTTTTTGAATGTGGGAATCTAGTGGAGGTAAGTACTGTATTGGAAGCTGTAATTTTCTTGCACTGAAAATATCTCTCTGAGAGTACGTACTTCTGCTCATACTTCCTACCCTTTCTCCCAACGTTTCTCTAGTGCTGAAACCTTCTGCCAAATTATGAAGTAATAGCTTGGTAGAGGAAGTCACATGCATCAGGTGAGCATGTCTTGCTCCTATTGGTGAGGAGATGATTAATGATCGTGATGCTTTCTCTTGATGACAAGACACCCCCTTGAAATAAAATTGTATCTCAGAATGGCTGGTATTGGTGTTATTACTTTCATTGAGAAGTAGAGGACAATGTTTTGACCCTTACAGTCCCGTACCCATTTATATTCTCGTCCATAAGACATGTCCATGAATGGTCACACACAAACTCTCTCTATCTTAACCTGAAGATGACCTAGGAAGGTCAAAACATTATTCTCTGCTTATTAATGAAAGTGATATTACCCATACAAGCCACTCTGAGATACATCATGACAGTTTGCTTGAGAAACATGTTAGAATCTTGCAATTTCAATGGAAGTAGAAGAAGACTCACAGCTTGTGTAAAGAAAAAGTTTACATATAAACGACAACATTGAACAGGAATAGCTAATCTTGTGAGAGGAGGAGGTAAGTATGGGAAAGTTAAGATTATTTCATTTGGATACTGATTAAACTAATTTTTCATTCCTCTTCAGAATATTGATTAAAGCAACTCTTTTTTTTATTTCACTCCAAAACACTGATGGAAGCAAGTTTTTTTCATTCAATTTTGATTTCTGGTGAAAGTAACTTTTTCTTTCCTCCTCAGAACACTGATGCTGGAGCAGAAGGAAGTGGTCAGGCTCTTTGGTCTCCTGGTTCTTGTTTGGAAGATTTCCGACCTAATCCCTTCATTGAATGCCAAGGTCATGGCCGTTGTAATTACTACACTACAGCCTATAGTTTCTGGCTTGCAACTATTGAGAGAAATGCTGACTTTAAAATTCCAGAATCTCAAACTCTGAAAGCAGGAGATCTTCGGTCCAGAATTTCTAGATGTAAAGTATGCATCCGTAAAGTGACAGGAGTAGGAACTGAAGATAACGGAATTTTCCTACCACCTTCATAATAACAGATTATTCAGTATTTTATTTTTTTCAGCTTTTCTTAGCTTTAAATCGTTTTTTTCTATAATCATTTGTTTTAAAGAGCAGCTCCAACAAATTGCTAGTCAAAAGCTTGAGGTACCTTTTATAAAGTTTCTGGATATAATATGTGCATCCGTAAAGTGACAGGAATAGGAACTGAAGATAACAGAATATTCCTACCACCTTCATCATAATGGTTTGCTCAGTATTTTATTTTCTTCAGCTTTTCTCAGCTTTACATTGTTTTTTCTATAATCATTGTGTTAAAGAGAAGCTCTAACAAATTACTAGACAAAAGCTTCAGATACTTTTTCTTTTCTTGGAGTTAAATTAAATCTGTTGGTGAGTTAAAAAAAGCTCAATTTGAGCTACATAGGAGAGCTGTATTACTCCTAACATTAAAGTGTTGTGTACTTTTACACAAACATAATTAGAAAGAGTTTATCACAATGTTCCTTCATTCATTGAATGTTTTATAAATAATTTTTTTTATAATAACACTGCCAAGAAAAGCAAATTTACATATATTTGATTTATAGTTATTGTACCATTTGATCTGTTTTACGCTTTTTATAATAACTCAACAAAGACAAGCAAATTTAAACATCTTTGATTTTATGTGTAGTTTACTATTTGATCTGTGTTGTTCTTTATAGTAACACTGCCAAGAGAAGCAAGTTTACATATATTTGATTTTTATATGTATAGCACTGTTTGATCTCTGTGTTGTATTTGAGTGACTTAATTCCATATTACCACAAATTCAACTATAACAACTTAATTTTGACTAATACATGTCTGATTTTAAAAACTATTTGCAATGTACAGCGTAGTCACTGCCAGACTGTTTTGTGTTAAAACACAGTTTGTATTTGTTTAATAAACATGGTAATACTTTAAAAAGATGGGGTGCATCCACACCCACAATAACAATTTTTTTGTTATTAAAAGCTTGGTTTCAGATGGTTGCACAAATAATTTTCATGTTTTAGCTTAATATGATATATATTATTAACATATTATTGGTTCTTGATTTATGTTTCTAGTTAACAATTTAAAATAGAAAATATCCACAGCAGTCATAGTTTGTAGACTATGAGATCTAATGTTCAAAAGAGTAGCTAATGATGATTTGAATAGAATACCGTACATAATTTAATATTACTATTCATAGTTATTGTGACAGATTAACTGATTATACTAATTGAAACAACTTTTAAAGACATTTCTGCCAAATAAAAACTAGTTAAAATGTTACCTGGACGATAGTGTGACTAAATTTTAGCAGTAACCAGTACACTGTTTTAAACTAACTGAAGTGATTTAAACTGTGGAAGGTGGCCCCTGCTTCTAGCTTGAAAGTATTATAAATGTAATAAATTTTATAACTTTGTAATAACTATTTTTGTAAGTTGGTCAAGTATATTAAAAACGTCAAACAAAACACTGATTAGTTATCAAATATTTGTATTTCCACTTATTCCTTCAGAGTTATATCAGAATCTTAAGTTATTAAGATGCATATTCTGATTAAAAGCACTTATAGAAGAATTAAGAAAATATTGTTTATTTGAGCCTTTTGTAAAGCTTTCGTGCGGTTTTAAGCCTTCTTTAAGGGGTTACTTGTAGTTAGCGATGGCAAGTACCATAGAAGAAGCTCTTAAGATGCTAATTAACTTCAGTAGCTTTGCAGTTGTAATTAATAAAGTGTAAGATATAGTATTAGTATCAATGACAATTTTATCAGTGATGGAGACGCAGAGTAAGTTATTTTATTTCGAAAAGACTGAGAACAAGATATCAACAACAACAGGAAATAAAGGAGAACTTGAGTCAAAGAAAACAGAGAAAGGATTTAATGTGCTATGGGATTATTTTCTGCCACAGTGAGTAAAGAAAAGTAGACATGTTATTCTACGTACTCAGTTTCGGCTCACTGAGGATTTCGCAACTCGTCTTAAAACATTAAAGTAAATAAATCGTAAAATTTTGGGACTCTTTATTTTGAGCAGTTTTCTTCATGGACAAATAACTTCTATTTAGTATGTACACTCGTGGTACCTAACTAATTTTAGTAAAATAAAAAGTTAAACCTGACAATTTTTTTTAGATAATTTTTACGTATAATTATATTTTACTTGTGTCACTTTAACATGTAAAGTTCTGGTGTTTTCTAGTAAGAGCTAAAAAGAGTGGAGTTGAAACCTCAGGCGTGTTTCTTCATTTCTTCGAGTATTGGTTTTCCTTTAATTATTTTCTAATTTCGTTCTTTTCTCGTATCTGCCCTCCGCTAGGCCAACTAGTCTACGGATTTACAACGCTAAAATCAGGAGTTCAATTCCCCTCGGTGGGCTCAGCAGATAGCTCGATGTGGCTTTGCTATAAGAAAACACACACTTTCCCGTATCTATCTTGTAGCTGAATTCCCTAAACTTCCAATTCCTTTCTGTTCTGACTTGTTCTTATCTATTTTTTTTCTGAATTTTCGCTTATTTGGGATTGATAAAGCAGTCGCATATTTATTTACGATTTTAGAGGGAAAATTAATGTTATTTTAAAGGAAATCCATGCGAGATTTGAGATATTAGCGCAAATATACACAAAAAATATCTACGCACAGTCACTACGAGGAATCAAACCACAAATTTTAGGGTTTTAAGTGCGTAATCTTTCTACTGACCCACCAGGCACTTAGAGGTGTCATTTTGTTAGCACGTTCAAATGTTTGTTGCTTTATTCTATCCTATGATATTTCGTATCTCATAGGACCCGACTCACCACTGTCTTTTTGAGACACCACAACATCAACGTTCTTCCCTGGCCCTCCAGATCACCAGATTTAAACCCCATCGAACATATTTGGAACGAGTTGGACCGACGTCTGCGACGGCAACAACCTCAACCGCGGACTCTACCTCAGCTTGCAGCAGCTTTGCAGGCTGAGTGGACAGTCATTCCACAGGATGTGATTCGTCATCTCATCGCTTCCGTGGGCAGGAGATGCCAAGCAATTATTGGTGCTCACGGGAAGGCATACTCGTTATTGACGTTAAACTTCAACTAGTGAGCGTGGACTTCGCCTTTGCAGACTTTGGATGTTCAGCAGTGAATGTGCAAAGTTTCACACATGTCATACAGAACTACCCGGAATAAACTTGTTGACAGTTTGTCTCAAATTTTGCACTTTGCGTTGTTTTTTTTTTAAGAGTATATATATATATATATATACTTCACCATAGTTGTTTTATAACTTGTACAACACATTTAGTTTGCTTGGTTTTTTATACCTGGAGAGGGCAGGTCTATAAAACTCAAAACCACTTATATATATATATATAAGTGGTTTTGAGTTTATATATATATGGTGAAGTTATTATTTGAAAAACATCCTTTGTGGTACTTATCTAATAATCAGCCTCAAGACAAGATAACGAATTAAATGTTTATCTTCTATAAATTGGGCGCAGATAGCCCTTGAGTAGCTTTGCGCGAAATTCAAAACAAAAAAAATTATAAATTGGAAGTTTTTACATTAAATATTCTTGCCACTACATAAACAAATATTCAACTAAGATTTGAGAGATTTTACATCTCATGGTATTTTTATTTATCTTCAATTACTCAAGATTAGATACATTTTTGTTTTATCATTTATATGTAATTAGCTATATGAAATCTTAGAAAACACAACCTTTAATTTTGTTGGAAATTTTAAATTCCAGTATTCGCAGTAAACTTTAAACAATTTTTGTAGCCTGATTTTCCTTCTCGCAAAAAAATTTGTATAATGGATGCGACGCAATGAAGGCTTTTTGAAGTCGTGAGTGAACTCGGACAAGTAGAAGTTGTTGCTATGGGAACGACAAATCTTGCATGAAGCTGTGAAATTCGAGTATCTTGTGTTGGCTTTAGTCGTTCTTCACAAGGCTTTACAAGATAGGTGCGTCACGAAGCATTTAGAAATGTCAGATAATAAAAAACAAGATTTGTATGCTTAAGCCTATTACATATCCATCGTTGGTGAAGTGGAAAAGGTATTTGAATAATAATGGATATGCAGAAGAGAAGGGACTACATCGTTTTCTAGAGTAGCAATGTGATTCACAATAACATCTAGTTACGTTTTCCTTCTCTCTTTCTCAGAAAAGTTTTTACTTCGTTATTTTTTACAAAATCTGCTCATGTTTTAAAAAGTTGCATTTTGTGTGTGAATTTCGCATCATTTCACAGTGTCAAACTTCTTGCACGACTTTTATTTCACTATGTTTTCATAAAACCTAGTTCATATGATACTACAAGATATATTTTTTAACAAAGCCTACGAAAAATTGTAAAAATATGTGGAAAGAATGATTATATAAAAAAACGACAAACAACACTGCTATTTGAACCTAAAAGAATAGTTCTATGTGAAAAGTGTCAATGCAATAAATTCTATGAAAACATGTCAAGAACCCTTTTTTAATAAGAAGTTTAAAAAAACGACCCTGTATATTAACCTTCATAAAGCTACAAAGGTTAAGCCAGTTTGGTTAAAATGAAATAAAATATATATATGTGTGTGTGTGTGTGTGTGTCTGGAGTACGTTTGTTTGTTTTTTGCACATAGCTACTCGAGGGCTATCTCTGCTAGCCGTCCCTAATTTTGCAGTGTAAGACTAGAGGGAAGGCAGCTAGTCATCACCACTCACCGCCAACTCTTGGGCTATTCTTTTACTAACGAATAGTGAGATTAACCGTAACATTATACACCCCCACGGCTGGGAGGGCGAGCATATTTAGCGCGACGCGGGCGCGAACCCGCGACCCTCGGATTACAAGTGCACGCCTTAACGCGCTCGGCCATGCCAGGCCTTGTGTCTGGAGTATAAAGATCGTTCTTTTATAAACCTTTTACTGAAATATGTAAATACTGTTGTATACACTAAAATTTTCGAACGTCTTTATAGAATAACGTATTGTTTAAGGAGAGTAAAATCCTATTAGTCAACAATTTTATTTGGTAATTGTCATCAGCATCAGAATTTCAACTTCATTCTTTCACAAACAGTGAGCGTAAATTTTGTAAACTTCGTTTTCAATTTCGAGCAAAGTTATATGCGGTTTATCTGTACTAGTTCCTAATTTAACAGTGTAAGACTAGAAGGAAGGCAACTAGTCATCATTACGCACTGCCAACTCTTAGGCTACTTTTTTATTAACGAATAGTAGAAATGACCGTCACATTATATCGTCCCCACAGCTGAAAGGGCGAGCATGTTTTGTACGACTTTGATTTGAAACCGCGACCCTCGGATTACGAGTCGAGTGCCTTAATTACCTGGCCATGCCGGCCCCGTAAACTTTCAGTTACGACAAAAATTGTGAAAGATTGGGAAAGAAACAAAGAAAAGTTGGAGTGTTTGACAGCTTAATTTCACCCTTATGCTTACAAGCTGTAATAGTTCTTTTAAACAACTCGTTTTAATTTAATGGTTTTTGTTTTTAGGAACTTTTTTATTTTTAAGATCTAGATGGTAAAATCCATTAAATGAGAGAGTATTTCATTTTAAATTTTAGGGGTAGATATAGCTCATGTATAGAACTCATAGTTCCCGATAAAACGACTTATATGCAATTATTTGTGATACACGTCATTATAGGACACATCCACGTGAGCTTTCAAATAATTTAATATAACGTTTTGGTCTAATGTCTTCAAAGTGGACTAGTTAAGTTACTAGCAATTATCAGTTTGATTAAGGAATAGAAT
The DNA here is from genome assembly GCA_011833715.1 of Carcinoscorpius rotundicauda. NCBI lineage: Eukaryota > Metazoa > Arthropoda > Merostomata > Xiphosura > Limulidae > Carcinoscorpius > Carcinoscorpius rotundicauda. Next base: position 46,689,289 of record CM022401.1, read on the forward strand.
CTCTCACACATGTCTGGTCAAAAACTAATACTCCTCGCCCTCCAATGGCTCAGCGATAAGTCTACAAGCTTATGACGCTAAAAACTGTGTTTTATTATTATTGGTGGGTACAGCACAGATAGCCATTGTGTAGCTTTGTATTTAAACCCCATCACATCAAACATGCTCGCCCATTCAGCCGTGAGAGTCTTATAATGTGACAGTCAATCTGACTATTCGTTGGTAAAAGAGTAGCCCACGAGTTGAGGATGATGGTGACGACTAGCTGCCATTCCTCTAGTCTTATACTGCTAAATAAGGAAAGGATAGCGTAGATAGTCCTTGTGTAGCTTTGTGCGAAATTGAAAGTAGGCAAACAAACAACAACGAACAAATATGTATTTTAGAACAACCAAACCTCTAGTAATTAAAATAAGCATGAACAATAATTTAGCCCCCCAGTGGCTCAGTAGTAGGTCTGCGGACTTACAACGCTAAAATCCGGATTTCGATACCCGTGGTGGGCAGAGCATAGATAGCCCATTGTGTAGCTTTGTGCTTAATTCACAAACAACAACAATAATTTAAAACTGTGGGACCAGCGAATGTAACGTAAATTTAAATATATGTAATGAATCAATTAACGGTTTTTTTCAGCGACAGTCTTTTCTTTTTATAATAGTAAACAATATTAGCGCAATGTGTTTGACATATCATTCCATTAATTCCAGTTCGTTCTGATTGCTATTAATTATGTACAATTGCATCTACTTCATCCATCGACAAATGTAGAATCTAAGATCAATACTGAACTTCCTAACCTGATTACTCTTAGCTAGCTGATTCGCTCTAACATTTCCGTTTAGGAACAGCAATGTTGAATTTGAAAAGACAAATAAGGAATAGAAGAACTCGAAGTTTTCCTGATACATTTAAAGTTCCGGGCTTCTTTTTTTGTTATAATGATTGCCACTCTTCCAGTAGACAAAGTTCTTCAAGTAATGAATTTTCTTTGTACTTTCAATGGTCGTTACCAACAAATTGGAAGACGATTGGTTGCTTCGCCAATAAATCGTTTACTTTTTCGAAAGGGATGTATTGCAGAAACTGTGACAAGAATGATTGTTGTGTGTGGAACTTTGTGGTTGCAAGTAACTGTTGGAAAACTTGGTCTTTACACAATAACGACTACTGCACCATTCGTATGTACGCCGGAAAGACTTGTACAATGTGCGTATTAACGACTGGTGAAATACTTAGTAACTATGCAGTAACGACCTCTAGTATGTTTGGCATGAATAAAATAATAACTGGTACAACACTATATTAACAAAGCAATGACTTGTGGTACTCTATATGAACGCAATAAATATGGGAGGAACATTATATGTAGATTGCAATTACTTGTGGAATACATTATAGGTACACAGTAACAATTATTGGAATACTCTGTATGAATACAGTAATGACTATGGAACACTATTTCTGCGGACTCATATCGCTAGAAACGGGTTTCGATATCCATTGTGTAACTTTGTGCTTAATTCAAAATAATAAATGTAATACTTCCTAAGAAGAACCAAAACTACATTATTAACCTGTAATATAATTATTGTATCTACATAGTAATGACTTGTGTAACACTGTGTATACACAGTTAGGGCATGTAGAAATTTTGGTTGGTATGCATGTTCAACTTGCGTATATAAATGTATTGCCAACATATTAAAAAAGTCAGTGCATGTATTTATAGTGAATATTGTACCAACACAAGCAAGATTTTGTTTAACTATGGTATTTTAGATGTAAAACTTAGTACATATAATTAGACGACAGATACCATTTTTAATATGTAAATAAAGCACGAAAACAGAAACGATCTGACATGCAAACACCATCAACAGATGTAATAATAATATGTATGTTTAAGTATATCTATAATTATAGTGATGCACTTAAACAAATATAAATATATACGCCATTAAATGTTTAAATACGTATTGATATGAATATACCACTTTATACCTGTATAGATATAGCGATACGTAGTTTTGTACAAGTCCAAAGGCTTATAACGCTGAAAACAGGGTGTCCACAGTCTTCGAGAGCAGAGCACAGATAGCCCTATTTTAAATGAGATGGTGAAGTGTTTAAAAAGTGTAGTTGTGCTTCTGTTTATACATTAGAGAGCAATTGTTGTATATACAAATCACATGCTTTTTTATATTTAAACAATAACTAATGATATGTACACAGATTTATACTAAAACATGCCCACAAGTAATGTTAAACGGGCGCCCGTTTATGAAATGGACAGGCCCGGCATGGCCAAGCGTGTTAAGGCGTGCGACTCGTAATCTGAGGGTTGCGGGTTTGCATCCCCTTCGCGCTAAACATGCTCGCCCTCCCAGCCATGGGGGCGTTATAATGTGCCAATTAATCCAATTAATCGTTGGTAAAAGAGTGGCCCAAGAGTTGGCGGTGGGTGGTGATGACTAGCTGTCTTCCCTCTAGTCATACACTGCAAAATTAGAGACGGTTATCACAGATAGCCCTCGAGTAGCTTTGTGCGAAATTCAAAAAACAAATAAAATGGACACTGTATCCAGGGCCTACGAAATTTAAAAACTGTATATGAGCTTTCATATGCTCTCCATCGTTTTTGAAGCTCTAAACATCACGAGACATTAATATGTATCCTATTTATTGTTCACGCCATAGCAAAACTAATATTATGCGTGTGTTTTCTTATAGCAAAGCCACATCGGGCTATCTGCTGAGCACACCGAAGGAAATCGAACCCCTTATTTTAGCGTTGTAAATCCATAGATTTACCGCTGTACTAGCGTGGGCCTGGCATGGCCTAGCGCGTTAAGGCGTGCGCTTCGTAATCTGAGGGTCGCGGGTTCGCGCCCGAGTCGCGCCAAACATGCTCGCCCTCCCAGCCATAAGGGCGTTATAATGTGACGGTCAATCCCACTTTTCGTTGATAAAAGAGTAGCCCAAGAGTTGGCGGTGGGTGGTGATGACTAGCTGCCTTCCCTCTAGTCTTACACTGCTAAATTAGGGACGGCTAGCACAGATAGCCCTCGAGTAGCTTTGTGCGAAATTCCAAAAGAAACAAAAGAAAGAAATGTACCAGCGGGGGGCAATATTATGCAATGTGTACGCATATCTACTGTACTGTACGTAGGTTTTGTGTGTATGTGTGTAAATGGTACTCACTCAGTCATTTCTAAAATTTTACTAATTTTGGGTAAAACTTCATCTAGTTGTAAGAAAAAACTTAATTTAGTTGGTTATAGTACAACGAGAACAGACGCGTTTACAAGGGAAAAATTTGGGTTAAAGTAACGCCCATAAATAGACGATGCATTTTGATGTAAAATTTGTATATATCATGCAGTATGGATAAATGTAATAATACTTGTTATTAATGCAGTACAAATAGAGGTAAAACTTTATACTTACTTTTGTGTTGATTTGATCAAACAATTAGAAGGCCCAGCATGGCCATATGGTTAAGACGCTCGACTCATAACTGGAGGGTCGCAGGTTCGAATCGCCGCCACACCAAAATTATCGCCCTTTCAGACTTAAGGGCGTTGTAATATTTGGTCAGTTCCACTATTCGTTGGTATAGTAAACGAAGTGTAAGTGTAAACCAAGAGTTGGAGGAGAATGGTGACGGCTAGCGCTGATAGCCTTCGTGTAGCTTTGCACGAAAATTGAAGACAAACGAATCAAATATTGGGATTTAACAATTACCGTTAATTTGCATCCACACGTCTCAACGTGCAGAATGCGACTAAATTTTGTTTTCACGGTAACAGGACGCGTATATTGATACAGTAGATCCACGTGCGTTCTATCCGACGCTTTCGTTAAAATTTAGTTTGGCACGTAGAAGCAAGTGTGAAAATAGGAGGGTTGTGTGTGCTTGTTTTATAGCAAAGCCACATTGGTCTATCTGCTCAGTCCACCGAAAATCGAAGTTATAGGAAACTCTTGTAAAACTTGACTCGAGAATGTGTTGAGAAGCTAGATTAGTTATGTACAAATGTGACATATGAAATAAACGAAACCAGACTTTTGTAAAACACGGTTTGCAAATGTTTAGAAAATCTTTAAATTTGATGTTTGTATTAAGGTGACACATCATAATCAAGTTTAGACATGTTTAAACAAGTGCATATTTTGGCTTATGTATGTATGAAACATCTTCGTGAAGCATAAGATAATAGCACATATAGGCGTAAAATATGCTATTTGTGTGAATATGAAATAGAAAGAAAACTTTCGTTTTGAAATATCGACAATTGTGTAAAATTCTCTATATGCATATGTGACAAAAAGAAGAAAATATTTGTTGACACGACAGTGTAAACAAGACTTTTATTGATGAATTTCCAAACATACGATAAAATAACTCAAGAAAAATTACATTTAAATATAACAGTTTTTTTGTACTGGTATAAAAATAAAAAAGGTGAAACACAAAAATCACGTATTCGCGAAATGTCAGAGAGATGGTGAGCATAACAACAAACACAAGACGTTATCATTAACTTACTAGAACTAAAATCTCGATCTTTCAAAATGAAAACACAAAAGAACTATTCACTGACTTAGAGAACTTTAGTAATCGTATCTTATTTTGTGTCTGAACAAACTTAAACGTTAGATGTCTATGAAAAATCAACTATACTGTAATGTATTTACTCATCTGAAACACTTATTAGCACACACATATACAGTTTAAACCTGCGACCAAAATAAGACACAGGTTACTAGCAAACACAAGAATAATATTATTACAAAAATTCTGATTATTTTGACTTTCCTTTCGTCTTTAAGCTGATTTATGTTTTGTTGGTAGAATGCACTGTTGCACAGATTAATGGTGTAAGTTGTAAAATTCATAGAAGAAATTCATATAAAATATTATATGTTTTATATATTCGTTTAACTAAGTTTAAATTTTTAAACTAAACTACAAGGAACATACGTGGCAAAACGTCTCTGTTATATCTGTCATTATAAGTATAGTAACAGTCAAAGATCTAAAAATTAATAACTCATAAAAGGAAGCTTTTGATAAACGAACAATATTTAAAATGATCGCAGAATGGAGTGACGCTAAAAGGAATAAAACTTAGAGAAAATCCTGAGAAGGAATTACAAAGAGAAACAATGCTGATATCTGTGACAATAATAGTGATAAATTAAGAACAATAAATAATAAACTGAAAATAACAAAAAATAAATAATGTTGAAAATGTCAGAAAAATAACGAAGGAAGTGATGCGAAGTTCAAATAGTGCTAACGTTAAGTTTACAGAACCAAAAGAAAATACGCTGAACTTGAAATAAATAGAAATAAACCAAAAGAAATTTTCGTACATGTGACGATTACAAGTCAATATCGGAAGACAATCGTCTGCATCGCCCTTACATTACTCTTGAAACAGTAATCGAGGTTATTGAATTTTAACAGAATCGTTGAGAGTATAATATTTGATATATGTTTTGGTTTTCGAGGAGGTAATGGTTGTGTATTTTTTAATATATGTTTTAGCCTTGGGGAGGTAATGGTTGTGTACTTTTTATAAAATGTTTTGGTTTGGAAGGGGGGAAGTTTAGGTATTTTTTGTTGTATGTTTTGGTCTTGGAGAAAGTAATGTTTGTGTTCTTTTTGTTATATGTTTTGAGCTTTGAGGACGTGAGTTTGTCAACAACATAGCAAAGCTTTTAAAACATACAAAATAGAGAGTATGTAGAAATACAGAAGTCAAGAGAATGTTTAGTGTTGGTTCAGTTAGAAGACAATAAGTATTATTATAAGAATTTAAAACAACGATCGAATCTGAAACACTATTTTCAGAAGTAAACATTGATTTGTGATTCACAACACATCCGATAAAAATATACATAGCTATTATATTAAGAAATAAATTAATGTTAAGACGTACAACACAAAGTATCTGGGTAAGCAAAGTGAACTAATACTGGTAGTAACATATATAATTTATTGTTAAAATGTTAAAAAAAATTAATGGGTATAAATTAAAAAAAACAACTTGGCTTGTAATTGTCCGTAGTACGAAATAATGATTTTCTAAAGAGAATAACAACAGTGATGAAAACCAGTTGGCTGCTTATAAGATGCGTGAATTCATTTACAGGATTGCATAAAATATACACACAAAATAAATCATGACTTAGTGGTTACATAGTACATACTCACAAGTAGTTCATGTCTGAATGGTTAGTTTAGACTTTCTCGCATACCCTATTGGAGAAACTTGAAATAGTATTTTTTTCAAATTATCATTTATATATCTTATAAATATAGAAATATCGTTTCGTTTAAAAAGAACAAAACTAATTACGAGACACTTTTAAAACAATATTTTGGGTTAAATAGGCTACAATGAACAATAATTGTTAACCTACAAACTGTCTTTTTTCTTATGCTTACGTAAATAATTCAGTACATTAACAAGTTAATCCCGATATTAGGTTTCGAAATTCCGTCATCAACAATCGTTGACTTATTAGTAGAAATACTTAGGTTTTCCCTGATAAGAGATTGGTTGGTAACTAAACATAGCATCACTTTAAAGTCTGAAAAATGATGTGTTTACAACAATCATCAACATCGTTTATCACACGACAAAGAACGAAACACTACGATCTAAACGTTACTAGCCTATTAAATAATTAGATGACCATTAAAAAGATATATTATGAACTGTACATTTCAACAAATTTTAACTCTCTTCGGCTTACTTAATTAAAAGCGGCATTTATGTCTAATTATTTGAAACGAGAATTCCAACAAGCATAACTAACCATGAATAATGTCATATAGAGATCTCTGTGTATTTTTGAAAGCAAAATAATTTGAATATCTAGTACATAAAATGCATGTTTTAGACAATTCTAGATTTTTGATTCTTGGAATAATTTACAAAACATTATCGATGTTTCAGCTTAGAATACATAATATAGGATTTTGCAACTTTTTTTATCATATACTTTCAGAAGAATTTTGTAGCTTGAAATAGGGTACTTCATGGTTTTGGAATTGAAGAAATTTTAAAATCCAGAAATAGTATCATGAAAATGCTGAAGAGGATTACAATTCTTGAAAGAAAATACTTGTGCCTATAGAGAATTCAAGATCATTTAGAGTACAAATATTAGTTTCAAAAACACTGGACTCTTTTAACAAAACCTTTACTTTTGATAGAACTGAAAGTACAAATATTTTTAAAAATTAATTTGATTCAAAAGAATTACAATTAAGTTAAATATCAATCAAGACAACATAATCTTAAGTTTGAACACTTATAAAAGTAAAAAAAAGAGAAAATTATAGAATAAATTATGTGTTCGTATGGGTATGGAAGAAGGCAAAATAGAGACTTTTAAGTCACATCTTCTAGAATATGGATCTGGTCTTTATAACTATGGCATTTTAATTTTAGTGCTTATTTTGTAATATGAAAATAGTTTTACTGTTCTGGAGAGATCATCGTTGATGATTTTCGCATTTCTTCACTGTTTACGTCATAGCAGTTGGACATAGACGACCAATAGTCTTTCAATAAACAAATGATGAATCGCATCAGTCAGCTCGACAAGGCGAGATGGAAAACAAATCAGGAATAAAGGAAACACTCAGGCAATTAATGGCCGATCTAAGTTGTCGCTTAGGTCTATCGTAGTCGCTTCGTATACACTGTTAGAAAATGGTCTGAAATCAGAAGTATGTTCTTGAAGATTTAAGAAAAACATTTCTGGTTCAACGTTACCAATAATAAATACATAACACTGCTAAATTTAAGGAAAGGAAGCAAAAGGGTTTGAGGAAACATTCATAGAATGGGGAATTTGAAGTCCGTACTAGACTAAAGATAAAGTTTAAAATGCACTTATGGTTTTTATTTTTGTGTATTTCCAAACGTTTAAAGATGCAAACTTAAGACGCTGTTCTGCTTTACATTACAGCCATGAAGCAGTCACACATACACAAGGTGTTTTAGAATACATTACAATCACTTCACAAAATGGTTAATAATCTTCTTAGCAAAATTCTGCTGCAGGAAATAGTATCTCGGGGTTAAACGAGCGAACTATCTTGAGCGGATTTACTATATTTAGTAGTCTACTACATAATAATGACTGTTTATATTCTAGAAATTCTAGAAAAAGTATTGGAATAAAGAAAACATAAATTGTGAAGCATAAAAAATATGAAAGAAACGGTGTATATACACCCTTGTGCAAATTAATTGAAACCAGACGGAAAATTACGATTTTTCAAATTTTTGCGTTTTATTTCTGAGAATCCAAATATTACTCACAAATTAAGACATGATATGACTGCCTTTAATTCTCCGAAGATCATTAATCCGCTTTGGATCGCGGTACCACACCTCAATTAGCTTATTTTTCGTAGTACAGTCTTTTTCCCGAAGTCTTTCTTTACAAATCTCTCAAAGATTTTCAATAGGATTTAAGTCCTGAGAATTTCCAGGCCAGTCCAGCACCTTTTTTGCGTTGCAGTCATAAAATTCTTCACAAGTTTCGATGTGTGACACGGAGCCAGATCTTGCTGAAAAATGCCAGATCCATCTGGAAATCTCTTTTTCAATTCTGGAACGACTCTTCTCTGCAAAACTTCGATGTACTGTGATCCTCGCATCATACTTTCTACGATATGTAAGCCTCCGATGTTATAATAGCTGAAAAAGTTTTAAAACATCTTCTTCAAGGGATGTTTTACGAACTGATTGGTGTGATATTTTCAAAATTTCTCACCTGGAGATCTGCGAACATGCAGACTTCTTTGATCCTGTACGAAGAAATGAGTCTCGTCACTGAATAACACCTTTCTCCATTGTTCTTGCGTGTAGTTCTTGTAGTTTAAACCCCATTGATACTGTTTTTTCTTTATTGAATTAGTAAGAAGTTGTTTTATGACTGGTCTCCTTGCCTTTCTAACACAATTTTGAATGATGTAATATTCTTCAATATTTCGTCATATATCCCAAAAATAGATCGACCGTACTGCAAAACACAGCTAATGACGCCGTCTGTGTGAAAAAATGACTATTAAAGGAAATCAGGTGGTCCAGCGATCTTATACAGGCCGCCATGCTGAAAATATTATAAAATGACCATTTGTTTTAATTAATTTGCACAATAGTGTAGAGTAAAATATTCGTAATAAAAGTGGTGTATTCATATCAGCCATGACGAAGAAAGAGGAAAGATCAAAGAAAATATGGATAAATAAAATTTTAATTGGAAATAGTGTGAATTAAACTGAAGAGTAAATTAGTTCAATCTTCAGTACTACTAAAATAATTCTCAATTGCATTCGAACTTTTTCTCAAAAAATTCTTAGCAGTTTTAATGACTGTCATAGAATTTATACACGTTTCTCAGATCACCATTATCTAACAAAAGGATTGAAAAAAAAACATGGATTACTAAACTCAGTCTTAGAAGTTTAGTACTCAGAATCTCTTAGTTGATATCGTAACATTATACAGAGATTAAGTATAGTTTTTATTCAAATAAAGTACCAGTACCAGATTTTTGGTTTATTATTACACAAAGCTACACAAAAGACTGCCTGTGCTCTACCCACCAAGGATATTGAAAGCCAGATTCTAGCAGCATAAGTATGCAGACATACAACTGTGTCACTGGAAGGGGGAGCAGTGACATATGAATATCATAAATAGAAAAATTGACAAGAAATTGCCCGATTACAATCCCACATCATAACAGCTTAGATTGATGAACCAACGTACAGTTCAAACTAGATCACTTATTTATAAGTAACCTAATCATTTATATACTAATAACTTGGTCTCTAAGGCATAGAATAAACTTAATAAAATAATTACTTTCTCTGATGTAGCAATCAGAAAACTATGATGGAAAAGTGTTTTCCACCTAGCAAGCAACGGAAAACATGTACCTTTTATACAGTAAAATAGCTTCAGAAGTAGAAAACTTGCTTCAAGAAATCTTGCAAGAGTAATTTAGAAATAGCTTTCTGGATGACAAGAAAATACTCGCATAAGTAGAAACCTTGTATCAGATGTGATTCTCTCAAAATCAATATGGAACGTCGGCTTATAGAAGATTGCAAAAGAGTTTGGTTTTGGTTGTTTTGAATTTCGCCCTAAGCTACAAGAAGACTATCTGCGCTAGGTGTCTCTAATTTAGCAGTGTAAGGTTAGAGGAAAAGCAGCTAGTCTTCACAACCCACCACCAACTCCTGGGCTACTTTTTTACCAAAAAAATTAGGATTGATCATCACATTATAACGTCTCTACAGCTGAAAGGACGAGCATGGTTGGTGCGACGGGGATTTGAACCCTCGACTCACAGATTACGAGTCGAGTGCCTAAACCACCTGTCTATACCGGGCCATTTTTCTAAAGAGAAACCAGCACGTGCCCTGGATAAGATAATTCTAAAGATAACCCAGAATGCTGATTTCTATTATATTCTAGGCCCGGCATGGCCAGGTCGGTTAAGGCGTTAAGGTCACGGGTTCGCATCCCAGTCGCACCAAACATGCTTGCCCTTTCAGGCGTGAGGGCGTGATAATGTGATGATCAATCTCACTTTCGTTGGTAAAAGAGTAGCCCAAGATTTGCGGTGGGTGATGGTGACTAGCTGCCTTCTCTTTAGTCTTACACTGCTAAATTAGGGACGGCTAACGCAGATAGCCCTCGAGTAGCTTTGCGCGAAATTCAAAACAAAACAAAACAAACAAACTGTTATATTCCTCTACCAAGTGATACAGCGGTATTGATTAAGGAGAAACCGGATTTCGATGCCAGTGATGAGCAGAGCATAGGTAGTCCACTGGGTAGCTTTGTGTTCAACTATAAATAATAATAATAATAATAAAAACTGTTACAAATCCAAAAGTACTAACATTAAATGGACAAGTGCTTTCAATGCGACTGTTTAAGAACAAACACTCAATATTAGGCCGCATAGGATAAGAATGATAAACACATTAAAGGCACGTATTCTGCAGCAAATATCCAAGAATTAACGTGGAATATTAGCTCATTTAGAGTAGGAAGGATAACATATACATAGGACAAATATGCCAGATCAGTTCATCCAAAAAGAGTGTGTTTGTGTGTGTTTTTCGTATTGCAAAGCCACAAAGGGTTATCTGCTTAGTCCACCGAGGGGAATCGAATCCCTGATTTTAGCGTTGTAACATCCAAAAAGAAACCTACTCCACACATAGTAGCAAAGTTAACACACACACGCACACAAGACACATATCCCAGATGAAGTCATCCAAAACCAATGTGCAATATTTGAATATTCCACAACAGAACTGCAATTTGTTTGATTAAATTTTTTTGTTTATTTTAAAATATTTCGAGAAACATGTTAGAATTAAATAAATTAATGCTCACGTTTTTTGTTGCTTTATCTTCTCGGCTCGAGATCTCCCAAACTTCCTGACGAAACGTTGGTAGGACTTATAAACTCGACAATGACATATAGTTACGATAATGATCGCCATTAAACAGGCTCCGGCCAAAGTAGAAGCAGCAATATAAATATTATGCACATGATCCAAAGACACGTCAACTGTGTCTATCACAGCTCCCTCTTGCGGTTTCTGTGTCCTTCCTTGAGTGTGTGCTAGTGGCTTGGCTGGGTATAGCAGATGAGCTAACAAATTCAACAATAAACATTAAACTTGCACTTAGATGTATAAGAGTTTAATTAGAAATAAAAGCAAGTTGTAAATATTTTACACGAAAATAAAATTTTTGGATTTTGAAATTTTATTTTAATGACTTATTGTAGTATATAATGATATGGTATTTTAGTAATTTAAGTTTTATTTTGATTTTTAATGAGCGTAATGTAGCTGGGAAAACAGTTTTTAAGTTTTTGTAAATAAACAAACCTTCACACATGTCTCCTGTATAACCTGGTAAACAAGAACAAAAGAAAGAGTCAAGGCTAGGCCAACATGTTCCACTATTCTCACATGGACTGGGGTAGCAGGGGTCGAAATGTTGAGTACACCCTGCCCCTGTAAAAACAACAAAAATTACGTCTAGTAAAACATTGTAAACAAGAGCAGAATAATGAGTCATGACTAGGCCAACATGTTCCACTATTCTCACATGGACCAGAATAACATGAGTCGAAATGTTGTGTATATTCTGCCCCTATAATGTCTTCCCACACATCGCTTGTAGTATCAAACATATACAGAAATAAAGTCTAGTTCTTACGTTATCTACCTTCAAATATCAAGAAAAGTAAAGGTGATGCAGTTTTTACGTTAATTTCTACAAAGTATCAACAGAAGTAAAATAGTTAGTTCTTACATTATCTACCATGAAGTAGCAACAGAACAAAAGATTTAACTTCTTATGTTATCTTACCATCTAGTACCAACATAATTAACGGTTTGGTTTGAATTTCGCGTAAAGCTACACGAGGGCTATTTGCGCTAGCCGTTCCTAATTTAGTTATGTAAGACTAGAGGGAAGGCAGCTAGTCCTCACCACCTACCGGTCTTGGGCAACTTTTTTTAACCAATGAATAATTGGATTAACCGTTATATTATAACGGTTCCAAGGCTAAAAGGGCGAGCATGTTTGGTGTGACGGGGATTCGAACCCATGACCTTCGGATAACAAGTCAAGTGCCTTAACCACCTGGCTATTTCGGGCCTAGAATTAACGGTGTCAGTTCTTTCGTTATTTAACATAAAGTAACAATAGTTAATGGTGTCATTTCTTATGTTATCTTACCACAAAGTATCAGCAGAACTGAAGGTGCCAGTTCTTAGTTTTCTCAATGAGTTATAACGATTATTAAAACATTTCATTCAACCATTTAATCTATAACGTAAATTATGCTGAGTCAATTTTTTTTTACAATATGTTCGCCGTTTAAGTACAACTCACATAATTAACAGAGTATTTACAGGAAATAAATAACTTTCTTTATCGTGACTTCAACACTAGTTCAAGCATTTATAACAACATAGAGATTTAAAACTATATCTGTTGTATCTGGCTTTTCTGCAATTCTATGTTAGCTTTAAAAAATCTTTATTTTTAAGAACTGGCCTCATATATCAGGTCATTCCATGAGTAATGTCCGAAAATTTAATACAGAAAGTGCATTATCATTTCTGTCCTTGTAGAAAGCTTTAACGAAGAAGATATGCAATAGGACGTGAATAAAAATGTTCAGACGAATAAAAGAAACTAAACCAATTCCACTTTTTAAGATCATTAATCAAACAAATTCTTATGGAGATGGATGTGTCTGAGGAGCACATTAGGCATATAATGCTTTATGAGTTTAAAAAAGGCAATAGTTTAGCAGAAACTACATGTAACGCTCAAGGTGTTAATGGTGCAGAGTCGAAGGTAGTTTCAATAGTTCATATTAGGTAACTACAGCCTAAGTGATGAGCCACATTCAGGCCATTATGTTGAGTTTAATGATGACTTGCTGCTGGATGCACTTGATGAAGATTGCGCCGTAACAGTTGAAGAACTAGTATATAAGCTTAATTAACCTCATTCAATAGTTCACCGTCATCTGAAACAGCTTGGTAAAGAGTCAAAACTTGGAAAATGGGTCCCCAATGATTTTACAGAAGACAATCTCAGAGCAAGAGTGGACATTTGCACTCCTCTGCAATCTCGTGAATGTAACTCATCTGTTTTAGTCAGGTTAGTGACTGAAGATGAAAAATGAATATATTACAAAATGTTAAACGCCGGAGACAATGGCTTAGTGCAGGTAAACTGGCTAAAGCTCAACTTAAAATGAGCCTCCACCCTAGGAAAGCCTTGTTAAATATTTGGTTGGATATTGTTGGTGTGATCCACTTTGAGTTGCTGCTACTCAATGTAACGATTACATCAGACCTTTATTGTCAACAGTTGGAGCACTTGATATTGCACTAAAATGAAAGAGGCCTGCTTTAATCAACCATAAAGATGTTGTGTTACACCAGGATAATGCACGGCCCCATACAGCAAGAATCACACCTAGAGAGATTAAAGAGTTGGATTAAGAGAAACTTCTATATCCTCCTTATTTTCCAGACCTTGTCCCATCTGATTATCATCTATTCTGAAGTTAGCAAAACTATGGAAAAGAGTTTGGAACACAAGAAGATGTGAAAACTACCGTCTCTATATTTTTTCTTCCAATCTTGAAGAATTTTACAGACGTGGAATTCAGAAGTTGGTGAATCATTGGCAGAAAGTTATTAATAATAATGGAACATACATTGTTGATTAAATAACATAAAAAGCATGAGAAATCCTTTCTTTTTTTCTGAACCTGAAATTGGACATTACTTAAGGGATGACATGATATTTCATCCTTTTTGTATCTCACTTCCCAATTTCGAATATATGATTCTCCCATACGCGTCTTAACTCGTTGGGTTCCACACGACTCACCGGTGAGTCGTGATAATTTTCCAGTAAGATTCACATGACCCACGGGTGAGTCGTGCTCTATTTTCTTTTTAAAGGAACACTTATTAGTTAAGACACAACAGCTACATATGCACTTTTCCTAAAAAATAATAAGGGTCGCGGGTTCGAATCCTCCTCACACCAAACATGCTCGCCCTTTCAACCTAGGGATGTTATAGTGTGACGGTTGATTCGCTGCTAAAAGAGTATCCTCAAAGTTGGCGGTGAGTGATGATGACTAGCTGCCTTCCCTTTAGTCTTAAACTTCTAAATTAGGGACGGCTAGTGCAGATAGCCCTCGTGTAGCTTTGCGCGAAATTTGAAACAAACCAATATAATTGATCATTTTATATCATACGTTTTATAATGAATACTCTTATAACGGATATTTTACATTTAAAACGTTTCGAAATAAAAGTTCCAGACATTTCCGATTATTTTAGTAATAAAAATCTACCCTTTAATAATTCTGCATCTATCAAGTACGTTTCCCAGACAAGGATCTAAACATGTCTTGTAAATTCTGTAGCATATATTCCTCTTTACTCGACTTCTTCACAGATGATCAAGTAACGTTGATTTTGCGCATTTCTTCATTTTGTTCTATACAAATATACGTGCGTTTAGTTCTTCAAGTAGAGTATATTTATCTTTTGAGATGTTTTTCTCTGCATTTTAGTAGATGTTCTTCGCGTAATTTTTACATATTTCTTAAATTTGCAGCTTCACGTTTATTTATGCAAGTTCCACTATCAACTGCTCTAAGTTTTGGGATTTTTGTCCATCAAGCAAGATTTGTTTTTAAGTCTTTCTCTTGGTTTTTTATTTGGTAAAGCTCGGTTTAATACAGATGTTATGTTTTGTTGTATGTATGTTTGGCTGGACGACGGCGACCATACTTTTCATCAGATATACACTATCGGATCCATCTTCCACACCACACTTTCCGGCGCTTAGACAACATAACCACAAGGGCTCATAAAGCTAAAATCCAACAGTCGATCTCTGTGGTGAAACACATAAGTTATAGCCTGCGCTTGTACAAAAACAAACAGTCAATGTATTTGAAAATATATATCATATAGATTTATTTTTTGTGAAGATTCTGTACTTTAATGTTTAGCGTCTTCTTGGAAGCTTCCAGAAACATTTTTTTTTATTAATTTAAAGTCTGGGCTAAAGAATCCTTACTTTTGCGACATTAAACTTTGTACTGTTGTCAGTTTTACGATTTCTCTTTCATTCGAATTTTTGAAGCTTGTGACTCGGTAAAAGGACGACTCAGTGATTTACCAGCAAAGTTTTGTTTCTTTAATGATAAAAACGTATTGAATGGAAAACAAAACATTTCAGAGTTTCAAAATGCTTTCACTTAATTTTTCTGAGATGCAACTAAATTTAAAAGAATACGTGAAAGATTTTCATCTGCTGTGAAAAGTTTTACTGGACTTTGTCCAATAACCTTTAAGGAGGATAAAATGGATAAAATAAAAGAAATAGTTATTTTTTGAACATTAATGTATTTTGAACTTACTTTCTAAAAAGATTCTAAGCTTCGTGTCACTGTGATATTACAAATAATGTTGAAACATTTTATTGGGTTCATTTTACTTATTTTTTATACTTTTCGCATAAAGATACAGAAAGGCTATCTGCAAATAGCTGGCCCTAATTTTGAACTGATAGCATAGAGTGAAGGCATGTAGTTAACTTTTGGATTTGTTTTTTTGTTTGTTTTTTGAATTTCGCACAAAGCTACTCGAGGGCTATCTGTACTAGCCGTCCCTAATTTAGTAGTGTAAGACTAGAGAGAAGGCAGCTAGTCATCACCATCCACCGCCAACTCTTGGGCTACTCTTTTAGCAAGGAATAGTGAGATTCACCGTCACTTTATAACGCCCCCACAGCTGAAAGGGCGAGCATGTTTGGCGCAACGGGGATGCAAACCCTCGACCCTCAGATTATGAGTCGCACGCCTTAAAACGCTTGGCGATGCCGGACCCGTAACTTTTGGAATACTCTCATCTGATCGAATAGCATCAGCAACGTTTTATAAAGATCTTTCATCAGAGATTTATCTCCTTATTTCTTTTCCATTAGCTTGAAGTTTCAGTAACACTTACCTGGTTGGGCTTGGAGTATAAGTTAATTAATTGAGTATATTCTATAATAGTCGTTGAAGTGGAATATAAAGAAACAGAGACGGAAAAGAGAACAGCCCGCTTTCTTATATTCCCCACAGAGTTACTTTTCAAAAGTAATAAGAAGAAGGAACTTTGCATTAAGTAAGTTATATCATATTATATCATCCATTCATGCTACACATAATAGGATGAGAATAACGAAAGAACATTGTAATTAAATAAGCATGCCACCGTAAATTAAGATAAAAGATACCTGAAAGAGTAGTGAAAATAATAGTGTTGAAATGATGTAACAGCTCAGACCGGTGCTACATTGCTTAAAAGTGGCATTAGCTGGCACTATATTTGATATCTCACATAGAAACGCTACTAATTTCTGGTATTAGCACTCGTGGGAGTGAGTTGAGTTCTTATCGCATTAAACGCTAAGACGTGAAACAGGAATGTTAGAAGAAAAAAGTAATATTTTGCCGCTTTGAAAAGACATATATACAATTACCATATATATATATATATATATATATATATGTATGTATGAGTGTGAAACAGAAAAATAATTAGCCTGTATAGCAAAATAATTTTAAAACTTGTGTTTGTTATTGTTGTTGTTTTATAATTATACGAGGTTTAATTCTCAATGATTATTTCAACTCTTCCTCTTAATTATACAGATGGTTATTCTTGTAATAATAATTATATACTAAATAGTTGTTGTTACCAAACGTTTCCGTGCCTTTTATAAATTACATCAAAGGATCTTAATACAATCTACGGGCCCGGCATGGCTAAGCCGTGGAGGCGTTATAATGTTATAGTCAATCCCACTATTCTTTGGTAAAAGAGTAGCTCAAGAGTTGGCGGTGGGTAGTGATGACTAGCTGCCTTCTCTCTAGTCTTACATTGCTAAATTATGGACGGCTA
Source organism: Carcinoscorpius rotundicauda (assembly GCA_011833715.1). Lineage (NCBI taxonomy): Eukaryota > Metazoa > Arthropoda > Merostomata > Xiphosura > Limulidae > Carcinoscorpius > Carcinoscorpius rotundicauda. The sequence goes on from CM022401.1 coordinate 46,706,864, forward strand.
GCACAGATAGCCCTCGAGCAACTTTGTGCGAAATTCAAAACAAACAAACAAACAATACAGTCTATGAATAATATTAAAATTATTTCTAATTATCAGTTGTGTCTCTTTTGGGTGGGTTTGTTTTCTTATACCAAAACGAAATATGGCTATCTGCTGTGGCCTCCGCGTGTTATCGCACCTCTGATTTGATGTTGTAAGTCCGAAGACTTAACACTGTTCCACCTAGAGACATTTCTCTTGGAGTTCGCCTTGAGGGTGAGTAAAATCGCCTTATAACGAGAAAACCATTCGTCTTTTGTAAAGAGCACTAACATACAATGGCTATCTCTGATTCTTTCATTGCAAAGATCGAACAATGGATTTTAGTTTTTAGCATCATAAGCTCTCAAACTCACTACTAAGTTATCGGCATAAAATGAGAAAGTAAACTTTCTGTTCAATGCTGAAAGCTTAATTTGGACTGTTGTGAGGAATTTAATGGTTTTCATCTCGTTTAATTAGAATGAATTGCTATAACGGTCAAAATCTGCTACACAACTTACTGAAACACTACCATACAGTGAGAATAATTATGACAATGAGAAAACTTAGAATAATAAATACCAAATTTATAGAAATCCCACCGTTATATCCAGGGTGGCAGATACAACTGTAGTTGTTGCCCTTGTCAACACACTGCGCTGGACTTGGACAAGGGTTATGTTGGCACAAATCTACTTTCACTTGACATCTGCGACCTTTATATCCTGGCCCACAGTGACATTTGTATCCTGCAACCAGGTCTTCACAAGCACCACCATTAATGCACGGACTAGAATCACATTCGTCATATTGAAATTCACAGTGATCGCCTCCGTAACCTTTTCGAAAGAAAAGCAACGAAAAGAGTAAAAATCAGACACGATTCTACAGATATTCACTAATCTATTTATATTACTTAATAAAAATACGAGTTATCTGTTTAAATACATAAATTACATGTCGACTTTAATGTTAAAGCTTCCAAGGAATCTGCGAATGCAATCAGTGAAGAAAGTGTTGAAAACATTTATCTTAAAATGTCATTCGCAGAAACAGTGACGAAAGCAAAGTATTGTACAAATACTCTACATATTATGGTTCTAATATCATTTCAGAGGAGGTTTGGTTGGGCTTGTTTCGAATTCGAGAGCGATCTGTGGTAGCCATCCATTATTTAGCAGAGTAAGACTAGAGGAAAGGCAACTAGCCATCATCACCCACCGCCAACTCTTGGACTTCTCTTTTACCAACGAATAGTGGGATTGACCGTAACATTATAATGCTCCTACGGTTGAAAGGGCGAGCATGTTTGGTGTGACGGGGATTCGAACTCGCGACGCTCAAATTACGAGTCGAATGCCTTATCCCCCCCTCCCTGGCCATGCCGGGCCTCATTTCAACATATTTCAAAAATATACCACGCCTTCTCCATTTTTTAAATATATTTTAAAATGTATTTGTTAGTTTATGAAAAGTTACTGTGGCTATCTTTAAAACAAAACATTTTCACATAATATCACTGTTATTATTCTCTTTTTAATCTTAGTACATGAATTGTAATGAATTATGGTATTACAAGAGATGGACTAGACATAACATGTTTTAATAGTTTGTTTACCTTACTGCAATATGCATTTAAAACGGATAAAGATTTTTTATTAGTACAATTAATGTTTAACATTCATCATGTTCACTGTCATTAACGTATTAATATTTAATTCTTTGAACACAGATATTATGTAACGAGTTTACTGTTACATATTTTTAGTATAAGTTTGTTTCAGTTTGCTGCATGTGACATATATTGTTGATGTGTATTGCACAATTCCTGTCTGTTTTCTAAATTTGTGGAAGATTCTACAATGCAAGCATTAACAATATATGTTTCGTAAAAACACTAGCATGTTTTTCGAATATTGTTGAACGTTCGAAAATCTCGCCTAATTGGTATAAAAGCTAGCTGAGAGACAATAACAGATTATTGTTCGATCAGCTATAGTCAGCATACTACAGGGTGTTCGGAAGGTCACTGTGCACTTATATATTTATTAACAGACAAACCTGCATAATGACTTTCCGAACACCCTGTATAAAACTCGAAAGCTATAACTGTAGTTAACGCTTATTAACAAGAAACTACGAAATTTGGTCTGAAACGTTTATCAATTTCAAACATTAAAAACTATTCAACTTCAGCGAATTTACTTGGGCCTTTATTATTTTTATGAGGACATTAAATATTTTCATTGGTAAAATGTCAGCCTGTAAGCGGTGTGAGGCCAACCAAGAAAAGACAGCTAACTAGCTAAAGCAAGATGTAACAGTATCAACTCAAAATTGATTTACTTGTCATAAATCTGAATCGTCGATAAAATATTCAGTTCTATACCAGATAGAAAACTCAATATAGTTTGCTGAGTTTATAAAAGTCTTGTATTTAAACCATTATTTGTAATAACTATTTTTAATAACTGTTTTATTTAAATTATATTGTTGTTTGTATATTAAAATATATTTGTATTAGGAAAGAAAATTTTGTGTATGAATCTTGTTGGCAAGTATTATAAATATAATACATATCGATGATTGATCAAATTTTAAATTAAAATTTCCGGCTATATGATATCTTAATACGTAGTCCAAAACACATTACAATGCATAACAAGTATAACTCCACATATTTGCTTTATATCACATGCTTTATTATGATGAATACGTTTTGCTCCAACATATTATAATAAGTAATTAAAAAATGTAATAAGTTGGTTATTTTTCTACAGGTTTATGTTTGTTTGATATTTTGGTAATAGTACATAATTACAACAATTATAAAAGTTACAAATGTTTAAAATACATTATGACTGTTGATACCGACGTAAGGAAGGTATAGAGTAAGTCATACGCCCTGGCTTCAACGCAGTGAAAGTGAAAGTGAGTTATGTTTACTGTTTTAAAACTTTAAATGTTCAAATTAACGCAACAGAGACGAAGTCGGGTCATGACCATACAATACTTGCATGCATTTGATCGAAGCGGCTGTACGGAATATCTTTACAATGCGATATATCAAATACAATATTTAATCTGAGTTCTTAGTACTAGAAAGGTACTATATAAAATAAACAATTTAAAGCCGACGTTGTCTCAAAGTATGTCTTATAGGCACAAACTGGCTTTTAACTTATTTCTCACGCCCCAGATTTAGAACACTTGAAAGCTCTTACTAAGTTCTGTAGACATCATTTAACAGGATTATTTATGACGTTATCAATAATCAAAACATGTTTTGTACAATTTTATACAAAATAACTGAAAGAAAGAAAAAGCATTTACGTAGCTAACTTTTAATATGGAATCAACGTATGAAGCCTAAAGTTTCTCACAAGTGTGCATGCTTTGTGGAATATGAATCTTTAATCTTCAGGATAATAAGTTTGTCGTGAAATGTAGGAGAGGAGAAACTAAAATTCATTACTTGCGTACCTCTCTGACTGGTTATCTTCCCGAGGGATATTCTTCTTCTATTCAAGTGTTCCATAATTGCTTTTGTGAAGATTCTATAGTTGCATACTTAACTCCCTTAGAGATATTATATATCATTCAATTATTCTCTCAATGAACATTTTACATCTATTCTATTTCAATAATGCCTCACAAATTGCTTTATTATTCTGGAAGAAGTTCTACATCATTACTCTATTGAAGGCTCTTTACATAGTTATGGAAGTAAACAACATCATTTTAGCCTTTCTGAGTGAACAGAGGTAGTGAAACCTGGATGGACGAGATTAAAAACTTTACCCTCTCATAACGCTATATGGTGTTTGCGACTCAAGTATGGGTTCCAGTTAGTAATAGGCTATCGCACTTATTTGTGGGTTAGTTTTCATTATGATATCTTTGTATTATTATTTTTTGTTCTGATTTAGTTTGTAAAATAGTTATTGTTACTGTGTTTTAGCATCAGGACGCATTGATTTATTTGTAAACAAGACAATGAAATAAATAATAAAATTATTAGGTTGATAATAAAGCTTATGCTTTTTACAATATGAAACAATACACTTAGCAAATAAAGAACAATATTTATAAATACTTTAGTATCAATAGTACACTTAGCGACAATACTTTTACATACTTTAAAGTTGTTTGATTGCTTTGAGTTAAGCACAAAGCTACACAATGGACTATCTGTGCTCTGCTCATCACGGATCTCGAAATCCGGATTCTAGTGGTATAAGTCCGCAGACATATCACTTTGCTACTATTCTCATATTCTATCAGTAATATATTCATCATGTGAACCAAGCACCACTAAATATTTTTATTTAGTATCAGTAATGTTATAATAACACCGCTAAAGATATTTTACCTTTTTCTTGTAAAGCAGTAATATACTTATTGGTAAAGCTCTCTCTCTTACTCTTAGCATCACAGTTATATTATTTTTGAGATAAAAGATTATACTTCTATTACATTTTCCTTCTATTATAACTGTGAGAGTAACGATTAACTAAAACGATTTTTTGTGTTCTGACACAAAATTAACTCAAACACATTCGAGAAATGACACAAATCTAGATTTCATTTCTTCTATTAACTTCACACTAACGTAAACTATAATAATTTACATATTTTCTCATCCTTTATCATATGTAATCTCACCTGGTAAACAATAGCAGTTGTAACCATTGTTACCATCTTCACAAACTCCATACACACAAGGATTTGACAAACATTCATCGATGTTTATTTCACAGTTCTTTCCTTCGAAGCCTGGCTGACAAACGCAATGATAAGTCGTCTGATTACCCCAACAGGTAGCGCTGTTCAAACATGGCTGACGATCGCAAAGATTTATTACGTCATCACAAGACTGTCCATGATAACCTGTATGGATTAGTAAGAATCAGATACAGATATAGGGAAGACAATGCTATGATTATAGATAACTGGTTCCCACTATCCAGTGTGTTTTGTTAATTTTATAGATAAAATTTTAAAGTCCACTCTTTCAAATATTGCATTTTGGTTAATGATGCCTTTGGTAAATATTGTGCACCAGGTATTACCAAGTTGCCCAGAGTGTGAATTTGCGGGTTTCAGTTCTATTTACGTTAAATGGCATTCGTAGTTCAAGGCCATGAATGTGCTCAAAGAGTAACAGTCAAATCTATTATTCGGAGTAGACAAAAGCAGACCTTCAGTTGACAGTTGGTGCTGTTGATTACCTATTTTCACTCGAATACATCAATTCAAAATAGCTTTTTGTGTAGTCTTGGGGGAAATTTGTAAAACAAACAAATGAGCAGACCAAATATTGTTCACATGTTCCTTGGCCATGATATACATTTATACCACTGACAGATCTATTGAAGATATCTGACACAAAAAATATATCTTTTTTTTTTCAATTCCATCATTTTTGAGGCAAAAATGTCACGTATAGTAATAGTACATCAACTTTTCAGTTACTTAAAACTAGCACTGATACAAATGTTTTCTCTGTGTACACGTAATATTATGCTTTGCTTTATATTTTTGTAGTGTTTAAACACTAATATAGCAGACCAGATTAGAGTTTATTGACTGTTATAAATGACTGATGTGTTTTTAATCACTTTTACACGGCACAAACATATTCAATGGGAAAATAAATCAAACTAGCTATCAAAATAACTATTGGAAGATTACTTGAAAGTAGCAAATTTATAAGACAATATGTTGTAACGAAGATAAGATACATGGTTTCCTTTATGAAAAATCGTAGTACACCAACCTGTGTACATAAATCTATCCAAAAATGGCTTCACATTGCCATATTTGAAACCACAGCGACACATTACTGCAAAATAGTTACAGTTACTGTAGTTAGTACAGTAACAAATGATACAGAGTATAAAATAGTATCAAAGCTTTTCGTCTCTACTTTACTGATAAGCAAGTTTTGTAACATAGAGATAAAAACACCTAGATTTTTTGAAGCTGTTTAATGGAAAATAGTATTCTGTTTGTACAGTAATGTGCCGATAAGCAGCAAGCCTAATTACTGTCGACAACCTTCCCTTGAAACGAAATATCGATAGGAGCTGTTCTACCAAGAAACTCGTTATCGAACTGTAAGAAGTAAAAAAAAAATGTCTAAAAGCGTTTTTACGTTAAATATCAAAATGCATTATTCCTAATTCGTTTGCAAAGATTATGCATAGTAAATAACATTAACTTCTGATGAAAGTGAGCTATATACTTTTTATAAACTCTAAAAATCAACCCGGAAATGAGTTTAGCGAATCAAATATAAAGTTAAAATACAGTGTCATTAGTTGAGTACCTTTGCTTTAAGCACGAAATCATTAACGTCTCTCGAAGTTAAGCCTGGCATAGTCAGGTGGTTAAGGCACTCGTCTCGTAATCTGAGGGTCATGTGTTCGAATCCCCGTCACACCAAACATGCTTGCTCTTTCAGCCGTGGAAGCGTTATAATGCGACGGTCAATCTCACTATTTGTTGGTAAATGAGTAGCCCAAAAGTTGGCAGTGGGTGTTAATTCATAGCTATCTTTCCTGTAATTTTGCACTACTAAGTGAGGGGCGGATGGCGCCGATAGCCCTCGAGTTGCTTTGCGCGAAATTCAAAACAAACCAAAACTCTCGAAGTTAGACCTGCTTATGATGCCTAAGTGTTTTTTTTTTAATTTTGCGCAAAGCTACACGAGGACTATCTGCGCTAGTCGCCTCTAATTTAGCAGTGTAAGGCTAGAGGGAAGACAGCTAGTCATCACCATCCACAGCCGACTTTTGGCTTACTCTTTTGCTAAAGAGTAGTGGGATTGACCGAAACATTATAATGGCCCCACCGCTGAAATGGCGAGCATGTTTGGTGCGATGGGGATTCGAAACCGGGACCTTCGGATTACGAGTCGAACGTCTTAATCCACTTGGCCATGCCGAAGCTCGTTATAAATTCATACATAAAATAACTTTTTTGACTTAATATAAAGATGAAATATAAAACTGGTCGAAAATAGTCCTGAATGTGATCGACTGCTTATCGTTAAATGATTTTGTTTTATAAAAGTGAGTGAGCAATAAAGAAAGCAAGATGCAATGATTTCGATTCCATTTGATTTTGAAGTTCGTTATTTCAGAGACTGAGTATTTCTTTGTAGTTTTACTTTTCTTTGTTGCTAAGATCTTACAGAAGCACATACATGTACCCACAAAACATTTCAGAAATACTGTTTAAAATTATTTAGTTAATCAAATCTGTCAATATGTTGAAATATTGTATTGAAATATATACGTAGTTAATTGTATTAAACCCTACAGCCAATTAACTGTTTATACGTTCTGTAAGCGTTTAATGAAAAGCAAATAAAAAGGAACCTTAAGAAAGTTTCTAAATCCTTGATGGCCATCATAGGTCATGGACGTTGTTGTAATTAAACTTCAGTGATTTGAATAGCACATTATTCATGTTCAGAAAAAAAAAAAACACTTGAGAATACTACATAGCATTAGGAATGGCTAATTAGTTTAGATATGAGTAATGCTGAGTTACCCCTAAGAGGATCTTATTTCGTTATATACGCTTATATCATTCAAAGACTTGACATTGTTAATTATGAACAAAAAATCCCTGAAATTTCTACCTGTTTTTTTACATTATTTGTGATTTGATTTGTGTTACGTTTATTTATATATTTTTCAAAGAGTTCAGACATCTGTCATTAATTTTGAATACACTTTGAAATATGAAATACTACAATTTATACAATAACTATGTATATATTCCCTAAAGTTATGTTATCATTTTATTATAGATACACATTTTTTTCCAGTTAGTTTAAAAAGTAGACAGGAAACGATTTATATTACATTGAAAAATTTCCCAACAAAGAAAGAAACGTAGTTCGTACAAAAGCTAGAATTAAATATTGACATTTTTTTACAGAAGATTTACATGAACTCAATAATTAGAGTAATTTAGTTAAGCTACTGAGTGCATTTTTAAGGATCAATCTCTCATTCTCATCCACTCCAGAAGAGAGTGATGTACTTCCCAATTTTCCACTTTGATTTTTTAAAAATTATTTTTAGTTTACATTTAGTAATTATTGAAAATCGCTAACTTATATTTCAAACACAAAATCAGTCAAATCCTCTTTTTAATTACTAAATATTAGTTACTGCATCATTTGGAATCTTTATAAAAATGGAAGAATAAACTAATTAGAATGTAAGTTGCTTTTTATCATTAATTTGTTCAGAAAGTAAAGATAGAAAATGGGATCATACATATATTGTAAATGATGGACATTGTTTATGCTTTTTTGTTGTTAGAGTTTCAGGTGAACGTTGCCGGACACATGTCTTACGGACGAGAGTATAAGCTCTCTTTTTTAACCTAAAGATAACCTAGGAAAGTCAAAACGTTGTTCTCTGCTTATCAATAAAAGGGTTAAAAAAATTTAAGTGGTGTTTCAGTTCTAAGTTGTGAAACTAAACACCAAAACTCACAAATATTTAAAGATCAAGAATATATACAGGGGTGGACAAAAAGTGGTCTTTCTTGAAAATATTATTCATTTGTTATAACTTTTATTAGATAATAGGGAAGAAATATGTAGAATATATGTTTCTGGAAAGCACTCGACGAGATCTGTTCAAATATGATATCAAATCATAATTTAACACTGACTTTTGTAAATACCTGAGCTTTTCAAGAATATAGTTATATATTCTCATAAAAAGTGTTATGCACCTGCCGTAGTTTCATAGATCTTTTTATTCCATTTAGCCTACAAATATGAAAAGTTCAGGTATTTACAAAAGCCGGTAATTAGGACTTGAGATAATATTTAAAGAGATCTCGTCGAGTGCGTTCTTAAAACATATAGTTTGATTCATGTTTCTGTTATCTAATAAATATATAACAAATTAAAACATTTTCAAGGGGAGCAGGCACTTGTTTTGTCTATTCTCTGTAAGTATTTAATTTTGTACATTTGGTGTTTTATTAAAGATGGAAGTAATCAGTGACTTTATGCAAATTATTTATCTTAGAATTACTTTCATCTGCATGGAAATAATTTTGTAATTATTGTTGTCATGGTTGCTGAATTCAAACTTCAGAAATTTAATCCAAAATACATGTTTTGCTGTTTCTAACTTGGAAAGATATTTTATGCTATTATTTACTTGTGTATGTGTATATATACGTATGTGCACAAATTCAACATTTAACTTCAAAAGTATAGTTAAAAATTTGGATAATCAACATCATTTTATTATTATACAAATTTCAAAATCAAAACTACAACAGAAATTATTTTAAAAGACGTTTTCAATTCATGGTGGATTCATGAAAACGTTAATGCTATAAAAATTTGAATTAGTTTTAAAATTACGTGTATCGATGTAATGAAATGACAACGTTTTCCTCTCCTATTAAAAAACGAGGCAAACTAGGAAAGGAGGAAATAGTAACTGACAGATTTCTCTAACCTTATTCATTTTGAATCTGCATTTGACAGATGAAAAGACCGATAATACATTCATGTTTATTTATAGTTGCTACTATGGAAATAAGAGATTGTGCGCATAACTTACCATGAGGACAAAGACATTGGAAGGTAGTATCAACAAGCCCTTCAGTAATATCAACACAGAATCCACCGTGGTTGCAAGGGTTACCATAGCAACCATCTCGTTCTTCACAATAGCGACCAATATACCCTTGGCAACACTGGCAAGTAAAAATATTCTGCAAAAATAAAAATAAGCAATTACTACCTCATATATTGTTTTGAAATGAACTTTCGATCCTAAATGTTATTCGTCACAAATGAACAGAAAAAGAGAAAGTTACAAACAACCAGTATTAGTAAAAAACACTTAGCGTTATTCTAAGAACATTGAAAGTGAAAATAGGTCCGAAAAATGTAAACTTGTATTCTACAAAAAGTAGAAAAAAATCTAAATGATGCTAAGTTTTTCGTAGGTTCAATACTTTCAGAAAAATGGAATCTCTTATATATATATAAAACAGGCGAAAGAAAAGAATAATATATGGCACTTATTATACACTGTCTTCAAATATATATAATACAAAAATGTCAATGACATGGTGAAGAAATATTTACAGGTAATTTTTATTTTGTACACTATTATACCGGAGTCTAAAAATCATTGTATGCAAACAAAAAGCAAAACGTAATTCAATACTATCAAAAGAAACCAAAATACCGTAATCAAAAGACAAAGCTATAAATTAGGGCATGGCTACTCCACTTCACTATTTTGAGAGGAGACCACGAACTTTTCATCCCCAACTAAGGGATCCGTGTCTCGCAACGACATTAAACGTTTATTTTATTCGTCTTTGTTTCATATATTTTGTTGCCGATGTCTTCGCTCATTTCAGATCTCATTTGCTGAATTAAGATGGTATAATTAAAATAGCTGCCAAACTCAAATAATTAATTTTGATTCCATCTGTGGAGGCTCCACTTAGGTTTCTATAACAACTTTAATTGAAATTGATTCAACCAGTTCCTTACAACAATTTGCGACTTCAAAATACCTGAGAGACAGAAATCTCTGTTATATATATGGATTGTCCAATCAGAGACGAAAGGATAGCTGATTTGACGAGAGATCGCCAGAGTAAGTGTGAATTAGAAAGCAAAATCAAAACGTCCAACGCTCTCAGTTAATAGAAAGTTGCGTATCTAAAGAAATTATTACTTCCATCTCTCTCTTTACTTACCAATTTATTTATACCTCATGCACAAATAACTTTCTATGAAGCTTAGAGTGGTAGTAACAAGAAAGATATTTACAAAAAAAGGAAATTTGTGTATTGAATGTATGAAAATGTATATTTGAAAAATATACTAGGTACTGAAGAACCTATTAAAACTAGTGCTAATAAAGAGCGTAAAGTCTAACAAAAATATGTAATTCACATACATTTTATTTCCGTTTTCTTTTCAACTTGTAAACTTTTTTCAGATTGCTCGTAACATTAAGATTGTCTTTTAATGGATCTTTATTAAAGATAATACTCCTGCTCAAAGAAGTCGCGGGCTCGAATTCTCATCGCATCAAACACTCTCGCCCTTTCAGCTGTGGGGGCGATATATTGTTACGGTCAATCCCACTATTCGTTGGTAAAAGAGTAGCCCAAGAGTTTACAGTGGGTGATGATGACCAGCTGCCTTCCCCCGAGTCTTACACTACTAAATTTGGGACGGCTAGCGCAGATAGCCCTCGTGCAGCTTTCACGCGAAATTTAAAAACAAGACATATTTAACTTTATTCACATTTTGTCGATGTAAATCAGAAGAAAAAAGATAATTATACTGTAAAAGAGCAATGAGTGAACACATTTTAGTTGCATTTAATATGTGGAAAAATTAATCGTAACATATGTTTGTTTGAATTTTTCAAATATTATTATTTTCCTTTCGCGCCAAATGATTGTTTTTCTTTTGGAATATTTCTATAAGAGCTATTTTTCAAGAGACAATATTTAGATAAATAACATTAACTCCTGGGCTACTCTTGTATAACTGAATAGTGTAATTTGAATGTCACGCATCTACAGGCCCAAATACGCAGTGCGATATTTTTTTGCAATAATGGGAGACGAATGATGAACAAGCAGATGGCCAGTCCGGCACGCTAATTACTGAGCCACGCCCAACTCACGCCGAAAAGAAGATTATTGGAAGTGATTTTAGCATTTTTTATTGGCATATTAATGTACCTCACGTTATAATTTGAACATAGTTGTAATAGTATATAATATGCAACTTCTGAACGAACAATATTATATTTGAAATATTTTGGGCTTTACTCAAGTTAAAATGCTCAATTCGTTTCAAGATAATTTCAATTCGTGAGTACATGGCTAAGAAAGATAGTCCCACTCTATTCGATTTTCTCTCAATATTATATCAGCATATAATTTTTTCCTTGTTTGAAAGTTGTTGGTTTTTTTTTTACATAAAACTAAGTTCATCTATTACCATGCAGTAATGTTAGTAATAACCCCAAAGTCATGAAATTAAACACATAATAAATTAAAGAAATATAATGTTAGGCAGTGGAAAAGTCTGTGCTTCACGTGAGGAATAGACATTATTTATATGACGATGTCCTTTAATTTAATCAATTTCTAAGGCTCTGTTGAGTATGATTTGGAAGTATAGTTTTGTTATAAATATATTTTTGTACACTATTGTGAGTATATTATTATAACCGAAATCTTAATATTTCATAAATCTGAATATATTTTACAATATATTCACCAAGATGATTCCTTTAAAACGATGAATAAAAATAGAAAAAAAAGAATTTTTTAAAAGCAGTGTTTGATCCTTATAAACTATCTTCCCGCTTGTGCAGCGGTTAGTCTACGGATTTATAACGCTGAAATGAAGGATTCGGTTTTCATTGGTGAGCTCGGCAGATAACCTGATATGGCTTTGCTGTAAGAAAGACATACTCCTTCCAAACTAAGCACTCATTTGTTTTACACTGGCATAGATTATTAGATATGTTGCTTGAATAATATATCACTAGAAAATTGATTTGACATTTCATGAAGTTTGAATTAAAATGTGAGAAGTCAAACTTGACAGAACTATTTCGATGTTTTTTGTTGCTTTTTACGCAATATGAAATGACACAAAGAAAAATGTCAAACATCTGTATGGTATGCAGGATATTATAACATTAAATGAGTCCCTGAAACTATTTATCTACACATCTTAACATAGTTTATTGATGCTACAAACGTGTCTGGTATTGGTAATAACTCAACAAAGAAATTCTCTTCACATTCCTTGTATAGACTGCTTGTCTACGAATGCTGAGTCCCGATGATTTCTAGTTAAGTAGATATTTTCAGCTGACGTTATTGCAACATAAAATGAAAGAAAAGAATTGTAGAAATTCATGCTTAGTTCGTTGTATCTCATGTAATCTTATTCTTGAGTTTTTGTTTAAGCTTGAAGTAGCCATTTGACTCTGTTAAATCTTTAAGTTACACTAGAACATAAAAAATAGAATATTTCATCATAAGAATAAGAGTATATTTATTAAAATTTTGAAAATTTGTTTCTCGTGGTAAAGTTTTAATTATCCCAAAATTATGAAAATGTCAGATCTTTAGAAACATTCATTCCTGTTATTTGGTTTCACATGTTCAATAAACCCGATATCTTCACAAATATTTCGTTTGGTTGAATTATATTAGTAATTTCCATTTAGTTCATTTGTTATCAAATATTTGCTAGCCGTCACTCATTTAACAGTAAACCACACACCACTAGCTCTTTTTAGTTACTATGTTGCCAATGAATAGTGGGATTGATTGTTCTATTAAAGCACTCCCACAGTTAAAAGGTGTAACGTATTTAGTGTAAAGCAGGCCGTCACTCATTTAACAGTAAACCACACACCACTAGCTCTTTTTAGTTACTATGTTGCCAATGAATAGTGGGATTGACTGTTCTATTAAAGCACTCCCACAGTTAAAAGATGTAACGTATTTAGTGTGACTGAGGTTCCAATTCATGACCCTCAGATTGCGATTCGAGCGCCCTAGTCACCTGGCCATGCCGCCCCCTTATCAAAGAACAAGAAAGAACAACAAATACACTTATGAAGTAAACAAATAAATTAATATTGTGTGACACTACGTATAAGTAGAAAAAAGGCACAACAATCAACTTGATACACAGACTCATACCTTCTTTGAATCAGCTACACAGGTTCCTTTACCCGAGCAAATTGTTTCCATAGGCGCGAAATAGCACTCAGGCGATTTCATAGTCACCTGCACTCTCCACATGAATTCACACTGGAGTTTGGACGATTTCAGGCTAACTGAAAATATGTCATTACGGTTTATCAATTACATCTTACACATGGAATGCCAAAAATACTTACGCATACATGAATAGTCATCGTAAGAAGTTATGTTGCATCTAAGAGAATATGAAGGTAAAAAATTAACTGAATTTCAAGAAAAGTAAAATTTATAAAGTAGCCATAAGTTTGTTTTCATTATATATTTTACTCGATAACTTTTTAAAGGAATTGAACGCAAAATGACGCATGTAAAGCCCAAGTCGTTTTAATAAAATGTGACTCATAACTTACAACTGCAAGTAAATGTTAAAATAGAAAATTTTAGCCACTAAGAAAACTTACTACTTAGAAAGTTTATTCCTGGAATTAAGAGGTCAAACTTGACGGGAGTAGTATTTGATGTATTAGGATTCCATTCTTCAATAACTAGAGGAGATGTGATTTCAGTACAGATAGCAGTGCCATCTATAGTTGCGTTACTTATTCTTATCTCCATAGGATCGTTTCTTTCTGGCTCAGCATCTAGTTGAAGTGGCCTAAAGCTGTATAAAGTGTTTGGTAATGCATCAAAAACACTAGAAAAGTAGAAACATTACGTAACTTGTATTTTTATTGCTTTCATTATTCATAAATATAGATATATGAAAAAATAAACTGTAAAGCACCAAATATACCATTGGTGTGAACGTGCTTTGTGGCCACACTGGATAGGTGAAATGAAGACAGTTTATTTTAGGTATAAATCAACAAAATAAGTATATTTGAATAGTTCGGTTTCTAATATCCAGCAAAATAGAGACAAACAAAATGAATACTTCATTATGATAAATAAATACATTAAAAATAAGTATATAGAACCAAGGAAAACGTTAATAAATAACAAGAAGCAAAACAACATTTCCTCACAACTTTCCCTCGAAAGAAATAACTGAAACAAACGTCTTTTATTTATACTTTAAAATAATACAATGTTAAAATACTGTATAATAAATAGTTATTATAAAAAAAGCTTGCCATGAAAAGAAGACTCTAGATATGTTCCAATTTTTATGACACCCTCTTCTGGAGTAATGGTGAAAGCAAGGTTAGGATTTCAGTGATGTCGAGAAACCCACTTGTTGAGAATTTTATATGCAAAAAACGGCTCTTTTGGGCTCAGAAAACACTTCAAATAGAAGAGCGAACAACGTTTCGACCTTCTTCGGTCATCGTCAGGTTCACAAAGAAAGAGGTAACTGGCCGGAAGCTGACCACATGTTTGGAAGGGGTTGTATAACTGAGTGTCGCAATGTAGAGGACACAACATAACCATAGAAAACACTAAAATACTAAATAAAGAAACAAACATAAACAAACGAAAAATTAAAGAAGCCTTACTTATACAACAACTTAAACCCAAAATAAACCAATATAAAGGAACACCATTATACCTATATTAATATTATAGATAAAATTATATATTCAAACATCAAACCGCGCCCTCTACATTGCGACACTCAGTTATACAAAACATGTGGTCAGCTTCCGGCCAGTTACCTCTTTCTTTGTGAACCTGACGATGACCGAAGAAGGTCGAAACGTTGTTCGCTCTTCTATTTGAAGTGTTTTCTGAGCCCAAAAGAGCCGTTTTTTGCATATAAAAAAAAAGGTTAGGATTTATATACCCAGATACTTATTGACATACCTGAACGCCATTTAGACTTAAACTACCCAGAGTTACAATACATCTGTTTAGTACTTTATTAGTTCTAGACCTGGACCATCTTCTTTCTTTAATATCTTTGTTTGTTTTCATTTAATTGGTTTCCCTCATATTTAATTTCATCTTAAATTCTATTTCTATATATTTAGGAACTATTATAAACCAAAAACTACTAAGGGTTTTGTTACTATTTGTTTTTGATAGCTACAAACAAACGTACTTATAAGGAAAGGTGTAAGTGAGACACGTACGTTAGCCGGGAAATATTTGACTCACAACAGATCAAGTATGGATGTGATTTGCGCTAAAGAACATTAGTCACAAGCACTAAAGAACATTTTCAGATTAGTTACAATCTCATTACTGAACTCGTCATTTCACACACTCTACTAGTTTTACAAAAACATTACATTAAAGTTAATGATAATTACTCTGGAAATCAAAATTACTTTTAAGTCTACTACCGTGCTCGTGGGAGATTTAAGCCACAAAATGGCCGCTTATAATTCAACAAATTTTTTCCAGGAAAAGTTTATAAGTAAAATCTTATTCATTTGGAATAATAAATCAGAAATTCTGTAAAGCTTTTGTAAGAAACTACCATGAGAGGCTGTAATATATTTATGATTTTTCTAACGCAGAAATAAACTCGATATAAAAGTTGTATTGCGAAAACGAGTAACTGTTAAAAATAAAAAGTGAGTTATTTATAACAATAAACACCTGCTAACATCTTTACACATTTTCCGAAAATACAAAACCTTTTGTGATATTCTGGTAAACCCAAACTTCTAAATTTAGCAGCAGGTTATGAAAATAATGATAACCATTGGCTCGCTTGCAACTTCATAATACACCTAACCCCAAACTTTCCAGGCATAGACAGCACCTTTATGTACAGTATAAAAAAACAATGCTAATACCAGGAAGAAGGAAAATCGATACCACATTAAGCTAATTAGTTTGTATTGCATTTTGCACAAAGCTACTCAAGGGCTATCTGCGTTAGCTGTTCTTAATTTAGCAGTGTAAGACTAGAGGAAGGCGGCTAGTCATCACCACCCACCACCAACTCTTGGGCTATTCTTTTACTAGCGAATACTTGGATTGACCATCGCATTATAACACCCTCACGGATTAAAGGGCAAGCATGTTTGGTGTGACGGTTATTCGAACCCGTGACCGTCAGATTACGAGTCGAGTGCCTTATCCGTCTGGCCATACTAGACCATTAAGATAGTATTAAAATAGTCGTAAGTTTAAAACGAGAACACAATAAATATTTTCATTGTTGCACACTACAACCAATCCAATTGGAATGTTTCTGTAACTAACAGTAATCCTCCTATAACGTTTATGTTATATTTCAGGTTACTGATGTAATTTTAAACAATTGAAACATCTTTGAATTGCAGGAAAAAATGCATATAATTCACTACTTTGAATATAAGAAATTATAATAAACTCAAATATATTTTTAAATGTATCATAGCAGCATGGAAATCACTTTGTTTTTAAGTAGTATTAGCAAATTTGTTTATGTACAACGATTTGCCTCTAAAAATGAAACATGATGACGTACCACATAAGTTCGTGCCTCTGAATTTAATATGAGGTATGTCTCACTTGTAACTCTATAACACCTATAACGTTGTACATGATCGTGTCTCACTTGTTAACATGAAACGTTTGTTTGATATAAATATTTTAGTGTTATCTCACAAATAACTGTTTTAAAAATTGTTTATGGAAACCTGTGTTAGATCTGGTATTTTGTTTTTGTTAACGTTCTTTGGTTTGATCTGATGGTTTTGATTTAGTTTGGCTTTTGCTGGTTTACCAGAGAGCTAAAGCAATTAAATGTTTTTGTGGCTTATCAAAACGCTTTTCCAATAACAACTGCTGCAAGGTAAAATATAGTTGCATATATATACACATCGTACACATGCAGAAAAGAAGACATAAGTGTAGAAACATTAAAGATATCCCGAAGGTTAAAGCTTAATGATCTAGTTTCTAGTCATGTCGTTAACAGCTGTATTCAGTAAAGTGTAGAGTGATTATAGGCTTAATGAATTATATTTTGCAATTTTAGACTTAATGCTATCTGGTGGTAATGGTTCAAATACATCATTTTCTGTTTTAACACAAAAGTAACACACACAGCTAAACGTCTGTCTGCATGTGCGATAGCTGATCTTTGTATATCTTTTAGCTGACCATAAATCAAGATAAAATTTATTGTAGTTTGTGTCGCTAAGGTACCAGAAAGGATATCTTGAAGTTGTGGTTTTTGGGTGTCATTATAACGGTTTCATTTACAACGTGATTTTCATACACTGAATTTGTAAATTATAGTTTAAATTAACAATAAGAATATTTGCTCATACATGAATTTCAACACTGTATACTATACCTCATTCCGATACTATCATATGAGTAAATATATTTATTAATAGATATAATGGGGTTCTACTGGCACGAGGATATTCAACAGTGTATCCAGCACCGATGCATTCCTAAAGGTATATGTCCAACACTGTTTCTGTTATTGAACCAATAACAAACGAAAATACATTATATTGAGTACTAATGAAGCCATTCGTAAAGAAACCAATACTGCATCCAACGTATATTTCTCCAGTCACGTATATGAAATCAAACTCTGCAGTTGGTACTAATGAAGCCACACACAAGGAAATCAAAACTACTGCTCATGTTTCAATATTACAGATGTTACCTGTAGGAAAACCAACACTGCAGCCACTGTTATGTCGTTACACACAAAGAATCTAATAAGATAGCTATTATATACTACTCCAGTCACATATAAAGTTCCATTTAACGCTGATCCAGTCATAAGATCATTGTAGTTCCAATCGAGTCACATTGTGACTTAAACTGCAAAAAAAATAGCCTGTTAAAATCACTGAAATTCACTTTAATCTGATCATCATAAAACTTCAGTTATGAACCGAGACAAGTATTATAGAATTTTAAAGTTACATGTTTGAATTTAGAAATACCAACAGGCAATTGTTCGTGCCTTCTATAAATGAAACGTAGCCTCTAGAGTTCCATAAATATGAAACAAACATTTAAAAAATAAGTATTTTTACTGAAACATCTTGAATAATTATGTTAATAACACTTAAAGGCAAGGTTTTCTTGTTCGGTGTGATTGATTTCTTTCAACAGCTTTTACATTAATATTTTATGACAATGTATTTTGTTTATACGTTGCTTCTTGTTGAGCAGTTTGAAATATTTTTGTCTACAGACAAGACAATCATAGCATAATGTTTTCAGTAGTTAGTAAGCTTTTGTTTGGTCGATGAAATTTCCGCAGAGCACCACGAGGGCTTCCTGTGCTAAACTTCATTTATTACTAAAAGACTGTAGAGAGTGAAGCTAATTAATTCTACTCACCAACAACTATTTGTCCACTCTAATCAAATATTGCGATTGATCATCACGTTACAATACATTTCAGCTGAAAAGATGTGCATGTTGTTATGGGATTCGAACCAGCGAATTCAGCGCTCTAACCATCAGACCATAACTTATATGAAGATCCCAAGTAAAACAAAAGATATTGTTAAAGTTTGATTTTATAATATTTACATTTTAAAAACAAAACAATCAAGTCACAGCTGTGATCGTAGTACAGATATATGTTATAGTCGTTAATATTTACATCAGTAAGCGGATAAATAAGTCCAGATATTTATGTTCTCGTTTTTCTCGTTATTACTAAGTTACGCATCAATGCATAAGAATTTCGTATTAAAATATAAAGTATATACATGTACACGAGATTGTGTTAAAATGCTTCTCGTTTCTTTTTGTTATAATCATATTAAGATATATTTCTCTAAACTAAGTCTATGGTGCTGTTTTTCATGATAAAACGTGAAATTAAACCTTTATAGCCTAGATATAAGAATATATTTTCGCCAAGACTTTACATATTGAATTATCAAACAAATAATATTACCCTTGTTACAGAATAAGCGTTTGGGGGATCTGCACTATGGTCGTAGACGTTTTTATTGGTACATGCTTGAAAAAAATGCAAAAAAAAACACCAACTTTAAACAACCTTTTTAAGATAAATCAGACGAAAATAACCCTTTCTTCTGAAACGATGAAGTATCATTTTACACTAACCTAATCCGTATGACACAAAAAATACTACAAACTAATGGTATATGCTTTAAAGTCGTAAACAGTAGTCTTACGTTGCTGTTAACTTCTAGTTTATCAAAAACAATCTCAACTCGACATTGTTTTTATTACAGTTCACACTCACACAGTGATTCTTCATGTAACAAATTGAAATGGATGCTACATGAAAAACTAAAAAAAATTACTTTAGTTATTTCCCACCCATATGGAAAATTGAATCAAATACTTGGGTCAAAAGTCAAGGTTTAGAAATGTTTTGAAATTTATGGTGATTGTGATATTTTGTTTTCAAAATGTTGACTCGTGACAGATATTGGCAAGAGGGTGGAGAGTAAGCTACTTGCTTGAATATCATTTAGAAAGCTAGTACGCGAAACGAGATTGCTCCAAAATGCTCCGACTGACTTAAGTTTAACTTGTCATGATAATACGTGTTTCCTATGTTATCTTAGTTTCATTTATTAATCATAGCTTTCGCATGTTTGCTACATTAAACAAAATCAGATTAATAATCAATCCATTAATGAAATTGGCCCGACATGGCCAAGAGTGTTAAGGCATGCGACTCGTAATCTGAGGGTTGCGGGTTCGCATCCCGGTCGCGCCAAACATGCTCGCCATCCCAGCTGTGGGGACATTATAATGTGACGGTCAATCCAACTATTCGTTGGTACAAGAGTAACCCAAGAGTTGGCGGTGGGTGGTGATAACTAGCTGCTTTCCCTCTAGTCTTACACTGCTAAATTAGGGACGACTAGCACAGATAGCCCTCGAGTAGCTTTGTGCGAAATTCCAAAAACAAAGAAACAAACAAACAAACATTAATGAAATTATTTAAATAAAAGCATAAACAGGCTGGATTAACGAAAGGATAATTGTATACACCCTAAATTAATCAACCTTTTTAAATGGTTTTTGTAATTAATAAAATATTCAGTTTTATAGTTTTGATTTTTAATGTAATGATAAACGGTTTTAGTAAAATATCTTTGGAAGTACTTTATCAAAACACTGTATTTAAAATCCTATTTATGTGATGTAGATTTAATTATGTAATGGTTGTATGTTCTCCTGTCAGATAATAAAATTTAGACAGAAGTTTTAGGAAAATTACATTGACAAATTTTTAGTGGCACCGATCGTATCGATTAGCTCATGTCAACTAAACGTGTGTATTTGGAAGATGTTCAAATTAGAGTAAACTTAATTTGGAAGAAGTTATGAGGCACATGAAAATGTTGATGCAGAAGATTTGGAGAAGAAAAGAATTATCATCACGTTCTACGGTGACAGTTGCTTAATCAATTGCAGAAATTCTTCAATAAACATTTTTTTAAAATTAAATAAATGTGTACGATACCATTTATTTTATTTTATCAAATTCCAATTAATCCACATTATGTGTCGAGCTTCCTAAATCAAGCACGACGTTTTTACTTCAACAATCGACATGTTACTCGCGTTTGACAGACACAACAATTAGAATGGTGAAAACTTTAAACCCATAAAATATTGCATTTTACTTGCGAGTTACTTAGTAACACAGAACAACGAAAGCTTTATTATGATATAGAGAATGTTCTTCTTGTTATCAAATAACGTAAAGTTTGTTATCGTACATACATACTGTTTCTTCTAACAATTCTTTTACAGGTATTGATGTAAGTTTGTTATCGCGTATGTATATTTATGCTTCTGATAATTAAATGTCGTGGTATTTTTCACACCACTGTAGGAAGTTCACATTTCATTTACATAAAAAATATTAATAACTGGACAAGAGATGAATGTGGTATTGTCACTATGAATGACTCCCACAGAATTACGTGCAAATAGATAGCGAATGAAGTGAGACTTTCTTATATTAGCTGTATTATATATTGTACTCTGAAAAAGATTGAGAAAACTTAAAAAGATACTTACAATTTTAACATCCTTTAAGAATCTACATCTCGATTTTTTAAAAGTATTGTTTCGTCAGAGTATCTATTAATATCAATATTTGCGTTTGAGTTTCACTTATCTAGTTCATGACCAGTGTCAAACCAGGTCATCCATGAAGGACCAGTGCAAAGAACAGTTTATAATACTAATACTGTAATACTAAAAGAAATCATATTCGAATATTTTAGTAAAAATGATACTAGTTCAAAAGATCTGAGTCGGGCTAAGATTATGGTTGAAAAAATGAAATGGTTTCTAAAGATCATTTATATTCCGACATAATTCTGGTGCATATGTTCAGAAACTGTACATTTCTTGGTAAATGTCCTTGGTAAATGATTCGATTCCCATTCACAAACATGCTCACTCTTTCAGCAATGGAGTCGTTATAGTGTGAGAATCAATTTTACTATTATTGGTTGAGAATAGCGCATTAGTTAGCGGTGGGTGATGTTGAATAACTGTCATCCCTTGCTTCTATCAGTTTAAAATTAGGGACGGCTAATGAGATATTCCTTGCGTAGCTTTGCGCACAATTCAAATTAAATAAACAATTAAGAACAAATTAATGTGGGTCTCATCAGTAATTAGTGACTAATGATATTAATGATGGTATTTTTAATGATTACGTAATATTATAGGAATCCACCTGTGTATCCACCAGCAATTCGGCACAAAAAACATGTAAGAAAACATGGTTGAAAAGCAGATTTGGTCATGAAGTCTGCGATTAATGTATCGTATGTTTAATTCTTACATGACCAGATTTCTGTGTTCGTAGCCGCAGTCTCAACGTTTTCATTTATGAGTCGTTTAGAGACTATACCCTCACTTTATGACAAGGAACAAGAAAAAGTAATTAATTATAACAAGTGGAAGGAGTCAGTTTTTGGATTCTAGTGTTGAACAACCAAAATAGATTTTATCTTCTTTTTTTTTCTCTCTGAGCCTGTGATTTGGAATTAAACATATTATACTATACTGTGTTTACAAAATTCGGAAAAGTGTGCTTTTTAGAAGTAAAACCATAAATAGTAAAACTGTATTACCATTATATCAATTGCCCCCCAGTGGCTCAGCGGTATGTCTGCGGACTTACACGCTAAAATCCGGGTTTCGATACCCGTGGTGGACAGAGCACAGATAGCCCATTGTGTAGCTTTGTGCTTAATTCAAAACAACAACAACAACATTATATCAATTATAACCATAAACAGTGAAAACTGTATTACCATTATATCAATTATACGGACTGAATAAGGCAATTTGTTGTGGTTTTTTTGTTGTTGTTTATATATTAACACGTGCACCTTAATGACGCAACGTTATGTCTACGAGCTTATAACACTAGAACCTGGGTTTCAATACCTGTGTTGGACATAGCACAGATAGCGCATTGTGTTGCTTTGTGCTTAATTTAAAAAAAAGTAAACAAAACATTAACACAAAACTACACAAGAGCCATCTGAATTGATAGACTATAGCGATGACAGCTAGTTAACAGCACCGGCCGCCAATATTTGGGCTACTCATATCTAACCGAATAGTGAATATTGATTTCAATCTTTATAAACTCACCCACGGCTCACCATTTATGCTTCACGCAACAACTGAACTAGAGTGTGATTCAGATTATATATTATATCTTATTTTTATTGTCATTTCTTTTTAATCTCTTCTTAATTTACTTAAGAAAGTTTCACTTAAAAATTTCCTTAACTACATACAGGGAAAAACAAAAATGTCAAAAACGTTTAAGAAATATATATTTGTATATAATACATAAATAGGGCTCATTTACCATTGTTTCGAAACATTTATTTACGTGTGATAATGTTGTGAAAACTGTTTGATATAGATATTATTAATTAGTTTATTTTGTGAAAGATATTTTATGACTGGGGTTTTTTATTATAAGGGTTAATTTTAGCTTTTTTAAAATTTTGTTTTAGGCTACA
Organism: Carcinoscorpius rotundicauda; assembly: GCA_011833715.1. Classification (NCBI taxonomy): domain Eukaryota; kingdom Metazoa; phylum Arthropoda; class Merostomata; order Xiphosura; family Limulidae; genus Carcinoscorpius; species Carcinoscorpius rotundicauda. The sequence goes on from CM022401.1 coordinate 46,730,560, forward strand.
CAAGGATTATCTACGCCAGCCGCCCTTAATTTGACAGTGTAAAACTAAGGACAAGATAGCTAGTCATCAGCACCTACCACCAACTCTTGACCTACTCTTTTACCAGCGAATAGTCGGATTGACCGCACATAATACACTTTCAATAATAATCCGCTTTTAACGCTATTTTTAACTGAAATCTTAAAGCAACTCAATAGGCATAAGTGAACTTCTGACAAGGAGAGGATAATTATATAATGTTCTTATACCTACGACCATCTATACTTTATAGTGTAAATAATTTATTGTATATACATTTTATTAGTCCGCTTCTAACGCTATTTTCAAGTGAAGAGGCGTTATCATGTTACGGTCAATCCCACTATTCGCTGGTATAAGTGTAAGCCAAGAGTTGGTGGTAGGTGCTGATGACTAGCTTTTTGTTCTTAGTTCTACACTGTTAAATTAAGGGCAGCTAGCATATGGGGCATTAAGGGGATTCGAACCCGCGACCTTCAGGTTGCTAGTCGTAACCACTCAGCCATGCCAGATACTCTTATAAGAGTGTTAAAAGCGAACTATTATTGAAAGTGATCTTTGAAATATTGATGTCGAGAATATAGCGAACAGACGGTTAAGTAATAAACATCGTGTGAGATGAGCAGGAAAAGACGATCAATAGCAAAAAGGAGAAACAATGTAATGTCACGTAAAGAACGTACGGAAAGAGAAGAAAGACCCAATGATTAATATATACCTAACAGCTAATATATATTAGAGTGAGACAAATGGTGTTAAAAGAGAAAACAAGAATGGTTTATTTTGTTGAAGAGAGTTCTCATGTAATTGAAACTGCTTTTGTGGTCTTTGACAAAAGGTAGACGACTATTTGAAAGTAGGCCAAAATGCGAAAAGTAGACATTCAATAGAAGTATACATACCTAAATAGAAAAAGGAGCAAATGATTTTAAAAGAATAGAATACAACCATAGTAACTTGATAAAGCATGAGTGAACTATGCTCGGATACTTTGAGGATAGTAATAGAGAAAAATAGTTCGGCTTGTCAACTGAAATCTTAAAGCAATTCAATAGGCAAAAGTGAACTTCTGACAAGGAGAGGATAATTATATAATGTTCTTATGTCTACGACCATCTACACTTCACAGTGTAAAGAATTTGTTGTACATACGTTTAACTAGTTTCGAACAGATATATATTACTTTTAAAACAAGTGAAGTGCGTGCTGTTTATTTTTCGAATTTACAGCCAACAAGTCACAGAAACCCACTGCAGAAGAATCTTAAGCCCAAGAACAACACAATATATATTCCTGCTGTTAGAAGCTATAATTAAAATAATTTGATTGACAACTGAGGAACTCAACCTTTAATTTCTGACAGATAACAATAAACAATCTTTAACGCCTTCAAATTTCAAAGAAGCCAAGAATCTACGAAATTAGATTTACCTTACTTAAACACAAACTCAGTGAAAGTCACGTAAATCCCCTTTTCTATTTATTCTTTTAATCTAAATTTTAAACCCATTATTTCATTTGTACATTTCCCACATAACAAACGATTTTGGAAACCCATAACGATGTTACAGTCCTTGTCGCCATGTTCTAACTGACTTTTGTAAATTTTAAAAATGCCCATTCATTACTAAATATTCTGTAGTTAAGCTGTCTTGCAAAAAGCATATTACTGTTCTGGATATTTCCATACTCAATCTAGCGTACGAGGACGTTAGCTTCCCAGTCCCTGTTTTGACATTTCCATTGCACAGAAATTCACATGCACTTTTCTTGTGATTTAAGTGGTATGTCTCGATAAGAAATAGCATGAATACTGTTTCCTTCTGTGTCTACTTGAGTGGATATGTCATATAAGAAACTACCGTGCAAGTGGCTCGTGTTGCTTTTCCAGATAGAGTTATTTCTTGGTTTACATTACATATTGTTGCCTCGAATGCGTGGACGACTTATCCCACTGAGGTTCGTATTTGTGAATTCTCCCCTGTTACAAGACTTCATACTTTGCCTACTACAACTGGGGTACAACTTATTGAGGCATATTTTTTGAAGGCCCTGATGTCCCAAGTTGATCCCTATTTCTATTTCTAAAATTTCAAATCCATGTTAAAAACACATCGTTATTGTATGAGTATATTAATATTCTGCGTCGAGAAGGGCCGTTATATGCAATTTTTGGTTACATCACACCACATATAACATGCCAAACAATGCAGAAATACAGTTATAATACAAGCTGTTCCACCGTTACTCTTTATCGGTTCGTCATTTGGCTTAGTGATTTACATAAGTCAATTATTTTAATAAACGTATTAAATTTTTCCTTGATAGTGACTGGATTGCTCTCCTAAATGAAAATTTGCTCTTTCCCTTCTGTTTACTGTACAATAAAAGTTTTATTAATATATTTCTAATAAAATTATCAAAAACTTATTGTGAATAAGCGAGAGAAGGGTCGACTCAATGTTTCACATAAGAAATGCAGCGCCAGGACCTTTCTTATAACGTAGCGTTATTACGTCTTTCGTTGGATTTACTATCTACACCAGATGATAAAACAGGCTTAAACTACTGCCCTTTACATCGAGTTTCTGTTGTATTTTAATTCTTGTTTACTTATCACTTCCTTTATATTGTTAAAATTTTATTTTTTTCTTAATATATTTGTTTCAGGTAGAAAATCTGTAACATAGTCAGGAACTATTTGGAAGAGAAGGGTTATTTCTGAAATCAATGTCGCATACAGACGATTATTAAGTAAGCCGTGAGTCAGTTATCCTGTTATAGCCTATAGCAAGTTTTGTATCACATTAAAGAAACACATTAGCAAAAGAAATTTTATGAATATAAAATTATAGCATGACGTTTATGATAAATATAATTATTATGCGAATACCCAAGCACAGTATGCGTTTTATGACTCCCCTAGTGGCACAGTGCTGTGTCTGCGGATTTAAAACGCTATAAGCATGGTTTCGATACCCTGGACAGAGCACAGATATTCCATTGTGTAATTTTGTGCTTAATTCCGAATAAACATAAACATAAAAAACTTTATGATTGACATACGTGTACATGCTTTATACCTCATCCATATTTGGAGTAATTTGCCCGTTGCTATATACAAGTTACTATGTTAACCAGTTAATAGTAACAGTAATAAATGACTGAATAAACAGACGTATTCTCTTCAGTGTATCTCAAATTCTTCCCTATTATAAAAATAAACAAGATTTTTTTCTGAAAAACTCTTTTGAAACGCTGCGATTAGTAATTTGTAGCTAAAGTTAAGATCAATATATAATACTTTATGTAGAAGTATTTGAAGCGGTAGTGTATTGATATTTAAGCTTTTATCAATCTTCAAATAGAATACTTTTCTTTTACACCGGGTTATAGCTTTTACTACAAGTTTACGCTATTGCTGTTTCAACTGATTTTCTCTACAATAGTTCCTATCTGTTTATGGCAATAAGTCTGCGTAAGAAATTTCAATTTTTTACACAACGGAGGATACCTCTTCGTTCCAAAAAGTAGTGGTTTGGAAGAAGAGCAGTTAATAAGATATTCTAATACTGTATATATTATTCAAAAAGTGGTGTACGTTCAATACGAAGAGAAAGTTCTGTCATAAATATCGTGATATTTTGTTTCTTGACCCACAAGTGGATTTCGCTTGTAAAGAACTCGAACATTTTTTAAAAAGTTCTCTTTGCAATAGATATGTTTATGAATTAAATTTATTTTATTTTTGCATTATTTTTCTAACAAACCGTTTTCTTTTTGCGCATTAAAAATCTTTGTGATTTGATGTTTTAATGTTAGATCAAATTTCTATTCTAAACTTAGTGTCAGTCTGATAGAAGTTTCTCAGTCGCACGTGGTATGTGCACGTAATGTTTATGCGTGAAAAAGCGCATATAGCGATGGCCTTTCAGAAAACGTCAAACACATTTGAAGAGCAATTCATTAAAACAGAACTACTCGCTCTTGGAAAACAGTTTCAAATTACATTATGGGAATCTTGCCTGTTTTTATACAAGACTTCCGACATATTATCAAACGTTGAACAATTCATGGAATTTTAAGTAAAAATTTGAAAAACAAATCTTAGAATTGTACGCTACTTTCCTTGTGGTATATTGTTCATTACTGTCTTTATTCTGTATAGTGAGGATTTATCATACGCAGACAATTGGAGAGAATGTAAATTATGATATACAACCTGCACAATTCTCAGTATAAAAAGCTCTACCAGACTGTTCGGTTTGTATTTAATCATTTTCCTAACAAGATACAACAATCCCATCGAAATCTGAAGAAAAGTAGAAAACGAATAAAAGTGGAATGATTCGAAGAAACATAAACTTTTGATGATCACTCTTGTTGTATATTATGATGCTAGTCATAAAGTATTTCTAGCCGATCACAGTATATTAGAGAGGAGAAATAAGTTTCCCAACGATAAAGGCTGATCCTATCCTGTTGACCAGTTCAGGTTTGAGTCTGTTAATTGAATTATATTTTAAATTTACTAAAAATATTGTTTGTTTATATATTTAAACCATTCTTGTTTAATTTCTAAACTATCAATTAGAAATAACTGAGTTCATGTCAGTGTGGTTAAAAGCACGATTTATATTTGTTAAACATATAAACAACAATATAAAACGTATGAACTATAAATTACATTTTGTTTTGAAAAACTAATACTAGTTTCTTCATCTCATATGTTGTAACTTAGAGTAACTTAGTTACACTATAAAGGGAGACCCGGCATGGTTAGGTGGTTAAGGCACAGGACTCTTAATCCGAGAGTCATGTGTTCGAATCCACATCATACCAAACATGCTCGCCCTTTCCGCCGTGGGAGCGGTATAATGTGAGGGTCAATCCCACTATTTGTTGGTAAAAGAGTTGCCTTCCCTCTAGTCTTACACTGTTTAATTAGGGATGGCTAGCGCAGATGGCCTTTGTGTAGCTTTGTGCGAAATTCAAAACAAACCAAACTATAAAGGAAATCAATGTTATCACTTATTTTTATTGCATGTACAATAAAATAATTTAATTGAAAAAACCAAAAACTTTTGCGTTAAATAAGCTGTAGAATGAAACGTTGTTCTATATTGTTTGTCTCGGGATATGTTATTGACTACTGTGTGTCTTGTAAGCCGGCCAGGTGTTTAAGGCACTCGACTTGTAATGTGGGGTCTTGGGTTTGAATCCCCGTCAGACCACACATAATCATCTTTTCACGTGGAGATAGCTAGCGTAGATAGTCCTTGAGTTACTTTGCGTGAAATTAAGAGACAAACTAAACGAAGAAGCCTTGTAAAACCACTATTTATATTGCTTGCTTTGTGAATTGTGAAATAAACCATCGTTTACATTGCCTTCTATGTGATCTCTAGAATTAAACTATTGTATGTTTTGTGAGAGATAAAATAAATTACTGTCTACATTGCTTGCTGTGTAAAGTATTGACAGACTAGTAGGTATATTGCTAGAGTGAAATAAAAAACAATTGGAATACGTTTATGGTTATTTGTTTCATAAAATGTGTAAAACTATTGTCTACATTTCTCTTGTAAAATAAATTACAGAATACATTTTTATCGTATGAACTATAGAATAAATTGTTTACATGGCTTTCTCTTGTAAATGTCAAAAGAAACTTTTCAGAGATTTAGAATAATGCAGTATTGTATACCGGAAGATGGTTTAACAATTAACTTTTTACATTATAGTAAGTGGTTTTGTCATTAAAAATCGCACTATTATACGCTCATAATTGGTTTTGTTGTTAAAATAAAGTTAGTACATGCTATAACTTGTTCCGTTGGTAAGGTGTATGCGTTTTCTTATAGCAAAGCCAAATGAGGCTACTGCTGTGTCTACCGAGGGGAATCGAACTTCTGATTTTAGTGTCGTAAATCCGTAGACTTACCGCTTTACCAGCAGGGGACTCGTTGGTAAGGAAATAGTTATTACATAATATTAAAATTGCTATTGATTGTGTTGTTAAGAAGAAATATTAATTTTATACTAGAAAACATTTCTATCGTTGAGGATATCGCACTAATTTTAAACCATAAAGACTTGTTTTGTCGTTGGTAATATCGTACTATTGAACAATATGACTCATTTTGTCGTTGGTAATATCGTACTATTGAACAATAAGACTCATTTTGTCGTTGGTAATATCGTGCAATTAAACAATAACTCTCATTTTGACGTTGATAATATTGTCCCATTAAACAAAAATTTTAACTTGCTTTTGAGAGTATTGTTTTACTCAACATTAAAACTTATTTTGTCGTTGGGAAAATTGTCCTGTTAAATAGCAACATTTATTTTGTCTTTGAAAATATCGTAATATGGAACAATAAATAGCTATTTTATCGTTGAAAATGTCGTGCTCTTCAAAATGTTTTATCGTTGAAAAAATGGTTATATACTTAAATAAGGAAACGTGAAAACAGTTAAATGAAACAACTTATTGCACTCTGTTTGGATTTAGGATGTTTGATTTGTGAGAAGTTTTTTGTAATGCTTTTAGGTTAAGAACGCAGGTAGAAAGCGAGTGAATGTTCATGCTCGGGTTGCAGTAAATATCTAACTTCAGGTTGTATTAGTTGTGTGACTACAGCATTTTTGGCATCTATTCTGTACTTACTTTAACCAGTCGCCTCTCTGCACCTCAATGATAATTTCTGATACTTTATCAGTGCTTCTTGTGTTGGCTGCCATTGTACAGTCGTTGCCAAGGCTACAGACGGCCTGTTTGAAAAGAACAAAAACATTTAGAAAAACCACTGGCGTACAGTAATTTTAAGTAAATTATTAACACAAAACAACAAAACATAAAACATAATATAATATCGCATCGTTTGAAATAATTTTCAAGAAAGTATTAATCAAAATATGAAGTGCTTTTAACAAAGTCACGAATTTGGAAATATTAATGGTATATAGATTTACTAAACCTTGACAATGTATTCTTACCTTGTTTCATATCAGAGTCATATAAATAAACTCACAGTGATATAGTCGTCGCTGACAATAAATTGAGATTTGTAAAAATATTGTCCAGTTAAATTCCTGGAGTTTCAGCATGTTTTAATCTACATCAGTATTGATTAGTTCACTGCCTTTAACTGTGAAGTCTCTTCAACTTTATAAAACATTAGCTAGATTTTCATTGGTAATTACATTACGTCAAATAATATATTATTGAATCTGATTAACAAAAATACAGTCATGTGAAAAAGTTAGGACACTCTCTGAAAGCCTGTGTATTTGTGTAACATTTTTGGATATATAGATATCTTATCTCAATTTCAATAATACTGAGAGATTATAGAAATATAACTAAACAATTAAAACTGAAGAAAAGACTTTTGAAGATCTTCTGTAAATGTAATTCTACGAAAATGCATCTTCTAACTCAGGATAGGTTCTTTTAATCGTCTTACTCTGATCTCATGTAAGTGGACACATGATCCCGAGCCACAAGCAGGTTAGCTTGTGACAGTAAAAACCCTATAGACACGTATTCAATTCTCTATAATTTTATTAAAACCTTTACATTGACCACTACTTTTGTGCTGTACATTAATTGTCTGTATAAATCCACTGTTTTTAAGTTAAAAGCTACACACTAAGCTATGTGCGACCTATCTGCTGGGGGGGTATCGAACCATTGAATTTAGCATTGTAAGTCAAGAAAGTCGCAGGGAACGTATAAGGCCATCTGTTGGTCAGTTCATATATTTATTGTATTGTTTTCCGGTTTCAAATGGTGATTTATAGGTGAAATAACATATTACGATAATGCAAATAACTATTTTATTAAATTATATTTTCACACTGCATTACTAATTCTCCAATGTGCGACGTAGATATCTAAATTTTGGTGTAAAAATACGAATTTTTGAACAATAACTCCCTATTGAAATTGACTAGACTAATCTTATTTTCTTGAATAATGTTTCATCATGGAAGTTATTTATTTGCAAAGAGCATGTTTGTGTTTTCTTACAGCAAAGCCACATCGACCTATCTGCTGAGTTTGTTAAGGGTTTTGTTTTGACTTTTTTTTTAATTTTGCGCAAAGCTATTCGAGGGCTATCTGCACTAGCCTTTCCTAATTTGGCACTGTATGACAAAAAGGAAAGGGAGCTGGTCATCACCCTTCACCGCCAACTGTTAGGCTACTCTTGTACCAATGAATAGTGGAATTAACCGTCACATTATAACGCCCCACGACTAAAAGGGGCGCAAGTTTGGCGCGACAGGGATGCAAACCCGCGACCCTCGGATTACGAGTCGCACGTCTTAACACGCTTGGCCATGCTGAGGGTAACTAAACTCCACCTTTTAGAATTGTAAATCCATAGACTTTCCGCTGTTTCCAGCGTGGAACCCTTTGCAAAGAAAAAACATATGGTCTGGTATTTTTTCATAGATTCTCATGGCACGTAATGAACCTTACAATATATATATATATATATACAATTTTCTAATTTAATCAGATTAAAAGTGAATAGCACATTTAATTTTTAGTTCTACAACTGCTGAGCTTTAGTAAAATGTGCTTAAACAAAAACTACAACAATCAACATTCCTTTTTTAACTCTAGTTCACACCTATGACCATTAACCCTTAATGTACAGTTTGTAATTAACAACACTGTAGTTCTGTGTGAAAGTGACAAGTTTTATTCAGAATCAGTTTCGTTGTTCTGCTGATAGGTAAGCATGGAATTTTGATTAATAATTTAAACAAATAATTTACGAATCTGAACCATAAAACTATTGTAACAGATAATTATATCCATTTTTTAAGCAGGAAGTCAACATATTTGACTATTCAGGCAATAAAACAGTCGTTATAATATAGATACAACCAACTGAAACAGAATAACAGAATAGGAGCTATAATAGATATATCTAATTGAGACATATTAATAAAATAATGGAGGTAATGCAGAAATATCCAAATGAAAAACAGCAACAAAATAATGTATAAAATTTACATAAATAACAGAAGTCACGAGTGAATGAAAGTTTTCGCTTAAATTTGATAGTTTCAGATAAGTGTTTGGAACACTCCCTTTTTTTTCAGTGTTACAGAAAATATGCGAAAATTGTTAGAGAAATTAAATAACACTTTTTAATTTGTGTCGATACTGGCAATATATTTATATATGTAATGCATAAATAGTGTGCGTAAATCAAAGCCATTCGTGAAAATGGAGACAATAACATAACAAAAGACCTACGAGTAAACGTACATCCTGTAATTAACACGTTTGTCAGCAAACAACGCTTCATCCCATTGATTTCAGAAATGAACACGGACGTGATTTAAGTAAAAAATAACAGACAATATTTATCAATTTGAAAACTTTGTACATTTTGTCATATTAATTTTCGTAATAAAATGTATAATTGATATTTTTACAGAGAAAGTATAGTGACCTGACGTCCAAATAATCATGAGGGTTTAAGCATTATTGTAACACTAGTAACAACTAGTTACTGGATCAACAGAAAATCAAGAAATAGCAAAGTAATTTTTTTATTTCTCACATGGTGAACTTAACAAATATTTTTTGTTAAATTGTTTTAATAACAAAAAACAATAATGTTTGATAATGTCGTGTTCTATTTTCTCTTTCAAAATGACATATAAAAAAGATGAAGCTAATAAAGTGAAACATTTTTGTAGCACAAGTCAGACATGTTTCATTTCTTCTATGACGGCAGAACAACCACGCTGTGATCCACCAATCACTTGTAACAATAAACTCCATTAAGACTCGTGCATCACCAATGTCATTCGTAACTAAAGTCATGTGATATTGTTTAGTTCTCTTTCTTTTTTCTTCATCATTCATCTCTTCATAGATCGGTAAATTTCCTGGGACACTAAGAGAACATTTCTAATGTTGACCACTAGATGAATGGACGGAGATGGACCTTTCTTTTTTTTCCGTCATGGCTTACAACGAACGCTCATAACCAAAATCCAATTTTTACGTTTCTTTCTCTTGCCGAATTCCCACCTGGCGAGTAAAATCGTTTCATTAATTAATTTGTTTTTTTAATTTAATGTTATAAACATTACAAGTTTGGTTTGTTTCGAATTTCGTGAAAAGCCATATTTCTTTTGTTCTCTAAAAGTAGGGCAGTTGAGATATTACATCAATACTTGTGCAGCATGAAATTCTAAACACCTTTTCATGTAATAAATCTCATAAATAGGCCTAAGAAGAAATTTTTAGCTCTAGAACCAAGACAAAATTACAGGGAAGTTCCAAAGTGTTTTTGTTTTAAATTTCGGGCAAAGCTACACGAGGGCTATCTGCGCTAGCCGTCCCTAATTTTGCAGTGTAAAACTAGATGGCAGGCAGTTAGTCATCACCACCCACCGCCAACTCTTGGGTTACTCGTTTGACAACAAATAGTGGAATTGATCATAACATAATAACTCTTTCACGGCTGAAAGGGTGAACATGTTTGATGTAACGGGGATTCGAGCCCGAGACCATTAGATTGGGAGACGAGAGCATTAACCACCAAGCTATGTTTGATCCTCAAAAAACATTAGCAACTTCTGGAAGGCGAGAGCATTAACCTTTAGACTATGTCTGGCCCTACGTTAGACAAATGTGACTTAGCTGTAATCATGCTACTTATGGTTCTTATTTAGGTTTTGGTTAAAGGAATATGAACAGGGAAATAATTACTATTTATAAAAACTAACTGTATGTACTACTGTAGTGATGTGTTGAACGAGACGCAAGCCTTGGTGCCAAGGGCGGTATGTTTAGAACCCATAAATATTTATTTCACCCCGAATTCCATTGGGCATGAAATACTATTATGCTGGGGAATTATGTCACATTCTCTTTTTTCGAGAATGGTACTTGTATACTGAGACAGTTGAACGATGTAAAATTATAGAACACAATACTTAGAATAAGGAGGTATTATTTTTTCTTTAAAAAACACAAAATAGCAGAGAGTTTAGAACAGCAACAAGGTCCGAAATCACTATTTAAACCTCGGTGCAAAAGTAAAAAAAAATACAAAAAATCTATCGTGATGAAGCTAGTCATATCTTCTGTTACAATTAATAATGCAAAGAACAAGGATTAAGTCAACGAAGGCTCACAAGCCAACAGTTCGCCAGGTTCCACACACTCCTCGAAATGAAAAATATGGTCGAAGAAGTTGAAATCTCAACATCCGCATTCGATCTTGTTGTATCTTAAGTTACACCAATGCATCTTCAAAGGTCTTTTGTGCTTTTAAACTGTGGAACGTTATGTCAAAATCTGAGGTTTAGGAATAACCACTGTTCTCTACAGAAGTGTGTTACAATGAAATCCATAGTATTGGACAATAATGCCGAATCATGGAAATTAAAATGAGCATTATTTAAGATGTTTGAAATAATTTCAAGAAGATCACATTGCAAGGAACATCATTTTATGATGTTCAAGTGCTATTAATTCACAGCTTCAATATTTAGAGGATGTGTGTAAAACTTGGTGAATATTTATCATTTCTGGAATACTAAGTAGATGTCAAAGCAGGAAGGTGTCTTGATTTAGTGGTATTAAAAGTGCTTATAAAAATATCACTCATTTTAATATCATATTTATATAAAACTTTATACAGGTAAAATCTATGGTTCCTTATTTATTAAATCTATTGAAAAATTACAGTTAATTAGAAGTTCAATTTAACCTAAATATATTGTTTCGTGTATACTTCCAGAAAAACTGTTATCCGCGCTTCAAAAACAATGTCTATGTTAGAGAAAAGTTTTTGCCAGAAATTTAATTTGAAGTAACCATCTTTATGACTTACTGTTTTCACTAGATTTCTACTCAGTAACGTAGAGAGACATGAAGCTTACAAGGAGATAAGGAAAATACTAGGTCTCATAGGAGCTGGAAGATTAAGGTTACTTGAGCTGAATCCTTTGAAAAATGTGTTTAATCCGTTAGTTTGTTTCAGATATTAGGGCAAAACTACACAAGGACTACCTACGCTAGCCATTTATAACTTCCAACTGATAGACAAAAAAGAAAGAAGCTTAAATACAAACAAATTACTAAGCAAGGATATATTTATTTGTTTATCAAAATCAAATTAAAATTACAGGACTGACTGGGTTCGAAACATATCGCCTGTTTTTAGCTTCACTTAAGTGGCTTTCGTTTGATGTCAAAAAGATTTGTTTGTGTTTAATAATGTTGTTGTTTTTTATTGAACTAAACGAAGTTCTTCCATTAATATAGACAAACATTCTGTCAAATGTTATTAGTCAATATAGTTTATCAAAATTGTTAAATTAGTTTTTCTCAAAGAATTTCAACTTAGTAAATTTAAAAGAACTTTAAAAATATCTATAAGTTCAGTTGAGAAATACGACAACTTACGTTTTCTATTTTTCCATCTTAAAAATTTTAAACGTTTTATTATATAGAGCTTGTTTCTACCTAATGTGCGTACTAACGATTTGCAAATCATTTTTAACATTACGTTAGAAATAATTCAGATCAGAGGAGAGATTAAAGTTCGGTTCGACATGGTCGGGTAGTTAACGCGATTGAATAGTGATTAGAGGGTCACGCGTTCAAATCCCCGTGTCGCACCAAACGTGTTCGCTCTTTCAGCCGTGGGGGCGTTATAATGTGACGGTCAATCTCACTATTCGTTGGTAGAAGAGAAGCCTAAGAGTCAGCGGTGAATGGTAATAACTAAATACCTTCTCTCTCGTCTTTCATTACTAAATAAGGGTCGGCGAGCGCAGAAAGCCCTCTTGTAGCTTTGTCCGAAATTAAAAAAACAAAATAAAACGTAATGTAGTATTTATGTATGCGAATATTAGAATTCAACTCTAATTAGATATTACGAAATAAGCTTCAAATAGTATATACATATACATGTGTTTATTTGCAAAGCACTTTGATTTCGCGATATATTGTTTGTTTTGGGATTTTCGCTCAAAGCAAAACAAAAATTATCTGTGTATATCTGTAACTAACTTGGGCTTAATAGACTAGAAAAAAAGAGGCTAATCAATATACCCACTGCCAAGTCTTGGCCTAACGTCTTTTACTTAACTGAATAATTGGGTTTGACCGTCTCTCTTAAGCGCACTCAAGGCTTCAAAGTGCGGGTTCGTTTATGAAGCAGCGAGACGTCAACCATGAATACGAGGATTAATAGCCCGACTAGTGACATATTATAGTGCTAACTCTTTTAGCTTCGTGAACTTATAATATTAGTGACTGTGTTTTGATTGTATTTATAAAATATTATTGTTTATTAAGACAAGAGTTTTGGTGAATTAACACTTTAAATCTTGGTTTCGACGTTTATCTTGTTTACAGTATTAACTGTTGTAACGATTTTATTGTAGTGATAAAAGTAAATAATGTTAAACTATATTATATTTCAGTACTGTTTAATATTTTTGCTAATGCCCATACTGTTCTGTCAGAGAGTTAAATTAATATTCTTTTTTTAAAGAGTTGTTCAAAATACTGTAAAAATTCTTTAGAAACTAACATACAACGTGGAAAAAAAATCAACAAAACCACAATGGCAACCGAAGCTAGAATTATAAAACATCATGCTAAACAAAGTTAGTGGGAAACGATTTTTTTAGTTATAATTACTTCTGATGTACATATACCAATGTCAGATATTCATTTTATAAACACCATGATATTATATTACAGAAAATGTAGAGAAGTGCAAAAATGTTTCATGTTATATTTGAACAAATGTAGTTTTAACTAAATAAATGGCACATGTTTAAAACGATTGCTTTCTATATAACCATGATAAAGTTTCGAAATGCAGGGGGTTTAGAAAAACTTGTTATGTGTTGAAAAAATCTTTTTAAATGTCTGCAATTTATTTATTTTAAAGTTATTGCATTATATATGTATAATTTTGTCTACTAATTGATAACAATAAAGATTGGGAATTTTGAAACCTTGTTCCAAGAAGTCTGAACATAACAATTAACAAGTTAAGTAAAATATTAAGTCTCTACAACAAAGCTCAGTTTTAAAGTTTGCGTTTAATATATTTCAGCTAGACTTTTTTGTATTTTAGACCGTTTTTATTCACAAAAACCGTGTAATATTTTTCTGAAAGAATAGCGTATGCTTTAGTGAAATAAAATGTTTGTCTATTTCAGAGCAAAGCCACCTTAGACCATCTGTTGTGTCTACAGTGTCTCAGCGGGTAATCAAACCCCGAATTTTAGCTTTATACATGAAAGTCCGGGGACTTACCTTTGTCCAATGGACGACAAAATAATATGAAATGGAAGAAAACATATTGACCTGTCAAAAATGAAGAAGAAAACTTGTTCTAAGTTTGTCTGCAGTGTTTCTATCTGCCTTGACCTAATCGTAGTAATTTTGTTTTCTTTAACCCTTTGGAGCTCTCTTTGTGTTATAAGAATGACTGTCAAAGACTTTTAATCCTTATTTTTTAAAGTTACGTTGTTCTTATTTTCAATTTTCAACACTGCAACAAAAGTAATTAATTAAATTATATGTAACCAGTGGGAATAAAATTAAACATTGTCTCAAAAGCTCGAACGTATTGATACAGATTATTGAAACGTAGTTACCCTGGTGACTCATCAGTAAGTTAGAGATCTTACAACGCTAAAAATGGGATTTCGACAACCACAGGAGGTAGAGCACAGAGAACCCATCGTGTTACTTTACACTTAATGACAAATGAACAGAAAAACTCTAAGCTTTAAAAGGATGTTGAATAATTATCAATTAACTAGAAAAAGTACTAATATCTTGTCAACATTTAATTTCTTTTTAAAAAAATTGCTATAAGACTTTGTCTGCCATTGAAGTCTTTCCCTCTCCAAAAATATTCAATATTCTTTATGGATAATATAAAATACTACAAACCAAAAGAATAACTAAAAGTTATTAGAAATTAGTTATGATGGAAATAATCAACAAATGTTAGCATAAAAAGTAGTTTGAAAATCGCATGGGGTAACCTTTGATAGCAAGGAGCATACAGTGAAGAGAAAGAAAATTATTAAACTTAATATTGTAACAAAATTCATTTAAACTCAAGTTTTTAATTTTTTTATACTTCTCTTGATTTTTCTATTCGAAATTGATCTGAAATGCTATTTTTACACATCTCTGAGTTCAACCCCGAAATGGACAGATTAAGATGGGTGTGGGAAAGATCATCTTTAATCTGGTTCATTTAACAAGTTATGGTATTGACAAAATACTTTGGGTTGGTTATGACTTATTAGTTTTGTATATCTCTGATTTTGAATACGAAATAGAAAATTAAAGGAATGTGAAAAAAAACAAATGTAGTTTACGTGATTTTTATTACAAATGTTACAGACATAATAGTTTCTAATTGGTTATCAAATTTCGGTGTTCGAAATATAACTTGTAATATTTAATAAACCTTGGCATCAACAGTCTCAGTAATAAAAATATGCTGCAAAAAAAAAAATCGGTAAATCTTAACAGTGAGAACAATTCCGTAAGATGCAACGGCAAGAAACCTACTGTAGAAATTTTGGTATCAGGAACAATTTTGTAAAGAATTGTTAGAGAGACATTGCGGAAATAGAAATCTACAATGATTTGTTTTTTTTGGAATTTCGCACAATGCTGCTCGAGGGCTATCTGCGTTAGCCGTCCCTAATTTAGCAGTGTAAGACTAGAGGGAAGGCAGCTAGTCATCACCACCCACCGCCAACTCTTTGGCTACTCTTTAAGCAACCAATAGTGAATTGGCCGTCACATTATAACGCCCCCACGGCTGGGAGGGCGAGCATGTTTTAGCGCAATGCGGACGCGAACCTGCGACCCTCATATTACGAGTCACACGCCTTAAGCGCTTGGCCATTCCGTGCCGAATACACAATGAAAAATAAATAATCTTGAGTAATAAGAACAATTCTGTAAATAACTTTTAAAAACTCTCAGTAACAACAAATATACTGTGGAAAAATATCAAGAAACATTGAGAGTAAGAACAATACTACAAAGAAGTATTAAAAGTCTTAGAGACAAGAAACTTGTAAATAAATCAGTGTGCTTTGGCAGTGGAACAATTCTATAAAGAATGTCAATACGTCTCAGCAGAAAAACGTGTATCGTGTAGAACAAATAAGCCTTAGTGTTAAGAACGCTACTGTTAATTATATTAATTAGCCTTAGCAACAGAGTGTGAACAGCAATAAATAAACCTTGATGTCGAGGAATCCAGATGATTAAAATAGATTTTGGAGTGCCAATAACATTACGACCTTCAGAGTTTATTAAAGATGATATGTGCAATAAATACAATATTAAGTTTTCCACTTTTTATCTGTCTACTTGTTTTCAGGTTTAAACTAAATATAATTTTGTTCTTAAGCTTATTTTCGAAGCTTTATAGACGTCTGTGGAATATATGTATTACATTTTTCAAACTGCGTTTTCATTACTGATAGATAGAACAAGCTATATATTTTCCTTAAAAAATAGTTTCATATATCCTAATTCTTTTCTGTAATGTTGCGTTTGATGCTTGGCTGATGAAATGCGAAATCTTCAGTTGGATTACCAGCTGAAAATATCTGATAACTTCATCATTCCATCTTGACTTGATATGACTTTAACATGATATCTGTCTTGACGTTAGGTAAGGCTTACAAAACATCTTTATTCTGTTGACATTAAGTCTCCATGCATTGCAATTAAAGTTGGCAAGAAGCCAAATATTTCAAAGAACTAACTTTGCATACTTCTGTCTTGGCTAGGCGCCAGTATTTCAACAGTCTTTTATAATAAAACGACATTTATGGGTGAAGACGTTTATAATTCTGACATATGTTAAATTTAAGGCTCTTAAACATTGTGGCTAAGTTTCTGGGAATATAAAGATTAATAGTAGTAATTAAATAGTCCATATATTTTTTACTAATACATACATATGTATATATATGTTCAGTTTAATGTAAAGCAAAAGTTTCCCACCCAAACATGACATTTTCTATCATGCTGTTCTTATCACCACTGAAGTGTGGCTATAGAAGTAGTTTCAGGGATGGGTGGTGTATTGTAGTTAAAGATATGTATGACAGTACAGGTAATTTTTAAGGAGTAATTTTCGTATTCAGTGACACGTAAAACTTTTATTTACAAATTTTGTCAGATAGAGGTATTATTGATGCATATATGATGGTAAAAACTTTTAATTGAGTAGTTTTCATAATTGTGTAACAGATTAACGTAATATTTGTGGGTATTGTGTGTGAATGTATAGCAGTAGAGGGCCTGGCATGGCCTAGCGCGTTAAGGCGTGCGCTTCGTAATCTGAGGGTCGCGGGTTCGCGCCCGAGTCGCGCCAAACATGCTCGCCCTTCCAGCCTTGGGTGCGTTATAATATGACGGTCAATCCCACTTTTCGTTGGTAAAAGAGTAGCCCAAGAGTTGGCGGTGGGTGGTGATGACTAGCTGCCTTCCCTCTAGTCTTACACTGCTAAACTAGGGACGGCTAGCACAGAGAGCCCTCGAATAGCTTTGTGCGAAATTCCAAAACAAACAAGTATAGCAGTAGAAACAGTTTTAGAGGGTTTTTCTTCATTCATATGAAGGGCAAAATGGTGTTATTGTTAAGTACAATGAGTTATTTATTCTGTAACACATAAAATAGTGTTAATGTGGGTGTAAGACATGTAAAGCGGCAATTTTATCAGTATATTAATTGGTAAAGAAGAATTATTTAAGAATATACAACAATACAATTAGTTTTATATGTAGTGTTATCTTTGATTTTTATTATTTAAATTGTTCGTTTTGTGTTTATTTTTGTGAATTTCGTGCAAAGCTACACGAGAGCTATCTGCGCTAGTAATCCCTAATTTAGCAGTGTAAGGCAGCTAGTCATCACCATCCATCGCAAACTTAGGGCTACTCGTTTACCAACGAATAGTGGGATTGACCGCCATTACAGCTGAAAGGGCGCGCATGTATTGTGTGACGGCGATTGGAACCAAAGACCCTCACATTATGAGTCGAACGCCCTACCACCTGGCTTTCTTTAACGGTTCAATGACTTTTTCAAATCCCGGTACCTACCTTATGGTCTTGTGTCTCAATAGTGTAGTATATGTTTTCCACTCTTTGTTTTTAAGTTTGTTAAAAAAAATGTTAGCAAAGGTTTTGCACAACATTCTATTATTAAATGAACTTTATACATAAACGACCTTCACCTCCCCGATGTTTAATTTAGAATAATATTGTATGTTGTTAACATAAAGAAGTATTTCTCGTTGTTGTTTTATACATGTGCATTTTATTATAAGTTACTATTTAGTTTGCTCATGGCTTCTTATTAACACATTGCTTGTATATCAGTAGAAAGAGCAGACGTGTCCGTAAAGTTATTGTGAGAAAAAGTTTCTTTTTTTTTATCACTGTTGCTGTTGGTTCGAAAGCAATTCCATTTTCAAGATATCAACTACTGGAATAATCTAAATCTGACCGTACTATATTACTATAGCTGTTGTGGATTGTATGATGACTTATAAAGAAATATGGATGACACTACTTATAACACAGTCACTTACAACGACACAACATACACTGAGAACATTAAATATGACAGAAATTATACTGTAATCACAATGATTCGCATATAGTATATAATGATCACTAAACGATAATGTTCACAGTAACAAAGTGACGAGTGAAGTTTCATAACTATTGTTTTGACAAGATATAGCGACCTGTTTAAAAAAATAACGACATCAACGTAGATACGGCTGGTTTATTTTTTCTCTGCAAGTTGGTTTTCTTGTCATCACAGAAAAACAGCAACGATTATTTCATAAGCGATAGTTTTCAAACAGGCTTCAAGACAATAATTAAATGTATAGATATTCCATGGTCATTAATGAAAGCGAATATCGAATAGCTGCCAATAAGGGCGACGCAGATTTATAATAAAATATGGCATCAACTATGCAGTGATTAACCAATTACACAGAATGTAAGGACACCACTATATCATAGTTTCAAAGGATGGAACAGACTATATAATGTTAAGAAGAACAATGTAGAGTCTACTATGATCAGTAATGGTTATAGACCTGTCTAAGAATAAAATATTTCGTGGATATCTAAGAATGACCCAGATTATTAGGATAACATGGTATGAGTATATATAATGATAACTACATTAGATTTAGGTCATGCAAATTGTTAAAAGTTATATTGCGGTCCTTAAAGACAACAAACACTTTATCAGAAACACTAAGTACCCTATAGGCTATACAGTTTCTAGTACAAGACCCACATTGTACTACGGCTCTTAAAGACGGCTCTTCTTACCATGAATAAGCTAGTTCAGTACAAATGACCTATTTTATACCTCGGTCCTGAGAAACGATAGGTTCCATGTGTTAACGTGTTATAATTTATCTCGGACTAGTTTCCGATTTATTATGTTACGTACGTTACTATTCCAAATTGGTATAAATTTTAATTTAGAAGTTAATTAAATGTCAATATACATCAAATGTATGATATTTACCAACAAGTTTGATACACAAAATGTTCTTTCTTAACACAAATACATTTTAATATATAAACAACAATTTATAATAACGGTTGTTACAAATAATAATTTATATTCAAACGTTTTACAAACTTATAGAAAATACTGAGTATTCTATGTCGCCTACAACTGAATCTTTTATCGATGGTTCACGAAGAGCGAATTAATTCTATATTAACACACCGGTACACTTATTTTGACTGCTATCTAGCAAGCTGTTTCACTGAGCACACAGCATAAAATCCGTTATACATAGCGGACAGTATGAATGATCCAGTTTATAAGTTTCTCCTTACACTCTTTATAAAAAACAGAATATACAGTGGTCAGTACAAATGATCCGAATTATAATGTAGTTCTTGAAAAGGTCAAAGATGTCACTATAAATAAACTCAGCAACGTCATGAAGTTATTTCTTTTTGTTTGGGAGGTGTTATAGGAAGTGAGTTAATAATAGTAAGTTACTTTAATTAAAAATATATAATCTGAACATATCTAATCAAATGTTTATACACAAACTTGGGATTATAAAAAACACTTTACGGAAAGCATTTAGGTTAGGATGCCGACTCGTAGCTTATGGACACAATTTTAGCAATTTATCAAAATGCGCTGTGATTTTGTCTGAATGGTTAAGTATGTAATAAAGCTTTTGTGCATGTTGATTTTACAAATTTCTTCTTTTTCAAGCTTCAGTGAAAAACGTGTATAGTGGTTAGTACAAATGACCCAAAGTATATTTTGAACCCAAAGACGACGGAGAGTTTACCATAATCATTAAGCATACACTATATAGCAGCCAGTATAAATGATCCAAAGTATATGTTGATCCTCAAGACGAAAAACAAATACTTTACTATGAAGAGTCTATAAATTGGTCAGTACAAATGACGTAGGTTATAATGTGGTATTTGAAGAGAACAAAGACATTACTATAAACATTAAGTATTATAGAGGATATGTAGCTGTCAGGAAAATGACCTAGATTATATTGTGATCATCAATGACAATAAATTTTCAATCATACTGTGGGTATAAGAGATGTCAGCACAGCTGTAACTAAGAACAAAATAGATTATAGCGTGAGCTCTAACAATGTTAATACCATGTTATGTTAATATAACCCGCTTTTACTGTGGTCACTAACAATGTCAGTAGTATTATAAGTACAAAAAACTCGGATTATATACACTGTGGTCACTTATGTAGTCGGTAGTTGTGAAAGAGACAATTCAGGAGATTCTGTAGTCACTAACGAAGTTAATGCAGTGCTGAGTAAAGACAACGCAAATGATATTGTATTAATATACCATTCCAGGACTATTGTAAGTCAAGACAACACAAATGACACTGTAGTCATGAACAATGTCAGTACTGTGTTAATTATAGCCAAACAGGACATTACCAGAAAATGATTTACATTATTTGTGTATTAATTACAAACACCCACTTGAGCAGTAAGGTGAGTACAATAATAAACAAGTGACGTAAATTGATCTATCGAATTGTGTATAGTAGTTAAAAAAAATTAAAGAAAAAGAGTTTGTTTCTTTGGAGTTTAGCACAAAGCTACACAATGAGCTATCTGTGCTCTGCCCACCTCGGGTATCGAAACCCGGTTTTTAGCGATGTGAGTCTCCAGACATCCCGTTGTGCCACTAGGGGGTAAAAAAAGGGTTTGTATGAAGTTGGAACTGTGGAAAATGTATACGTAAAATGGCTTAGCCGCTCATAGTGATCTGTGCATTGAGATCATTTATCAATGTGAAGAATTTGACAGTAGCACGATTAGAAAAGATCGAGTTAACCCCAAACCAATCAATTCTCCTTTTGTTTAACTTCCGTCCGGTTTAGTCATTTTGATTCCGCTCTTTAGCAATTTATCAAAATGCGCTGTGATTTTGTCTGAATGGTCAAGTATGTAATAAAGCTTTTGTGCATGTTGATTTTACAAATTTCTTCTTTTTCAAGCTTCAGTGAAAAACGTGTAAATGACTGGTTTGTCACTTAGTGTAATAAAAGAAACTCGAGTAAAATGACAAAATAAATATGCACGCATATAAAGGCGTAATACAATAAATTCACATTTCTTGATCATTGTCAACTATGAGTTATTGATGATCACAACTAAAGTCTGCTTTACATTTGCAATAGGGTTTAACTTGCTTTTTGTTGTAGATGCAACACAGCTTTTAAGTTAAAGCTTAGAACCTCATTGCTATAGGATTTCAGTGGGAAATTGAAGGGAGGTTATATTGGACAGCAGCGAATAGAGCGGATATTTTGGAAATAGGAAAGATAGATGATAAAATTGAAAAAGCACAAAAATAAAAACGAGAAACCAAAAACACGATTGAAGATGGAATAGAAAAGGTAGTTAAGTACATCTTTTGAAAATAAGTAGACGTAGAAACTGAAAATATGAAAAAGAGCCAGGACATTACATTGGACTCCAATACATTTATTGTAAATAAAGGTACAGTTCTTGAAAACGAAGAATCATGCTAGGTTCTGTTAAGAGTATTTATAAAAGCGAACGTCGTATTTCATCTTATCGCAGAAAGATTTAATCATTTCAAAAATTGTAAAACATATCAGATAGTGTCCAGAGATGAATAACTGTCCTAAAAAAATAAAGATGTGAGTTTCATAGGAAAACATTAGAAACATTTTTGTTCTATTGATTCAAACATATTTCTATCCATTCATCGGTTAAATCCAAGACTTAATGCAAATTATTTTCCGTTTCTTTTCGTATTCAAAATTTTAAAAAAATAATAAAATGTTTTAAAAAATTATTTGAGGTTTTTACCAAAAATCACATTAAGAAAGACGTGAGAAAAGTAATTGCCATATCAGTTTCAGTCTCACTAACCTAGTGATAACAACGAATAGATTATCAGTTGTTTATATCTAGGTTTAATTTTTTTTTTTAATTCTCGAACAACCATCTAAGATATTTTGGAAAAGAAATGGCTGAGATATGGTGAAATATAAAATAATTTTGAAAAAACGTACATACAGCTATAACCCTATACCCAATACCCTTCAGTGAAACAACGGTATATCTGCGGACTCCCGCCACTACAAACCGGGCAAAGACCAGAGAGCCCATTTGGAGGTTTTATGTTTAACTTCAAACAACTGGAAATATGTTTTAACACAGAAAAACTGACAACAGACAGAAATGGTTTGAATTGAGACAAGAAACAAATGTTTGACATTGAACATATAGACACTATTAGGAAAATCGTGTTGTTTTTATTGCATCTCTCTTATTTATTCAACTTAGAATTATAAATAAAAATGTATAGAAAACATTAAGCTATATTAGTCTACTTTTTGTGGGTGTTCTAAGATATCGTATTGACATTTTAACGTACAAAATGTCAAATATTATACAAGAAAATATTATTGCTGTTGACGGAAAAATGTTACATGTTCAAAGGTCATAAGACCATTCGATCAAAACAATATATATTCCTAAGAAAGAGATAAGTATATAAACGTTTTATTGTATGTAATTATTCTTGAAATTTTATATTCTTGCCACTTAGAATAATCACAAACGTATGTATATATAGCGTTTAAAATAAATGAAATTTCATTTTCTTAGTGAAACAGTACAAACTTTATTTTACAGCATTACAAAAACAAAACATTTCTATGCTTTAGCATTCTACTCAGCAAATCTGGTTTGTACAACCAACTACATGCACATTTAATAGATATTATTAGTGTATACTGCATGGCAGGAAACAGTCTGTGAAATCAACACCTAAAAGAACATTATACTTTGCAACGCGTTTGTATGGGCGTCGTTTCCAGTACACAAATTCTGCACATTGTGAAACCAAGACGTTCGGGCTTTAAAGCCACATTCCCTTTTGGGATGCAGAGACTCACCACGCTAGCAAATTATAGTAAATGTGTGCCTCAATAGAAAGTTACTTTCATGTAGTGTACTACAGTACTGTACGTGAATATGACTTTGTATTAACATGCAACGTCGGCAATCCTTGAACTATTTTGGTGCTCAAAACTACGAATATATGTACATAGATACATATGCATTATTTTATTATTATTAACCTTAAAATTCCTTAATGTGGAAAATAATAAAGCAAATGCATGCGACATTATATTTTGCAAATAGGATAATTTTATTGATAAAAATGTTATAAGAAAAAATAAAATAAAAGAGTCACTGTTTAGTTGACTAATCATTTTCAAAGATTTGCACCTGTAGGAGAATGCCCTCATTACTAAATAATTCATGACTTCTATTATTCATCTGTAGAAGTTATTAAACATAAGACCACGTACACTGATATAAAACAGTAGTTCGAACGGTTAACGAGAATATGCTGTACAGATCATACACATCCAATTTCACGAAATCTTTCCTTACTTATTCTAACAAAAACAAAACAAAAAATCGTAATTTATTTTGATAAAAGGAACATAGTCTTAAGAACAACGTCTCTTATAAAATATACTGTGGAAATATTTTATATATATTTTTATTTATGTTTTTATATAAGATAGAGTTTCTCCCGTGACACATCTGGATGTTTGCGGATTTATAACGTTAAAATCCAGATATCGACACTCGTGGTGGGCAGAGTACAGATAGCCCATTGTATAACTTCGTGTTTATTTATGAAAAAACAAGCTAAACTAAAGATATTTATATCTCTGAAATTGGTTATGTTTGTTTTGAATTTCGCCCAAAGCTTCACTGAAACAGTACAAACTATCTCACAGCATTACAAAAATAAAATATTTTTTTTGTTTTTTCTGAAAAGCGAATTTGATTTGTACAACTAACTACATGCACATTAAAGTAGATATTATTTGTGTACATTGCATGATTAGAAACAGTCTGGTTACTCTACGAAACTAACACCTATTTCTGCAGTGTTAAACTAGAGGGAAGGCAGCTAGTCATTACTATCCATCGCTAACTCTTGGGCTACTCATTTATCAACGAATAGTGGAATTGACCGTCATATTATAACACCCCTATGTCGGAAAGATTAGCTTGTTGCAAAGAGGTAAAACTTGATTACAAATCACACTTTAATGCTTCCTTGTACGTTATTGTTCATATCAAAGTTCGAGGATTTAAACTAGGCCTATTAATTTTTATTATACTTATTAGTACACTCTACAGTTTGTTATATAAATGTCCTGCTTAGCTTCATACATGTTTTTAAATATCACTTAGTGTTAGTCTTTACTATAAGTTGGAAAGGTTTCATATCCACGCCAGCCGTCTTGAGATACAATTTTACTACAAGTAGGTTTCTCGTCATCAGGAATTTGCGGGTTGATAACGAGAGTTTGCAACTGTTGGGAACTCCCTTTATTAACTTAAAGATGACCTAAAAAGGTCAAAACCTTGTTCTGTACGTTATTTTAATTAAGATCTTAATACCCATACCAGCCATCTTGAGAATACATTTTCATCTCAAGTGGGTTTCTCGTCATCACGAAGGTGCGGTATAATCTTATATTATAGCGTAAATTCTTCTAAAAAATTAGAAAATATGTTTTAGAACATTTTTGAATTCAAACATAACCTCTGAATTAACTTTCAAAATGTTTCTTGCAGAAACTAAACCAGAAATTTAGATACGTTTTCATAATTTAAGAGAAAATACATCTATAAATACCTTACTAGAATGAGAGTTAATGTACATTTTATTTCAAAACTTTTAACGACAATTAATATTTCTTAGCTTTTTCGATTTCAGAGTTTAATTTACATATATTAACTTAAAGATAAAGAAATACGTACATTTGTGATAAGTCATTTTGACTTTTTCCCCAAATTGAATTACATTCGACTGAGTTTTCAAGTTATAGCTCTCATCTCATGTTTTTTCTTGCTTATGAAACATAAAGTTAAAACAGTGCATCTGTGTTAATAACTATTACTTACCACAGCGAGATTTATTTTGAGGAATTTTATTTTCGTAGTTACTTACGTTAGATCTCTAAAAGCATTCAGAAAATTGATACACAGTCAGAATAGAAGATATGTTTAGGTAATTTCTGTAAACAATTCCACTGACAAATATCAGTTGTGTAGATCTTCCATTTGTAATATTTCCATTTACAATGTATACATGATAAAATAATCAACTCAAAGTCTGCAAAAGAAGACCAGTAAGTAGCGATTTAAAATTTTATATGAAAAATGTTTCCTTCGTTTCCTTACAACTCAATAATAAAAAGTTTATGTTCTTGTGATTATTGGGAAAGCTTTAAAAACAAACAAATGTTCTTGTTTTGCTTCTGATATATATATATATATATATAGCAATGAATAGCTCGAGAGTCTTAAGAAATGAAATGATTTCTTCAGGAATTCATAACAAAATTATTCTTTAGAGTTTTCAGTTCCAGGCCCCGCATGGGCAGTAGGGATAGGCGTTCGACTCGTAATTTGACGGTCGCGGGCTCGAATCTCCTTTCCACCAAACATGCTCGCCCTTTCAGCCGCAGGGCCGATATAATGTGACAGTCAGTTCCACTATTCGTTGGTAAAAGAGTAGCCCAAGAGTTGGCGGTGGGTGGTAATGACTAGCTGCCTTCCCTCTAGCCTTACACTGCTAAATTAGGGGCGACTAGCACAGATAACTCTTCTGTAGCTTTGCGCGAAATTCAAAACAAACAAATAAACAAAACTTTTCAGTCCTTATTATCAGTTAAATTGAAGGGACTAGGAGCGTGAAAAGAATTAAAAGTTAATTTAATAAAGTTTTAATTCAGTAACATAATTGAAAAGTATATTTTAATATAGCAAAATTAAAGAAATAAAGAGTGAAGCTAAGATAGAAAATTATTTAGCAAAATCCTAAAACAATCGATGGAAGTAAACTTCAAACATGCATGGAATAATTGAAGTGTTTTTTTTTTTTAATTTCGCGCAAAGCTAGTGGAGGGTTATTTGCACTAGCCGTCCCTAATTAAGCAATGTGAGATTAGAGGGAAGGTAGCTAGTCCTCACCACCCACTAACAACTCTTGAGCTACTCTTTTAGAAATGAATAGTAGCATTGACCATCACATTATTACGCCCTCACGGCTGAAAAGGCGAGCATGTTCAGTACGACCGGGATTTGAACCCGCGACCCTCAGATTACGATTTGAATGCCTTAACCACTTGGCCATACAGGGTCTGATTAAAGTGAGAACCTGAAATAATGAATTGTACTTTATAAAAATTCGTGTAACTGAATGACAGAGCCAGTATGTTAGAGATAAAATTTTAAGAAAGACAATACTAAATATTTAGAGAACATATTTGAGAAAGGCAGAACGATATACAATTTTTACTTAACTTTTGGACAAACCAAACTTATACATTTAACGGAACAGCCGTCATTTGGGAAATTATTAACCTACCAGGGTAGTGATGACGGAAGTATTTAACCCACAACTCGTTACAAAAACACATTTCATAGCTGCTTATCATAAAAGGGGTCTCCGAAATCCTGGGATCTATCTACCAACTACGAACCAGTTGATATCACAACCATTGGTTGGCAATGAACATCTATCATGAACTATGTTACAGTCGTATGTCACTTAGTGGTAGCTGATGCTAGTTTTTATTGAAAAATTATAGTTTTTGGGGGGTCAGGAAGGAAATATCATTTGCTGATTTTTCATTTTCTATCCTTTTTTTTAAATTTAAATAGCGATTATCGGTCCGTATGGCTTCTCTTCTGACCTTCCAAAATGTCTTCGCGACTTCTCTCGACTTTGTTTCCTTTAGTAATCTTGACAAACAAAAATGTTATTCCTCAATCACGTTACAATTTTATTTCACCACCTTCTTTTGTCGACTATCAAATTTAAATAATTCAAAAGTTATTTGATAATGCGTTTTTTTTTCATATGTAAACGTGTAAACATTATAACATCAGGTTGCGATCTCTTCTCTTTGTTTCTACGTTTCTTTGAAATTAAGTACAAAACTACACAATGGGCTATCCCTGCTCTACCCACAATGGATATCGAAATCCAGTTTCTAGCGATGTGAGTCAGAAGACATGCCGCTGCGCCGATGAATGCCAGTGATGTGCCACTAAAACCCGATTTTAGTGTTATGAGTCGATAAACTTACCACTCAGCCACTGTATATATGTTTACTTCAAATGGATTCGTCGCCATCATGAACCTTAGAAACTTTCGTGAAGTAACATTTTTTTCCATAAGATCCTGTGCACCATCATTCTATGCTCTTGACATCCAACATGATTTGTTAACGTAAAGAAGCGGGAAACAAACAGATGTGTTTAGTAATTTTAGACCGAAAGATTGCCTGAATGTTTTAAACGCAGCCCATAAAGTCGAAATTTAGAGTAATACAATATATATTATTCTTACATACACTGTTTATTTGTTTTTTTGAATTTCGCACAAAGCTACACGAGGGATATCTGCGCTAGCCGTCTCTCATTTAGTAGTGTAAGACTAGAGGAAAGACAGGTAGTCATCACCACCCACCGCCAACTCTTGGACTACTCTTTTACCAACGAATAGTGGGATTGACCGTCACCTTATACACCCCCATGGCTGAAAAGGCGAGCATTTTTGGTGCGACGGGGATTCAAACCCGCGACTCTCAGATTACGAGTCTCACGCCTTAACCCACCTGGCAATACCAAGCTTGAAATACACTGATAACTCGTACGAAGCGGTTCATCTTATAAAAGAAATTGGACTGTGACTTTATCAAAACAGTTTGAATTGATAAGGATAGTTATAGAATGTATTCTCGAATAACAAATAAGTACGGTGTTTTGAAGAAAATAGTGTTGTTTCTATTCAGTTTAACTTCCTTAATGTAAGAGGAAAAGAATAAGATAATATTTAAATGATATTCTCAATTATCTGATCGAAACTATACGAAGCAAACATGAGTTCTAGTGTGTGTCTATGTTTGCTGTTTTATTAGCAAAGCTATCTGCTGTCTCCACCAAGGAAATTCGAACCCCTTATTTTAGCGTTGTAAATTCGAAGACTTACCGTTGTCCCAGGAGGGAATTGTGAGTTCGATTTCGATTCAGTTTCAGCTTTACTATTTTGAAATTAAATCAAACATAATTATTTTTAATAACTTTTAAGTTATATATAAGGAATGGGATGTAACACAATTAAAACAATGATGGATGAAAGAAAAATAATCTTGAAGTAAGGATAAAATATAGCCGAACCAGTTGAAAAACCTTAAGAAAAGTTATCGGTGGAAAAATGTAAAGTTTATTATATAATTAGTGACCGACCTATCTCGAACGAAATGTCTAAAACTTCATATAGTTTTGTTTATTGGATTACGGACACAAATAAACCTCTCAATCATTTAAATAGAAACATAATGATTTTGAAACATGTAGAGCTCGACACGTGTTTTCAACTCCATCAAGGTGTACGACATCAACACTCTGGTGTAGAACTCCTTTTTTTTTAATTATTAAACTCTCTTGACACGAACATTTATATATCAAAATGTTTAAAGTATTTTTAACAATTAAATAAATTGCATTCAGCATTGTCACTGATTAAAACACCAGTTTCAGTAAAACATATATGGCTTAAAAAGTAAAAATACTTGGAAAAAATGAAGAAGATATGAAAGTGTTGGTGTAGTTTAATTTATTAAATGGAGCATTATCGTTTTTAGCGAAATGAAACAAACATTTCTTCTCGAAATTGAAGTTCGTGTGCACAAACTAATTAGAATCCCTATGATTTTTGTTAGAATTTTTCGTTGAATGAGAATGATAATAACAGGTGGGCTTTCGAGAACGTTCATCTTATTTTATTTTTTTATATTTTGAAAACTTTTACGTTAGAATCACAAAACATAAAAGAAAAAATGCCAAGCGAGGGATGTGCGACAAAGGTTTTTCTAACATAAACGAGAGTAAAATTTTCTTAAATTTCGCCTTACCCACCAGCTCATGCTGGGCTTCAGTGTATTGACAAAACATGTTTATGTAATTCTTTGTCTTTTATATAGTCTACATATTTGTCATCTTGATCCGGTTTAAATCCATTGTTTTCCTTATATGCACTGGTGCATCCTTCTATTGAACAGCCAACTACTGGTCGACTGTAAGATGTTCTTGTGCAATATCCTTATAAAATAAGATACTTTTTATTGCGTTTATTGTTTTAAATAAATAGTACGATAACTGATTTCACTAGTTAGGGTTCACACAAACGATTTTTGATGTTAGGTCTCGCTTTCATCTTTGTTATTTATAAAATAATGTTAATGGCGTCATGTTGCATATTTTTAGTGATAATTAATGTTCTCCATTACCTGTCAGAAACTGGTTGGAGAATATTAATTTGTACCTTTTCACGATAGGTCTCATCACGCAGGTAGAAAGATCTCTTTTGTCACATAAAGATAGGGACACTTACCTTCTAGAATTCTGTTCGTTGGGAATATAAATTATCATATACTAAAGTGTTATTCAAATAAATATATTGAGCATCAAAGTGTTGTTAATGAGGAATGAATATATAATCATAAAATATATTATTAAAAGTAAAAGAGATAACAATGACATTGATGTTGCAAAATACTAGAACTTTGACAGACAGGACTAACTATTAATAATAGAAATAATTACGTTGTAAAGAAGCACTGTTTTGTAGCCTGCTGTTTTCTTTTTAGAATTTTACTATTAACAGTTTAAACATTATTTATAATAAAGGAAGTGAATAAAAAATATCGCGAGAACACTGCTGGCCAAAATCTTTGGACCAATGAACATAAAGAAACAAAATATGCATTTTGCGTTGTTAGACTCAACCACTTATTTGAGTAGAGACGAAAATAAGAAAATGGAAAATAAAACAAAAACTTTTTTAGCATTTAATAGGGAAAATGTGAACACTATGAAATTAGTCTAAATACTAGCTGGTCAAAAGTTTAAGACCATACTGAAACGAAGCGATAGTCGGTAAACATGTAACGAAATTGAGTTATTTGTGTTTACGCATTAGCGTTATCAACATCTCACACTGACATCTCCTGTGTTACATTGGGTAAAAATATGGCAAAGGCTAAAAAGTTGCAGAATTTGAACGTGGTAGAATTATCAAGCTGCAAAAACAAGGTCTCTTTTAACATGCCATCGCTGGTGAGATTGGGCGTAGTAAAACTGCGGTTGTAAATTTCTTAAAAGACCCTGAGGGATACATAACGAGAATTTTAAGTGGTCCACCCAAGAAAATTTCGTCTGCGTTGAGCAGGAGGGTTCGACAGGTTGTCCGGCAAGACACCAGCCAAACGTCGAACTGGATTATAACCCTTACGGACGCAGAATTCAGCTCAAGAACAATCAACGAGAGAAAGGCTTTAAAAATCGTAAACGTCTCCAAGGCCACACCACGAAACAGCTCGGTTATACTTTGCTGAGAAGCACCAACATGGGTGGACAACATGGGACGTAGAAAAGTGGACAAAGGTTTTGTTCTCTGATGAGAAAAAATTTACCTGGACGGTCCAAATGGCTTCCAATGTCACTGGCACGATAAGGATATCCCACCGGAGACATTTTATACCCAACACAGTGGAGGAGGTTTCATCATGATATGGGATTGTTACTCCTTCCATGAAATAATGGAGCTTTAGGTTATACAGGGGCGTCAAACAGCAGCTGGCTACATTTGCATGTTGGAGAGAGCATCCTTATTGATTGAAGGTCTTCGCTTGTTTGGAAATGACTGGATTTTTCAGCAGGACAACGCTGAAATTCACAATGCCCGCAGGATAAAGGGCTTTTTCATGGCGAATAACGTGATTCTTTTGGACCATTCAGCGTGTTTGCCCGAACTGAACCACATTGAAAATGTTTGAAGGTGGATGGCAAGGGGAGTTTATAGAAATGGGCATCAATTCCAAACAGTGCATGTTCTTC
Source organism: Carcinoscorpius rotundicauda (assembly GCA_011833715.1). Lineage (NCBI taxonomy): Eukaryota > Metazoa > Arthropoda > Merostomata > Xiphosura > Limulidae > Carcinoscorpius > Carcinoscorpius rotundicauda. The sequence continues at coordinate 46,762,177 of CM022401.1, forward strand.
GTGAAGCCATCTTCACCATTTGAAATAACATTCCAGCCAGCCTTCTGCAAACGCTTATATTGACCATACCAAAGCGAATGTTTGCAGTTATTCGCAATGATGGCTTGCAACTCACTACTGAGATCACTTGTTGGGCATTTTCTACCCTCTTTAGAAGCTCTTTTTGGTATTGCCTTAAACTTTTGACCGGCTAGTATTAAGGCTAATTTCACAGTGTTTACATTTTCCTTATTAAATGCTAGAAAAGTCCCACCCTTTTTCTTAATTTTCATCTTTTGAAGCTCTACTCAGTGGTTGAGTCCAACAACACAAAATGCATATTTTTTCTTTTTGTTTATTGGCCTTAAGATTTTGACCAGCAGTGTATATATATAGGTAGAAAGAAAGAAACAGAAAATACATTTACAAATACACCAGCGCCAACCTCTTAGTCTAAGTAGCCGTTACAGCCTTCGTGTCTTTGCTATTCTATTGTATTTAGCTCGACTGAACGATTCCAATTAAAACATCTTGGTACTGTAGGGTACAATGTTAAGATTACGAAGCATGTCTATTAATAGATAGGACCTGAGTGGCACATCGGTATTTCTGCAGGATTATGACGATATAAGCTGGTTTTGATACCAGTAGTGGAGAGAACACAGATAGCCCATTGTGTTGCTTTGTGTTTAAACTACAAACAAATTATTAATGGACAATAAGTACATAACGACTTTGTGGGATATATCACAGTTAGACTTACGAGTACTGATATAGAAAGAGCCCTTTGATAAATGTATTGAAGCTAATCGCACTTTATGTTAACAGTCTGTTAATTTAATATTACGACATATCACGACAGACGAAAGCAGTGATGCAACGGACATTATTAATATTACAATCTGTATGCCATCGGTTCATGGTGAATTTTTAACTATTAAACGATAAAATTAAGACTGGAGAACTTATGTTTCAGTTGTTTTCCAACAAAGAATATTCGTATCGCAAAATTGTAAAAACGACTTAGTGTTTTAGGGACTACGTTCCAAAGAAAATAGCTTTCAGTGATTTCCATGGTAACGAAGAAACTCAAATAGCAGAGCTTAGGGTACAGCAACTTGTTCTGAAACTTCATCTTGAGCAGAACTGAAGAATCGTCTTCTTCCTACAACTGAATTTGCGAATTGGAATCCCCGTCACACCAAACATATTCGCCCTTTCAGCAGTGGGAGTGTTATAATGTTGAGGCCAAACCAATTTCATTGGTAATGGAGTAGCCCAAGAGTTGGAGGAGGGTGGTGATGACTAGCTGCCTTCCCTCAAGTCTTAAATTAGGGATGACTAGCACAGATAGCTTTCGTATAGCTTTGCGCGAAATTCAAAAACAAGGAAACGAACAACAGAAGCTGTGGTTACGTCAGACAGTATTTTGACCCAATCATTACTAAATAAAGGAACATGTTTTCTGGCGCTTTTAACAAGACAATAAACACGAATTTGAACTTGAAGAAAGCTTTCAAACTAAAGGGCCACGAGCCTCCAGTCACACTTCGAAATAACGACTGTCTTCAAGAGAAAGTTAGCAAAAGAAATTGGAATCAGAACAACCACATTCGATTGCATATCGACTATAATGCAGTTTCAGTGCGCTTCTGTGTCCTGGTTCTACTTAAACGTGATCTTGGAAGCCGATGCTCTGATGCAGTATATGGTAGAAAAAAGTTTTCAAAAATGTGATCATGCTACTTTTAGTGTATTTGTTATAATACAAATTCAGATATATTGCGCAACAGACTGCTATAGGACTTGAAGTAGTGCCCTTTTGAAGTGTGGTTTATTTCAATGCCAATAAAGCTAACAAAAACGTATTGTTCTGGAACAAATTTGTTTGTTTTTTGAATTTCGCACAAAGCTACTTTAGGGCTATCTGTGCTAGCCGTCCCTAATTTAGTAGTGTAAGACTAAAGGGATTGCAGCTAATCATCACCACCCACCGCCAACTCTTGGGCTACTCTTTTATCAACGAACAATGAGATTGGCTGTAACATTATAACGCCCCCAAGGCTTAAAGAGCAAGCATGTTTAGCGCGACCGGGATGCGAACCCGCGATCTTCAGATTACAAGTCGCACGCCTTAACACGTTCAGCCATGCCGGGCCTTGTTCTAGAACAACTGTGATGACTTGTTTTAAGAATGAAATATCAAATAATAGTCGATTCTAAAACGCTTGAAAAATATTTTTTAAAATTTAATATAAAACACCATCAAATAAGGTATCTACTTCCTGTAAAGTTTATTTTTAAATTTATCACCCCATTTACTGTTTCACATGATGTTTGGTAGAATAGATATCAATTATGTTCCCTCGTTTTTTTAACTATAATGTTGAAAATAATGTATACGGCATGGTCAGGTGGACAGGGCGCTCCACTCTTAATCTGAGGGTGCGAATTTTAATCCCTGTCGCACCAAACATGCTTTCTGATTCAACCGTGGAGGCGTTATAATGTTAGATCAATCCCACTATTTGTTGGTTAAAAAGCAGCCCAAGAGTTGGCGGTGGGTGGTGATGACTGTCTTCCCTCGAGTGTAAGCACTTCTAAATGAAAGACGATTAGCGCAGATACTCCTTATGTAGCTTTGCTCAAAATTTAAGAACAATAAAACTGAGAATTGATGACTTCCTGTGGTGAAAGTATTTACAACTGAAGTTCAGAAAAGAGATAAAGGTAATTTAACAAGATATTCTTTAGGCGGACCACTAAAGAAAACTGAAGAGTAAACGCATGAGTCCATGTCCGTGTTATTCAGATGTGTTTTGCTTGTTTTTACGACATTAGAGACATGAACGGTTTCCATATACTGTTTAAGTACATAGTATTTATTGTTTTATGAGAAATAGCATGGTAAGCTAAAACTTTAGTAATGACGTACTTGGCTATTTTAAATAAAAGCTAGCAACCAGAAAAGTGTACCACCAGCGAGATGTTCCTAAACATATCACACTTTAATACATATGTGACAATAAAGACACTGCAACTACACTAGTGCTATACGGCTTTCAAGCTTTGAGATAAAAGTTAAATTTTGAAGGGTAGTTGTCTAAAATCGTCAAATACTTTAGATGGTAAATAAGACAAATATTGAGATAAAGCGTCACGTTTTGTAGCACACAGAGCTAATGCACGATTCCCCAAAGACTTCTTTTCACGTTGGCTTGTGAATTTCACTTTGTTTCACCAAAGTAAATTATATCATATTTTTATTTCACTTCAACCATTCTATGGTTCTTACTCTGCCCACCATGGGTATCGAAACCTGGTTTCTAGCAGTTGAAGCTCACAGACGTCCCTCTGTGCTGGCACTAAAGTTCTTCTAATTTAATTTATAATTTGATTGAAAGTAATAGATTAATTTTAGTTGACAGTATTTCGTCCACAAACCCTTATTTATAACTTATTTACAACTAGATCATATTTCAAGGTCACAGTAATTGTTTTCATCTTTTAGGTTATAACTTTTTTGCATAGCTTATGTGGAGTCACTGACTTACCTATAATCATTGTACGTTTTTCCTAACCCTTATTTTATACATTTTTACACAAATTAACAAGGTGTGTTGACTTCTAGCTCACAGTAAGAAATATAAAGATGGGGCTTGCTGTCCTCTTTAAGATATTTTATTTTATTTCGTTACTAAGTTTGGGAGTTTCTCACAGTAGAAATGTTAGGATGGTTTCATTTCTGTTTTTCCTTGAAAAATGACATTTCTTTTTCAACTTCAGTCAAACACATGACAATTTAAATTTTCTTTAATTCAATAATTAAAACATTGTTTAACTAATGTTCTAAGATATAGAATAGAGAAATTATTCTAATTTCTAACTGCACCTTTTTTATCTGCTTTTCACGTGTAATTTATCCTATGGGTGTAACGGGTTTTACGAAATGTTTTGTCTGAAACAGAACTTTAAAAACTGAGCTGTTGTAGATGACAAGACAGTAAACCTTAAAGGCTTATAGTATTAATTTCTCTTGAAGTTTAGGTTTCATTTTGATGGTTTCTCTTTTCAATTTTTTATTGATCTATACTTCTGGCTTTTCATTATTGGAATATTTAAACTTTGAATTTTTTATTTGCTTTTATAGTTTCAGTATAGCATTAATATAGGTGTGTCTAAGAAAAAAAGTTTTTCTTCTGGCTTGGCTAATAAGAAGTTTTTTTCTCTGTTTTCAGTCATCTTAAAAGTGAAGCTGTTACTACACTGAAAAATGGCTGTTTTATTCCGTTATTTTTGCAAGGTTACAGCCGGCACTAGACAAGAGACTATTTGCTTAATTGTTATAGGTTTAAGAAATTGCGAAATTTTAGCTATACTGTGGTCGAAAGATGGTGCTGTAGAGGAGCAAAACGAAAGGTACAAGTCAAAATAAAATAAATGCACAAATAACATAATGAGTCAACTACATTCTCTCTTAATATAACTATACTTTGAAAACACAATCGAATGAAAGTAGCTATTTTAAAGTGTAGCTTTGAGAAATATAACAAGAATACAAGTATCATCAAGAGTGTGAGATTACCGTAGTCGATCATCGTGGGTGTTTTGTAAAGTTTTTGAGCTAATCTGTGTGGTCACATTATCTTAAGCTTATAATATAATGAGTACTATTAATATAAAGCTAGAAAAACTAAAACGTTGAAAAGCTCATAAATTTCTGAAAATTGCATATCAGTAAAATGTAAAGAGATAGCATGCCGAATATCATTATAGTTAAAAGGTGCAAAAAAAAAGAAACTGTAAAGATCGTTTACTCAAATATATAAAACTTTAAAAAATGTTACCGACCATATCTGTACTCCCTTTAGACATACAGAACTTGCAGCATAATTTATTAACTCATTACTGAAATTGCACTTTTATCTGGCGGTTAGTTCATCATACCTGTTTTTGTTAGATTATATAACTCATAAGTAACATATAAAATACTACTATATCCCCTCAACAAATCACCAGGGGGCTAAAGACAAATGTTTCATAAATAACATGATCCCGGTGTATCCTCTGACGCATTCAGAGTCAACTGTAAGCTCTTATGATCGTACGTTCTAAGTTGCTAAAACGTACTTGCAGTAAATCTAAAACTTGACAGAAAACCCGAGATGCATTAAGTCTAAAAAATTACTGTATATATTTATTTCATTTGCATATTAATTTTTTAAAATGATTTGTTGTGTGAAGGCTAGTTAAAATTTATTAATAACTTTTCTACCAATACTCTAGAGATATCGGAAAAACTAATGCAATACTGGTTATGCAACTTTACTAGCCCAAAAGAACACTCTTCAAGATACTCGAGTTTGCTTTATTAATATTTTACAAGGCCTCATTTCCCGCAAGTACAGTAGTTATCCAATTAGAACTATCAATATATTTATTGTTGTCTCCATTTCTTATACTCATACTTCTTGTCTATGCTAAACCATTGAAGCTCTCTCATCTTACTTATTGCAAAATCACTACGTAATACATTAATCAGCCCCCCCCTCTCTTTCTCTGATTTTGAGAATAAAGTATTTACTACTGAAAGTTATCGAGTGCTCAGTTGCAGCTGTTGTACGTTCCTAGCATGGCACAAGATAGGGGTGACAGATATAACACTTACATGGGATGTAATAATTTCAATTGCTGTTGTCTTTATTACCTTCTAATATACTAAGTTACTAGATGGAGTGCCCGTACCCTGGACGGAAGTTAAGCAAATTCACGATTAATGAGAGGTTATATTAGAGAACAAATAATTAGTTTTCTTATATGTAACTGTAAAAATCGGAAAACTTATATAACATAACGAAACTGAAAAATTGTGCATATCTCCCTATGGACCTAACGAACCTTCGTGCCAAGTTTGATGAATATCCATTCACACCATGCGAAGTAGTTACATAGACGTACAATACACAGTACTATTATATTTATAACATTAAATTTAACTTTAAATAGATCTGTTTGATCCTAACTAATGATATTTTGATACATTCCGACGGTAGTGGTATGCGTCATCTTTAGTTGTGATGTAGTAACTAAATGTTAATGTCATTTCTAGATGGTGACAACAAGTTCACAATATTGTTACAATAGTATGGAGTTACTCAAGCTGAGAGAAGCTTCTAAGTTTTAATTAGATTACATCCATCTTTATCAGTAGTTTAAATAGTATTGAAAGTATCAATATAAATTTACTACACAAAACATTGAAGGACTGTTTGAATCAGTACCAGCCTAGATAGTGAAACTTCGGTCATGAAGTAATGTAAATTTTGTATCATGAATCTACTTTCAAATAACTAATTTTGGTGGAAGCTTCTATCATTAAATTTAGGTTATTATCAAACATAAATAATGTGCTGCAATCTCTGACTCGTTTTTTATCATTGTCGAAAGAAATTTGACACAAACAAAGTAAAATAGATAGTAATTCGTTTATTTTAAATTTTTTTTGAAGTTTAAAACTGCTTAGTGTTCTTCTGATTTTGTAAGTTATTTTTAAATAGAAACAAGGTTATTATATGAGATTATTGTGTTTATTTGTTTGTAATTAAGCAGAAAGCTACACAATGGGCTACCTGTGCTCTGTCCACTACGAGTATCGAAACCCTGTTTCTAGCATTGTAAGTCCGTAGACAAACCGCTGTGAAACAGGGGGAAGATTTTTTTGAGTTTTATTTACTGTCAAACAGAAGTAAAGTCAGTCAGTATACCTGGAAACTGCAAATATATTTATATTCAAGCGGAAGCAAGGTTGATATATCTTATTATTGTCAATTTATTTGTTTTGAAACAGAAGCCAAGTTTTTACATGTGGTTATTGTAAAATTTTATTTATATCCACCAGAAAAAGTGCATTAGTTTTTATTTGTTTTTGATCCCAAACCACTGTTTCTGTAGTGAGTACTGTAATTTTATTTACATATATTTTAACAAATATATTAACACTGTTGGTATCTATTTCCACTAAAACATAAGCAGATTATAGAGAAAAAAACAAGTTAAAAACATTGGTTACTATGTCTTTATACAATTTACAAATAAAGAAAATGTTATTTAGAAACAGACACTAATTTACCGCCGTCGTTGATAGTTATCTGCTTGAGATTAAGTACGAGGCTACAGAATGGGCTATCGGTGCTCTGCCCACCATGGGTATCGAAACTTGGTTTCTAGTGGCTCGAGTCCTCACACATACTACTGTGGTACTAGGAGGCATTTAATATTCATCCAAAAACGTAAAGAATGATGAGTTTACTGTAGAAGTTATTTTATAATTTTTAAATAAAAAAGTGAGGGTAGTGGTTATTCTGTTTTGTTTTTTATATACGTCAAACCGACAAAAAAAAACGTTACTGGAACTATTGTTTCTACTCATTTTTTTAAAATTTCGAATAAAGTTACTAGCCATACCTAGTTTAGCAATTTATGACTAGAGGGAGGGCAACTAGTTATCACCATTCACAGCCAACTCTTGGGCTACCATTTTAACAACGAATAGTGAGATTGACCGTCACATTATAATATCTGCACGGTTGAAAGGACGAGCATGTTTGGTGTTACGTGATATCAGATCACAAGTCGAGCACCTTAACCACCTGATCATGCCAAGCCTATTCATTTTTGTAACAGAAACAAGGTCATCGAAACTATTGCATATTTGTTCATTGTTCTCTAACAGAAACAACGTAATTGTAACTATTTTGTTTCTATGTATTTGTTAAAGAAACAAAGTTATTGTGGTAGTTATTATTTTGTATTTTTTAAAAACAAAAGCAAGGTTATTATTGCACTTATTGTGGGTCTTTTTGTAATGTGAGCGATGTGATCACTGCACTTTCGCTTTTCAAACAGGAATAGAATGTTTTTTGTGGTTTATATAATACTTTCCATATATTTTCATGCAACAAATGTTACTGTTGCAATTATTATATCCTTTCCAAACTTTCTAGGAGAAAGACATCTTATGGTGTGGCTTGTTTTCACTGTTTGCATTTTGTAGTTTCTTCAATGTCTTCTTTTTCTTCCAGTTAGGACTTCATTAAATTTATCCTGCATTATTTTATATACTTTAGAACAACTGATGATGTCAAACCCTAGCCCTTATTCACACACAACAGAAACGCACTGAGACCAGAACTGTAGGTCCATGAAAGAAGTGCATTCAGTTAGGCAGTCAGTTTATCGAGCCAGTTTATTGTTTTCAACGCTGAGAAACTTTCAAGGATAACAAATAGAAAAAAATAAAATAATAACAACCCTATAGCACACAAACATACACAGATACATATACCATAAAGGTTTACTGTGAAGCCACCCAACGCAATTTCTACTATTAAAACATGAAGACAAATCCGTTTTACTCACTGTACATTTCCCGCCTATACTTTTATCACATGTCAGTTTTGTTTGTTTTTTGAAATTCGCACAAATCTACACGAGGGTTATATGTGCTAGCCGTCCCTAAGTTAGCAGTGTAAGACTAGACGGAAGGCAGCTAGTCATCATCACCCACCGCCAACTCTTGGGCTACTCTTTTACTAACGAATAGTAGAATTTACCGTTACATTATAAAGCCCCCACGGTTGAAAAAACGAGAATGTTTAGCGCGACGGGGATGGGAACCCGCAACTCTCGGATTACGAGTCGCACGCCTTAACATGCTTGGCCATTCCTGGCCTTACAGATGTCAGTAAAATATTCTCATATACCATATTTCTGTTACCACCACGTCCCACATAAGAAATAAGCTGAAAGGTGAAAGCTTTTTGTGTTAAGTTTTTCGTGATTTAATCATTGTTTCCATTTATTCAACCCATGAGAACAAAAAAATTGAAGTGACGTCACTTAAAAAGAAAACTTTCTTTCACAGTTTCTATTTTTCTCTATTCGTTTCATCCAATATTCATTTTTTGTTATCCCCTTTTCTCCCCACATCCCATGGCACAGCGTTATGTGCGGACTGACCGCTAGAAACCGGGTTTCGAAACCCATGGTGGGCAGAACACAGACAGCCCATTGTGTAGCTCTCTGCTTAACTACAAACAAAACTTTTTTATCTCCCAAATTCATATTAATTTGCAATCAATTCTCATGAAACTTGTCTTTGAGCTGTCATTTCATTCTTTCCCTTATATGTATGTTATGCTCTCAAACAGTAATTCAACTTTATATATCATATTGGTGCTTATTTTCTTACCCCCTCTTTACAAACATAACTCATTTTTACACTCACAATTACGTTTTGCTCTTGCACTAGCGTCTTATTTTCGCCTCTAAACCCTATCGTTCTGTTATTTCTTACACACAGAAGTCATATTTTGTCACCCAATAATTCAACCCTAATTCTCAATTCTCCATGTTATTAACCTTACATAAAATATTTTATGTTCAGTCTTAGGTGTTATTTTGTTGTCCCTTTTGATGTCAGTTTAACACTTGTATATTATAATACATCTCATTGCTTTCCACAACACATCCTTCATTAACGTTTCATTACTTTGTCCATCGTCCTCTTCCCTCTGATGGTTCAGTAGTGAGCTTGGAGCTCAACATATAACAATAATATTCGATATCAGCGGAGAGAATAGTACTGATTGCCCACTGTTAATCTTTGTTCTTCAAAAACGAAACTAATAATAAAAAAATATATAATTCATTATATTTCAGCCATCACACACATCTTCATATTTTTGGATTGTGTTGCTTTTGAAAGCAACGTTTTCTCACATTTTACCTTAAATCATACGATAACACTTTCTCAACACATTCGTAAAGCAGAGTCAACTCTTTATTTACGCTGTAATAGATGAACAATTTCACTATATGGCAGCCCCCCAGTGGCTCAGCGGTATGTCTACGGACTTACACGCTAAAATCCGGGTTTCGATACCCGTGGTGGGCAGAGCACAGATAGCCCATTGTGTAGCTTTGTGCTTAATTCAAAAACAACAACAACAACAACTATATGGCAAAAAGTATGTGTGATGATCGAGTGTCTACATTCCAAAATCATGGGCATTAATATGGAGTTGGTCCTTCCTTTGTTGTTCCTCCACTCTTCTGGGAATGCTTTCAACTAGGTTTTGGAACATGGCTACGGGGATTCGCTCTTATTCAGCTATAACAGCATCAGTGAGATCGGGCACTGATGTCGGGCGAGAAGGCCTGGCTTGCAGTCGGCGTTCCAATTCATCCTAAAGGTGTTCGATGAGATTGAGGTTAGGGTTCGGTGCAGGGTAGTTAGGTTCTTCAATACAAACCTCGGAAAACCATGTATTTGTGGACCTCGTTTTATGTACGGGAGTGTTGTCATGCTTAAACAAAAAAGGTCTTCCCCAAACTGTTGTCTCAAAGTAGGAAGCACACAATTCTCTAAAATGCCATTGTATGCTGTAGCATTAAGATTTCCCTTCACTTGAACTAAAGGACTTAGCCTATGTATTCAGGGAGATAACGTTCTCTTGGCATCCGCCAAACCAAGATTCGTCCGTATATTGAAGCGTAACTTATCACTCCGGAGAACACGTTTCCACTGCTCCAGAGTCCAAAGGCGGTGTGCTCTACACCACTTTTGCTCGGCCATGTAAACCCATTTCATGAAGTTCCTGACGAACACTTCTTGTACTCACATTACTTTCAAAGGCAGTTTAGAACTCGGTAGTGATTGTTGCAACTGCAGACAGAAGATTTTTATGCGCTACGCGCCTCAGCACTCGGCGGTCCCATTCTGTGAGCTTGTGTGGCCTACCGCTTCACGGTTGAGCTGTTATTACTCCTATGCGTTTCCAATTTGCAATAACAGCACATACAATGGACAGGGGCAGCCCTAGAAGAGTAAAAATTTGACGAACTGACTTGTTAGAAAGGTGGCATCCTTTGATAGTGCCATGTTGAAAGTTACTGAGGTCTTCAGTACAACCCATTCTACTGCTATTGTTTGTCTATGGAGAGTGCCTGGCTGTATGCTTGATTTTATGCACCTAATAACAATGGTTATGACTGAAATAACCGAACCCATTAATAGAAGTGGTGTCCACATATTTCTGGCCATGTAGCGTATATAAGGATTAGCTGTATGGCCCAGGCTCACCTTGTGGTTAGTGTACCTGTACTGTGGATTCGAGAAATTATGATTCGCGTCCCTTTACACTAAAATGCTGTCCACACTTTAAATGTGCTATAGTAATATCGTTGAAATTCCACTACACAGTAAGACAAGGAAAAGTTGAACAGCTGGCCGCAAGCACTATTCTTAAATATCTGCTTTACCTCTAATATTTCAATATTCAAAACTAGAAACAGCTGTTCGAAGTTATCCTGCACCTTTTTGCAAATATCCTTAAAAATGAGTTGTTTTGTATTGCACTGTAAACAAAATTACGCCTTACTATAGAGGGTCCACATATTTTACTATAAACGGAAGTTAGGCGATAAGTACTTCGTATCGTGTAGTCGTGTACGTTTTATTATAAACAACACATTTTTATGTAACTATGTTTGTGCCTGGATTTACATGTTTCACATGTGAGTGTATAGTTCCTCTTTGTATAAATCGATAAAAGACTACTTAAATCCTTAAAAATTTTGAAAAGCTACAGCAGTTACATCAAAATGCTCTCCGATAGTTTAACTAAATCTGAAAATCAACTACCCGAGATTTTTCCATTAGAACAAACAAATAACATTTATAACAGCAAATATTTAGTTATAACATATGAGATTCTTGACATATTGTATAACTATAGTTTATGGACATTTGTTTTTCATTTTTCCTTTGAGAGTCTACCCCAGTAGAAGAACGTTTGCTCCGTTAATGAAACATGTAATTGTATTAATATCAAATTCTGTAGTCAATTTACAATTATAAACACCAGAACAGGGTGAGCTGTCAGCTCTATATTATTAACAGTTTATCCTGATTATCAGGAAGTTTACATTTCGTTAGTTCTCAACTTGAACATGTTTCTATCGCTTAATTGGTTCATTCACTCTGTTAGAACAACAAATCAAGAAATATTCTCTATTATCCGAATACTATGTGAACCTAATTAATGAGCTAAAGCTTGAAATTTTATTTAATTTTTGTCATTAACTGGTTAGCTCTGCTCTGCTATTATTTGTACTTATATAGACATAGAAAGAGAAGTCATTTTTTTAAGAATTAGAAAACAACATTTATTTGCTATTAAACAAATCTTGAAATTAAACATTTATTTGATCTTGTGTTTGTAATTTACGCTATAATGCACCAGAACTTCTGATCTTGTGTTTGCAGTGTATGGCGTTAGTGCATTATAACTTTTGATCTATTATTTACTGTTTGTGTCATAGTGCATTCTCATATTGTGTTTACAGTTTATTGCGTTATTGTATTAGTACATTTGAAATTGTGTTTACAGTTTATGATGTTAGTGATTTAGAATATTTGATTTTGCGCTTACAATTTATGGCATTACTTTGTAAGAATATTTGATCCGCTTTGAGTTTGTTGTGTTAGTACCTCGGAACAGTTGATATTTTATTGGCATTTTATGGCGTAGTACATCAAAGAATTCGAGCTTGCGTTAACAGATTATGAGAATGTTACTGTGTGCTATTTTGTTACAGTTAGCCTTTAAAACTAACAGCTATACTTAATATCTAGTGATATGAGCAAGTTATTAGTCGTGACATTGAGGCTCGTAAAAGGGCTCTGAGTTTTTTTCAAGTACAAACTTTTAGCTTATAGTTTCGTCATCTCGTGACCGATTTGAGATCTGATTACAGTTTTGGACCAAGCTCAGGTTCTCATAAATGATTAAATGTTTTGTTTTTCCAAGTAAAATAGTTATTATTTATATCAGTTCATTTATTTTTGGGGTACTTGTTATTTTCAACCAGCAAAGTCACCAACGTCAGATACGGTATTTACTTTGTTGGCCTCACAGGTGACAGCAAAAGAGTAAAGATAAAGTCCTCTGCAACTCATAGAAACGAGAAAATGAACAAAGTGAAGAATTTGAGAATTTATGAACCTCGTCCTAGAAACCTTGAGAGGTTCATGATGATCAGAGGTAAAAAAGTTAGAAAATATTTGTTGCGTAGAAACAGACATACAACTAAAATCGGCCCGACATGGCCAGGTAGTCAAAACACTCGACTCATAATCTGAGGGTTGGGGTTTCGAATCCCTATTCCACCAAATTCTCACCCTTTCAGCCGTGAGAGCATTATAATGTGATGGTCAATCTCACGGTAAAAGAGCAGCCCAAGAGTTGTTGTTGGCTGGTGATGACTAGCTGCCTACCCTTTAGTCTTACACTGCTAAATTAGGGACGGCTAGCGCAGATAGCCCTCGTGTAGCTTTGCGCTAAATTCAAAACAAACCAAACAGAGTAAAATCACTTCAGTTTGTAAATTCTTATTAAAGGTTAACCTGTTGTCCAATTTTCCCTTATTGTTGTCTATTAACACCCAACCTAAGAGTCAATGAGATCAAATATTACGGATTGGATAGGCCACGGGGATTGTCAAAGCTTTCAGTATTAAAACAGAACCTAAAGAACAACAAACAAAGATACTGCTTAAATAATTCACGTTTCAGTAACATTCGGCCACGAAGATGCGCAGTCAACTAATACTATTATCTCACACACAGTACTATCTCCTGAAACCGACTTGGCTAATATTTGTCTATGTTTCGGAGCAGAAACCGTCACATCAAACACGAAGATGGCGCAATTTTATTTTGCACACTTTGATGGTGTATTTCTTTGGGTATTTCTATGAACAAAACTCGTGAAAATTGCTTGAATAATGGCTTGATAGGCAGAAGAATTAGATTCTCTATTTGTATTTTTTTGTGGTTATGGCAGTAAATTTTATCATAGCCTAGAAACTAGTACATATTCACCCACGTTAATTGGAATTTCAGACTGCACATTTCGCAAGGAACTTAAATCAATATTCAGAACTTTAAAAAAGAGAGAGTAATGAAAAGTTTATTTGGGAGACAATCTACAAAAACTCTCTGCTTGACTTGTAGGACTTGTAAGTGCATAACTGGAGAAAGGCCTAACATTTAATTGGCATATAACGGAGTCTAGACTTAGAACGTTTTAAACTTAAATTATAAAACAGCTTTAAAAATCCAAAATGCCAAAATGTCACAAAATAATTTCGTCTAAAATCTGAATTATTATTCGATGATACTTCAGACTATTAGTTCTTATTTCGTCTCATAATTTTAAACATACAAGCGACTGCCATTAAAACATCATAAGAATTTAATTTTAAACCAAAATGGCCAGAAACAGATATAATTATCAAAATAATAACTTAAAATTCTTCACGTATCTTGTTCTGAAAATAAAAGCAGCTAATTAAGACACTAACCTTCGTTACAGGTTGTAGTTTTGATAACGTGATTAAATCAAGGTTATTGAATTCCCGAAGTTCGTGTTAAATATAATATAAACACACTGTTTTATATTCATTCGACTTCACAACCCTCAAGTCATTGTTAAAACATTTGCCTCTTTCTGGCCTTGACGTGTTTAAGCCATGTTACAGCTGTTTTCTCTTCCCTATCCTACAGTATATGGACTATCATCTCGAGAATTATCGGCTCAGACTCAATTCACTGCAGTTTCGACCTTCCATCCAACAAGAACAGTTAACGGTCTTACTCTTACCCCACAACCATAATAAGGGTTACTTTCCCAACGACCAAAGCTATTCTTTATGACTCCGAAATCAAACCACAATTATAATTTCCCGAGTGTAACTGGTTTCTACAGTCTTTTTTTCTTTACAAACTAACTTGAAACATCTTTTTCATCAACTAGGACTTCAGTTACATGGTATTATATCCCACAATATCTTAAAAACTTAACAGTAATTTTGACTCAACCTGCAATATATGATCTCCTCTTCTTATATCATAACACGTTTATCTTTTCCTTTTTGCAATTGCATTTTACAGTCTTTATCGATTAGTCTTATTTAAAATTTTCTTTTATTCAAATAAAGCTGAATACTACGCTCTTACCCTTCACTAGTTGTTTGCCCTCAGTGGCTCAGCAGTAAGCTCTGCTAGCTCACACTGCAAAACATTGGGTTTCGATATACGTGCTGGGCACAGATAATCCAATGTGTAGATTTTGCCTAGCGACAAATGAACCTACGCTAGTTATTTAAACCTTAAATCAACAGCTAAGATGCAAAAGAGCTCTAAATTTCAAAATATTTCTGTCTATGGTTTATCAAATGGAATTAGTATGACATTGTAACATGATGTCTGTTGATCTCAAACAGCAATAAAACAGAGTTACCAACTCCCCTGGCAAACGTGCTGTTTAAATAATTTAACTGAAAAACTATTGATAAAATGATTTAGATTTGAACTACATGACCTTATTTGTTTAAAGCATAAAAATACTTTAGTAATATATTTAAACTATAAATAGCTCAAGACATCGTTAAATATTTATTCGGATGAAAAATCTGTATTATATCACTATATCAGAGATGCCAATTATTTTAAATGACTAAGCGTAATGATTGTAGACAGTGCCCGTACAAATATCGTACAACCACTGGATACAGTTTTAAGTCATCCATGTCTGTGGATTCATCTGAGGCTAAATTGTGAACACTGTTAGTAAGTATGCTTGAAATCATTTTGTCTTCTTCACAACCCAACATTTGTAAAATGGCTGTAGTTTTGGTTCTAGCACAGCCCAATATGGTTCTCTGCTACATCAGAGTCCGGGAACATTTTCTGAATAGATGTCTTGCATGATCGGCTACAGCTAGAGGTAAATTATGAGCAATGACGAATTGCGTGAATATCACTTCTGCACTTATGGTTTCATATTCTGAATTCTTACTCATTAAAGTCGTTATCTGCATCATTTTTGTCTTCGCCTCAACCTTTTGTTGGTGAGATGCCGATTTTGCATGTCTGAAACAATCGTTTATCCCACCATGCGCCACAGAAAAACCGATGTGACAAACTGTAAAAAACGCATGACTGTTACTGACTTTTGATGCAATAACCAAGTATTTTGCACTTAAATCTTTCCTAAATTTTTGATTCACACTTTTAGTCCTTTTAGATTTGCCAGAAACAAGACAATCTGGTGAACGAAGCCTCTTTTTTTCAACTTGTAAACGATCGCATTGGTGTTTCTATGCCGTTTAGAAAACGAGAAATACCCATCTACGCAAGCGCTGATTGGCTGATAAGCACTGATGACGTAACTATGGATTTCCCCACGTACCTAATATGGAGAAGCACCGCACTCACACTATTGGTAGACGTCAGAAATACATATAATTTTATTATTTCAAGCACAAACATGGTTATCGCAAGTAGCCATTTGAACTGTGTGTTTTATTTATTATCAAAATTTATTTGTATCTCACTAGAACTTTTCTTTTCACCCCTTTCAAGCCCTGGGGGAACAATTGATCACTTTATTGTATAGGCCTATGTAATATATAATAATTTGGGAGTTGCAACAAGTCGTAATATTTTTCTGTATGAGGGTGTAGTGTAATGTATACACCAAAATCGTAATGGTTGGCATCTCTGCTATATGTATTACAGTAAAAAGCGTATGCTAGTACCCTTATCATTTTTGGAATAAAAATATTTAAAGTTTTACTTTTACATTTGTGTTTATTTACAATGATCTTCAACAAGAATAGTTCCTCAATGGCAAAATGGTATGTGTGCGGACTTATATAACTAGAAATTAGTTTTCGATACCTGTGGTGGTCAGAGAACAGATAGGCCTTCAGTTAGCCTTGGGGTTAATAACAAAACAACCAACAACCAGAATAATAATAACAATGTGAAGTGGTTGAGATTATTAATACAAAGGTTATAGACTATTTGATACAATGGTTTCAAACAGTAATTATAGGCCCGGCATGGCTGAACAGATGGTTAGGCGATCGACTCGTAATCCGAGAGTCGCGGGTTCGAATCCCCGCCACACCAAACGTTCTCGTCCTTTCAGTCGTGGGGACGTTATAACGTGTTTGTCAGTCTTATTATTCGTTGGTAAAAGAACAGCTCAAGAATTGGCGGCAGGTGGTGATGAATTAAGGATTGAATTAAGGATGCCTAGCGCAGATTGCCAGGTTGAATAAAGTAACTCGCACTGAAGAAAGCAATAGGCAGTTAAATGAGAAGCTAACACACTATTTCTCAATAATTTCAAACGATGTACATTAGTTATAAAACGAGAGTTTAGATATTAATCAAGCGTTACACAACAACATTTATTGAATAGTTAACAGTAACGTAGAAGCAACGAATTGTATCATACTTTTAAACGTTGGCTACACGTTACTACTATATCTCATATAACTTAACGACCTTAGTTAAGCCTAATTATTTATCAGCTCATTACAATAACAAAACTGGTATCCGTAGTAAACACAAAAATAATGTTACAAACTCAATGAATATTGTAAACTGATGAACAAGATGCAGTGCCTTGCATCACGTGTATCAAAGTTTTGTGAAATTTTCATGTTTACATCAGTAATATCTCAGTATAGCGTCTGTTGTCTATAGGGAAAGCATAAACCTACTTAAAAGTAATAGTTCTAACTTAGTTGACGATCAATAAATTCAATAACGCTTTTTATTTACTTACTTGGATAACTGGGTAAGCCATATTGTGAAACTAACCGAATTATCAAAAATTTATTTCTTATTTCAGCGAAGACGTGGTTTGACCCTGTGATGGAGCTGCTAATGTTGGAAATGATGAATCGGGTTAGAATTCGCGCTGTGCCACGAAATATATCCCCTCTAACTTTAAGCTGAGTGTGGGTTATGAGAGTGACAGTAAATATCTGAGCATGAAAGATGGGTGATATAATTCCTGGCTGTTTTCCCTCTGGTTGCTATTGCAAAATTAGGGATTCCAACAGATAGTCGTAAGGCAAACAAATAAAAGAATAAACTAAAAGTAAAAAGTATTTAAAAACATTTAAAAATTCTTATATTTTGAATTAAATTTTGATTGATCTATGTATATATAGACTAGATAAAAGTTTCATCAAAAATGGTTACTTCGATGGTTACTACTTGCAATAGTATGCACACTGCTGTAATTTCTATGCGTTTGTAACGACCTCTTAGCCTGAGACGCAGTAAATATCGTGCTGGTGTTGCCATGCCTTAAAATTTACAGTAATAAATATCATGATAAATTATGATATTGTACGTTAGGACCAAAAACCTCTGTAATAGTAAGTAAAGATCTATTAAATTATAACGTTCTTCATTCAAAGCTATAAAAAGGTCTGTTATCCACAAGGCTACAGAATGAAAAAATAATGAATTTATTTCAAAGATTCTTTATGTTTTGGAAAGAAGAAATGTGCATTTCAAATTGCAGTAAAAGTGACGTTACAAATGGAATTGCTCACTGTGAAACGACGCGAGACAGATCACATAATATATAATATTTTTTGTAGAATTTCGACGCTTTAACCTTGAACTATTTATAACAAGTTTTGTTTCAGATAGAAACGGATTTGTTGTATGAAAAGTAGTCAAAGTTTTATCTCTCTTTTTTTGAAAAAAAAATGTTATTTAAGGGAAGTAGTAAATTACATAACCGAGTATAATTCTTCTCAGATATATAAAACACTCCATTGTATTTAACTACCTTCTGGAAATATCTTTTAAATATCAGGTCATCCCTTCAGTAATGTCCGATTTTAGGTTCAGAAAAAGAGAAAGTATTTGAAACACTTTTAATGTCATTTAATCAATAATGTATCTTCCATTATTATTTACTACTTCCTTCTAATAATTCACAAGCGTCTGAGTGCCACTTGTATAAAATTCTTAGGGTTTGGAGGAAAAGAATGTAGAGAGGGTAGTTTTTACATTTTTATGCGTTCCAAGCTCTTTTCCATCAATATAGTTCTGCAAACTTAGGAGTACCTGATAATCAGATGGGGCAAGATCTGGAGAATAAGGAGGATGTGGACGTTTATTTCAGTCAAACTTTTCAATCTTTGCAGATGCGATCATCGATGTATGGGGCCGTGCATTATCCTGATCTAACACAACATCTTTACGATTTATCAAAGCAGGCCTCTTTTTTTTTCAGTGCAATATTTAAGCGCTCTAACTTTTGACAGTAAAAGTTTGATGAAATCGTTACAGTGAGTGGCAGCAACTCAAAGTAGATCACACCACCAATATCCCACCAAATGCTTAACAAGACTTTTCTAGGGTGGAGGTTCATTTTAAGTTGTGTTTTAGCCAGTTTACCTGCACTGAGCCATTGTCTGCGGCGTTTAATATTTTTATAATATATTAATTTTTCATCTCCAGTCACTAACCTGTCAAAAAAAAAGGTGAATTACGTTCACGAGAATGCAAAAATGTTCAAATGTCCACTCTTGCTCTAAGGTTGGCTTTTATCATTTTGACACCTTTCCATGCTGTTGCAGACGACGGTGAACTGTTGAATTGGTTAAAATGGTTGAATTAAGCTTCTGTGCCAGTTCTTCGACTGTTACATCACAATCTTCATAAAGTGCAGCCAGCAGCAAGTCATCATTAAACGCAACAGGACAACCTGAACGTGGCGCGTTACTTAAGCTGTAGTCACCTGATCTGGATTTCGGACACCACCTTCGTCATTTTCTATCGTTGAGAGACTCCACACCATAAACACCTTGAATGTTTCATGTAGTTTCTGCTGCACTATCACTTTTTTTTAAATTCAAGAACATTATATGCTTAATGTGCTCCTCAGACACATCCATCTTCATAAGGGTTTATTTGATTAATGATTTGAAAAAGTGGCGTTGAGTTAGTTTCTTTGATTTATCTGAACATTTTTATATACGTCCTACTATATATTTTAATCATTAAAGCTTTCTACAAAAACAGAAATGATGATGCACTTTCTGTGTTAAACTTTCGGACATTACTTATGGGATGACCTGATACCACATAGAGGTAAGATAAAAAACATAATTATTGATATAAATGGTGGAAGAATTACACATTTTGCAGCACTGTTTAGAAACACTTGTAGAACACATTTATGAAAGCAAACGACAACAGGTAGCGCTGTAGTAAAATATTCTGAAAGCGTGTTCAATAAAAAAACAGGTTTTTAAGGGGCTACGAAAGGCACTTTACATATAAACTGTTTGTCATTTTAATGAGAAATGCTATTAAAGCGCAAAATTAAACTAGGTTAACTTAATTAGTTGATAGATCGAGCACTTTGCAGAAATTATAGTGCACGAATGATATTTATTAAACCGTCATTAACTGTCAAGTTCTTCCTTAAATATGAATCAAACGTGATGCTACAAGCTGAGTTTCCTTTGCAATGACCTATATCTTACAAGTGAATTTTATAATGACGAAAGACGCTAAATTTCATCATGGTAGGTGATACCATGAAACAGTTTCCTGTTTTTATTTTAAAGGTTAAAGTATCATCAGATACCCTAAATATCATTTAAGTACTGATGGAAGAGTATGTGCTCTAGCACGTTGATTACATGTTCCCTTTTAAAAATCCACTGAGTGGTAAAAGTTCGTAGAATGATGTAAAATCTTATGTTAACTGTAAGCTGATCGTTTGTATTCGAAGGAGGGACGGCATGGCCAAGCGCGTTAAGGCGTGCGACTCGTTATCCGAGGATCGCGGGTTCGCATCTCCATCGCGCCAAACATGCTCGCCATCCCAGCCGTAGGGGCGTTATAATGTGACGGTCAATCCCACTATTCTTTGGTAAAAGAGTAGCCCAAGAGTTGGCGGTGGCTGGTGATGACTAGCTGCCTTCCCTCTAGCTGCAAAATTACGGACGGCTAGCGCACATAGCCCTCGAGTAGCTTTGGACGAAATTCAAAACAAACAAAACAAACGTATTCGAAGTTGAATTCTAGTTAAATGCAAAGGCTTTCTCGTTTCAACAGCTAAAATTCAGACTTGCAATTTTTTTATAAACATTTATACACAAATTTGTCAATTGGAGTTTTGTTTTTATTGCTGTTATATTTTTAATACATTGATTACTGCTAGAACTTTCTGATAGAATTAAGACATCGCGCTGGTGTTATGTTTTTCTTGTTTTTTTTGCTAGGTTGCTTGATGTATTTTATTAAGTTATCTTGTTAAAACTCATTAAAACCATCAAGTATTTTCAGAAATACAAATAAAAATCTCAAACTAATGTGTAGTGACAGTCAAATCTTTTACACTAATGATCATTATTTTAATCGCATATCTGTACTTTAATTTGTACTTACAATCACAACATTAACTACACACATCATATATGACTGGCATATCTTCACAATACGTTCTGCAAATCAAAACATCACACTTCAGGCTGAATTGTAAAATCTTATTTTTCAAAATAATTTTAAATCCTGTGCTCCTAAATGTACCAATACGTTTTTTCAGTAAAGTTAGTAAAGTTTTTTTATTCCGCGCATTATATCACTTGTGAGGTCAGACAAATTAAAAATAAACCTATTCTCAGACTGGCGCACTCTAAATCTCAGTAACGTTTTATTTTTCTTCCCAGAAGAAAATGTTTTACGATTTACATTCTCGTACCAGTAATCATCAAATGAAAAATTGTAAACACTTTTATATCAGAAAAGTCAAAAAATAAATGAAAATTGGGCTTAATAAACATTTTAAAAGACGTTTTCGAAGATATAAAAAAAACAAATTATATTATCACTGAATCCATTATTGAAAACATCCGATGAGAAACGGGCATCAACATAAGAAAAACAGCTGAAACACTACTGATAAAATTATTGTCGTCAAATCTAAATAAGTATCCAGGAATCTCCTTTTATTGGTATTAATATTCACCTCTTATTCAGGTGTATTAGTATTTACCTAACTTTACTAAATAAAGTTAATGTAACGTGATCTACAAATTTGTTCTCACCATCATAAGTCAGTAACGTTCTTTGAATTTCAGACTGCCTTAATAAACGTGTCAGTTACACTTTAAAACTAGAATTTCCATATTGTAAAAGCTCTGTTATTCTTTATTAAATTTATCAGTCTGTAGTTTCCTCAGTAAATATTAGACCTAAATTTCATTTACCATTTGTGCTAGACTGTAATTAAAAAATTATAGCATCGGAACATTTCTCTAATAATACTGGTTTAATATAAGCCAGCTGGAATACCCGTCCCATAGAAGCTACATAAATCCTAAGATAACCTTTAATTAATTACGGTGTTTTTTTTTCAATTATATATAGGGAAAGCAACACCCATAAAGGACTGCAAAACACAAAATGTCAAAGAGCAAAATTGCATGTTTCTCTGCACGGACCCAATAAATCTTCATAGTAAATTTGATAAAGGTCCACGAACAGAGAGCGAAGTATTAGTAGAAAACGCCCATAAAAACAGCAAAATGCAAGACTGAAAGTTTGTATATTTTACCCTGAATGAATCTAATGAACCTCCATACAAATTTTGGTAAAAATCCATCTACATTATGCGAAGTAGTTACATGGACATACAGCAAACAGTACTATTACATATATATAGAAAAACAAAGTGAGAAATAGCAGTTATTTTGTATATTTGGCCTTCGTTTCTGTTTGCATTATTTGTAACCATAGAAACAGAATTGCAGAGATTAATAGAAGTCGGTGCTAAAACGCAACACTGATAACATGTCTGAGAACAGCATCAAAGAAAAGAAAATGAATAAGAGTGTCGTGATTTTGCTTTATCGTATATAGTGGTTCAAATATTTGAAATCCTTGCCATTTTTTAAGAAATTCAAAGCTTTTTCAATGGGTTTCATCAAGTGAAATTAGCAAAAAACATCACCTGAAATTTCATTTTTAAAGAATATTTTAAAAATAAATAAATACTTTTACAAATAATAATTTAAAAAGTTTTATTTCTAGCATTTGATTGGTTTCAAGATTTTTTTGTAAATTTTCTCCTAGTTTAACCGTTATGTGAACCGATCTTTATTATGCATTAATTCCGAATTATACAATACAAATGTATACACCTGGTTTTTCAGATGTTTGAGTGGCCGGACTGTTTATTCTCCAGCATTGTTTTGTGTTGTTTTGAATTTCGCACAAAGCTACTCGAGGTCTATCTGCGCCAGCCGTCCCTAATTTAGCAGACTCAGAGGAAAGCAGCTAGTCATCACCAACCACTGCCAACTCTTGGGCTACTTTTTTACCAACGAATAGTAGGATTGACCGTCACATTATAACGCCACCACGGTTGAAAGGACGAGCATGTTTGGTGCGACGGGGATGCAAACCTGCGAACCTCGGATTTTGAGTCGCACGCCTTAACCCACCTGGCCATGCAGGGCCATCTTTTTATTCTAAAAAAGACACACTGATTTCTCCAAGTTAATAAGAAAAATATTCGTTTAAAAATTACCAAGAAGGCCTGTAAAGTTTAATTACTAGATTCACATTGTTATTGGAATTTAACAAACAAATTTATATTGTAAACAAACAACTAACTTGATAAAAACATCAATACTAGACATACAAACCTAAAGATTAATAAATATGGAACTTAAAAAACAAACATAAATTCAAACAAGTTATTGTTTAAAAGATAAACGCAACAATAAACAAACTGTTACTTAATAAATGGTCCTGACAACAATAAAATACGTAATATAGTAACTTAAAGAAGAAGCTTTACAACAATCTCAATAATTTCTTAATTGGAAACCATAGTAGATAGTAAACTTAAGTTTACAATTTTTTCACCATTAACACCATAACTTGATACTACCGCCCTTCTACAGTTTAATTATATCATTCAATAAGAATATATATAGGTAAAATACGATTTTTGAGAATATTTACGCGTAAGTTATCATATTCTCCTTTCTTACAAACTCGTAATATCTTAAATAATTTATAATATATTTAAAAATTAAATAATGGAATTACGTAGTAATTGCTATATTTGTTCATTTGTTCACAGTACTTTGACGAACTTTGTTTGAGAGACATTTAATAAACATATTTTATTCTGAATATATCTTTACAGTATTGTTGTTACAAATTAATAAGAAGTAACTACAGAAATTATGGTTTAATGAACGTGAAGTCCACAAATATCTTTAAATCACACTGAAAAAATTCTATATGAATTGACAATAAAGCAGTGATATAACATTTGTGAAGTCTTATTTATTAAAATAACGTTTTGTTTATATATGGTTTGTTTGTTTTAAATTTCGCGCAAAGCTACTCGAGGGCTATCTGCGCTAACTGTCTCTTCTCTAATTTAGCAGTGTAAGACTAAAGAGTAGGCAGCTAGTCATTACCACCCACCAATAACTCTTGGGCTATTCTTTTACCGACGAATAGTGGGATTGACCGTCACGTTATAACACGCCCAGGGTTGAAAGGGCGAGCATGTTTGGTGCGACCGGATTTCGAACTCGCGACCCTCGGATTACGAGTCTAACGCCTTAACACGTTTGGCCATGCCAGGGCCGTTTATATATAGAATACAAAGAAATTTTACACTTTCCATCGAAATAAATGGAAACTCGGAATTATTTACCATAAATACAGACCCAGCATGGCCACGTGGTTAGGGCACTGAACTCGTACTTATGATCACTGGTTCGAATCTCCGTCGCACCAAACATGCTCGTCGTTTCAGCCGTGGAAGCATTATAATGTGGCGATCAATTCCAATATTCGTTGGTAAAAGAGTAGTCCAAGAACTCGCGGTGGGCGGTGATGACTAGCTACCTTCTCTCTAGTTTACGTTGAAAAATTAGGATCGTCTAGTGCAGATAGCCCTTGTGTAGCTTCGCGCCAAATTCAAACCAAACTAGTGGCAGAGCTCGAACTTATAGGTAATACACCTTCTAACAAAAGTGATTGAGCTGCCCTAGTGTCACGTAATATTCATATAGGTATGGAATAAGCAGTGGCATTTGTCAGAGACACAAAGAGACATAAACTGTCTAAATTCCTCTCTAAGTACATCTGCGGCCAAATTAAAAACAGTGGATGATCTGGTGAAACAATGTCCATATGTAGACACAAATGCACTGAATGTGGACTTCTTCTTTTTCAAACTCCAACAAGTGGACATCATATGACCAGGCATTTTACAGAAATAACAAACAAACGAAGTTTTAGTCTGTCTGTCTGAATATTTTAAACTAGAGAAGGTGGATTTTTAATAAGAATCTTCATCGTTAGTAAACTAAACAGGTATGGGTTTGATGAGCTGAGGGAAATTTCTTTTAATGATTCGTGGTTTTCTGAGTTCAAGTGTAATATCTGGAAAGAGCATCTTCTTCCTATAATATTTCAACTTTGTTTTCATCCAAGTAAATTTTGAGGTCGTCAGTAGTACAAATTTAAATTTCTCTATTAGACAATTATTTTGATTTGTCGAAACTGTTGTCAGTATGTATAGAATTACACCATTTATCAAAATTAACCTCTTTTTCGTGAGTGAATTCCATATAAGTTTGACTGTCTTGCTTGAGATAACCTCAAAACTTGTGGCAATAACCTTTGGTACTGATTCACATCCTTTAAAAATAGCATCTTCATGTACTTTTCCAGTTAAAATACTGTAATAATATTGACTATTACTCGGTGGGCCATTACATTGCTTGGGCAATTTTCTCAAAATGTTGGAAGTATTTATTAACTTTATTTATATTAAATACTGGTACCTTAATACACTAATTGAATTCAAAGTTGTAATTTTGCTTTCGTCCATCAGAGTTAAGTCTAATTCCCATTTATTTCAGCCTAATTTCTTTCTCAGCTTCGATACGAGCTTGTTCCACCAAGAGACGTTGTCTCACTCTTTTTAGCTTTGATACGGGCTTCTTCAGCCTCGAGACGTTTTATTTCTCTTTCCGCTTCGATACGCGCTTCCTCTTTCTTTCACCCTTTTGGCCTCGATATAGGCTTTTCGAAGATCGATTTGTTTGTGTTTTAACTGGATTTCTAACTTATTTTCTCACCCAACTCTGATTGGCTAGTGGAGACACTAAAGTACTCCCCTAATGCTTCTTCAAACAGCAAACCATCATCAACTAATATTTCAACAATATGCTTTCTTAGCTCATTTTTTCTCATTGATTTTTTTAACTTATAATTCTTAGACTTTGGCAATTTCAAAAAAATCACTTTTGCTATATTTTTCTAGTTATTCGATGGAGGGTGACTCAAGAAAATATTTGAAAATTAGACGTGATTAAATCTTGTTGGCACTGATAAATATAAACTGAATTCAGATTTAAATTTGAGTTTATTTCGAATTTTGTCTCAGATTCAGATCTCGGACACGAGCTCCCAATTTATTATGTTACGTATTACAATTTATATCGGATGAGTCTTCGATTTACTATGGTAGGTACGTTAACGCATTACTATTCAATACAACCAAAAATCTGAATTTAACAAAATTGATGAGAGCAAGTATCTGTACGAAAGAGATAATTAGTTATGAGCAGTAAGAAATATAAAGATGGTTGCAAACATAAAATACATTCCTTACAGGTGCTGAGCAAAGTATTTAGACCAATGCTTGTGTGAGCGACTCCAGTTACTAGCAGGTGCGAAATTAATGAAATAGAAGTTTGTATGATTATATTAAACCCACTAAGAGACACTAACTTAAATAGGTATGTAGATGGTTTTACGAATACAATTAACACAACAGAAAGGCACTCATCTAATGAAATATATAATTTATTATTTTATAATAATGAAATATCTTGGATACATTAACTCAGTAAAATCTGTGAAAATTGAATCATATCACTTAGAGACACTAAAGATGTGCAAGACTTGTTAAGAAACACGAGACACTAACTTAATAAGGTATCCAAGACTTGTTAAGAAACACGAGACACTAACTTAGTAAGATGTGCAAGACTTGTTAAGAAATACGAGACACTAACTTAGTAAGATGTGCAAGACTTGTTAAGAAATACGAGACACTAACTTAATAAGGTGTTCAAGACTTGTTAAGAAACACAAATCAAAAAGTAGCACAAAAATATCGATATAATTTGGAACAACATGGGACATTATGGTACATCTCAGCTGTCCCATCCTATAAAGCAAACTAAAATTGTAAATAAATACATTTATAAAAATCTTAAAGCTAACCCATATTATTTATAATATACTCCTCAACCTTTTTCTTGAACTCATTTAAATTTGTTGCTTCTACGACTTCTGATGGAAACACATACAAAAAACAACCATCCTGTCATAAGATGCATTAAATATTTTCCTTGAGCTACTCTCTGTTTGTTTATATACTTAAAAAAAACTTAAGTTAGTTTGAAATATTATTAAAATACACATTTTATAAACATTAAATGTAAAATAACAACATATCACTATAGTGTTTTCTCAGCATTGTCAGTGTTGACAAATGCTTAGGAAATTCCAAAGGGTTTAAGGTGGTTAAAAATTGTACTAATTTTATTCAGGCTGTTGTGAGAAACACGAGTAACCAGAATCAGTAGCTCTATTAGTTTACAAAAAGTTGATATTTATATATCAGTCATCAGCTATTTACGTAAAAATCTCTAAATGTTATTCTTTACTTATAAATGACATTGACATCTTAGAGTTAAATGTTTTATTTTTTATATAAAACCTGCTTGTTTAAAGGTCATTGCTCATCTTTCATTCAGCACTGACATGGTTTATTCATTACAATACATTCCTAAACACATTAAATAGGAAAACTTAAATCACGCAGAGAGATACAAAACTTGTACACCACCATTAAGGTTTTTTTAAGTTCTGCTCTTATAGTTGTTCAATATGTGCTTCGTTAAAACAGCGACACAGTTTCAGTTACTTCCACACTCTTGCACTAAACTAATGACATCTCAATCAGTTGGGTAATAAAAGGGAAAAGAAACGATCCGTGAAACCCAAACACGACTTAAAAGAAGGGCAGAGCCTAGAAACATCGTAATCATTTGTGACTCTTGTGTCACCCGAGATATAAAGGTCTTGGTGCAATGAATTATGAATATCATTAATTTAAAGTTTTGAAAGTAACACATATAACCTAAAAACACTTACAATTTTTAAGAACATATTCTGTAATCTGTTTTTCAGAAGAATTTTTTACTGTGTGAAAATACTTGTTTTTAATAAACATTATGGTAACAACAGCAACGATCTAATCAGTTAACTCGGTTGTACAATGACCTCAGTATTTTACTGTGTGATAATGGTTATTTTAAATAAATATGATAATAAAAACAGTAACAATTTAATCAGATAACTCAGTTGTACAGTGACATGTGTTACTTACGTTTTCTGTTCGTAGTGCAACGTCCTGACCGTGAGGTACATCTCGCCAGACGGGAAAATCGGTTATTAGCTTATTGACTGGACAAACGGACAGTTGAGGATCTTTTGATGTCCGCTGGGTCGCCACTTCGGTTGTTCTGCCTGTAGATGTCGCAGCATCTCCACGGTTTTGTTGACTCAGGTGGGTTACATATATTACAACCGTGATAAATGACATAGTTTTTAGTTTAAGCAATAAGATGTGAGTGTTCATGTTCATGAATTGGTGCTAAATGACTAATTTTAGAGATGTTAATAAAATTATCTAAAAAAAAAAGATAAGATGTTTAGAAATACGTGCAACGTTTTGACACGTGTCTTATTTAGGAGATATCAATATTACCAACTTACGACACAGTGTTCATAAGTTGAGACAACTTATTAATGTCTTTATTTGCAATTAACTAAGTGGTTTTTGACTGTAAAGAAGTTGTTAGCTTTGCTGTAAGAGCAAACTATTCAATAAAACTTGATGGTTGGTTCAAATGCAAGAGCTGAGGTACAGTTGAATAGTACACGAAACTACTGTCTAACAGAGGTACTAACCTCTTCTTCTCTCGCGCTTTCGGAAAGCAATAAAGAAGATCTTCACGGAACCACTAGCTGGAGCCGCGAGCAATCAATACTTGCCAGGAAAAATAACAAGCCATGTGCTACAAACAGTTAAGTATAGGGGGCAGTAGTGCTTTAGTGAGAATGTGACTTACATTTTGAAATACACAGATTAAAACTTGTGAAGGTCGTCTTAAAACACCAAGATTTTTAGGATTCTTAAGATAGATAATCTTCAGATGAATAAATCAAGTAACATAAATCTTAGTTGATAGTTGTCTCAATTACTAAGAATGATTTTTATATAGACATTTACTTAAACTCATGTTGCCCCCTCCAGTTTGTCAATGCAAGTTTGTTCGTTTGTTTTTGGAATTTCACTCAAAGGTACTCGAGGACTACCTCCACTAGCTGTTCCTAATTTAGCGGGAAGGCAGCTAGTCATCATTACCCACCGTCAACTCTGGGACGAAGGAATACCAACGAATAGTGGGATTGACCGTACATTATAACGCCCCCACGGCTGAAGGACGAACATGTTTGGTGTGACTGGGATTCGAACTTAAACCCTCAGATTACGAGTCGAACGCCTTAACCCACCCGACCATGACGGGCCGTCATTTTAAGTCTAAATAGCACTAAACATCGCGTTTCGATACTCACGGTTTTCAAAGCACAAATAGCCCATCGTGAAGCTTTGCACTTAACAGTAGATAAAATTTTGATAATTTCTAATAACTTAGATAAATACGAACGTAGACACATATTTGAGCCATTTTGTTCTCAAATGCTATAACAGACAAGTCAAGAAATGGCCAAGAAATAAATTTCTGATTTAATCATAAAATGATTTTTCTTTAATAGTAAAGTAATGGCAACATTTTTAAATATCTTTAATTAACGTTTCGGAATCATGAATTATAAAGATGTTTAAAATTATTTCCATGACGCTACTATTAATTATGAAACTTCGTTTTCCATCAAAGGAATATAAAGGTTTTTTTAGTTCTGTATGTGATTATAAAATCAATCTATTTTTAACAAAACGGGAAAAAAGTTAGTGTACTGGTAGTGAGTGATCTCATACTTAATTTTGTGAAGAGTGTTTTCTCGGGGGACATGGGTTTTCAGTAGCCTGTCAGAAACATAAGTTATGATTTTGCAATTCGTTGATCAAGTCAGTAAAATGGTCATTTATGCGTAGTTTATATTTCTATTTGAAGTTTGAAAGTTAGTTACAAGTTAATTTACAATAATGCACTAATACAGACTTACTATACTACAACTATCATCCATGGGAAGTGAAAAAGTCGAAACCTTTAGAGATTGTGAGAATGTAGTAGAAGTGACGATAAATTGTTTACGTGTAATAATGGCGTGAACTTAATCCAAGTGATACTCGGCCATTAAGAATCTGGAAGAGTAACAAAAGTTAATCAAGATGATGGTTATTACTTTAATTGTCCATTAAGTTTCCCTTCGATTTCTATTTTTGTTTTAAAATTATTTTAATCTTTCCCAGCCAAAGTGGATAGTTTATTTTCTCTTTAATTCACAATATGGCCCAGTTAATTCAAGTGTTAGTGAAATAGAAAAGTAATTACAATTCTTCATCTAGCTTTAAATTCACTTTGAGTGCAACCAGTAATAAATAACATTCTGATTATTCTTATGGAAGGAAAGATACAGAAAGAAATTATCTTCTAAAGGCTAGGGCGTTTAAAATGTTTTTATTGTGATGTTTCATTATAGCGCACAGAAAATATAGTTAGGCCTATCTGTAACAAGTATAAGAAACAGTAAATGGTTACTATTTATTCCAATAAGTCACATGCACACAAACAAAAAAAATTGTCTCAAGCTTACTAAGAATGAAAAAATCTGAATGTTTCTTGAAGAATTAAACGTTTATACTTCCGCACGTTTACAGTTATTCTTATGTTTAGATAATTAAAGAGATACCAAGGATGATTTAACACCAAGTGGGCATGAAAGAGCGGTACCTGCTGCATTTTAAAGAATTAAAGTGTTACAGTGTGAAGTCTAGTAAGTTTAATGCACCTGATGTAAAAATAGATAAAAATATACATTGTGTTTGTTTGTTTGTGAATTTCGCACAAAGCTACTCGAGTGCTATCTGTGCTAGCCGGACCTAGTTTAGCAGTGTAAGACTAGAGGGAAGGCAGCTAGTCATCACCACCCACCGCCAAGTCTTGGGCTACTCTTTTATCAACGAAGGGTGGGATTGACCGTAACATTATAACGCCCCACGGCTGAAAGGGCGAGCATGTTTGGCGCGACGGGGATGCGAACCCGCGACTCTCAGATTACGATTCGCACGCCTTAACACACTTGGCCATGCCGGGCCCAATACATTGTGAAACAAAGTCTCGTTACTGCACATACAGAAACCACAAGGTTAATGTTTTCATAATATAAAAGAAACAATTCCCATCATAATTTACCATAAATTTATTTACATATCTTAGAAATAGTCGTACATGTTATGTGATACATATCTTGGCTTAAAAGGTTTTCATTTTTCTCAGTTTAAATATACACCTTCACCGACGTATATAGTTCATTTTACTAGTTAATGTTGTCTAGTGAAACTAAAAAAATATGAAATATGTCAGACTAATAGTAAGTTTGCCTTTGCGAAAAACAAGAAAAGCAATACATAACGACGGAACAATTAAAAGAGATAATCGGTAAACTATTTTTATAAAATTATTCCCATGTGCGATTTTACAGTTCCTCATATCCTCTCAGATTTAACTAACTCTATTTAACCTACCAAAACCATCACAGTTCACCCCAACTTGTTAGTTTCATCCTAGCTGATATAGGCTTACTAGTAATACAATAGTTTACAGAAATCTAGAACAAGGTGAAGTAAAACGACTAGTTTTACTTTGAATTTGATTTTTATCAACTAGATTAATGACGTAACAAGAAAGTTTTAAAATAAAACTTTATTGATTATTATAAATATCGCTTCTAGTTAAAAGAAGAATTGGCAAATATCATTTTTTTAGATATCAAAAATGCACATCTTACGGTCAGAGGAAGTTTTACCTGTAAGAGTGGTTAAAAAATGTTCCTCAAATCATACAAAATGTTTCTCATCTCACTCATAGCAACTATAAGTAAAAATACATTCGTCGGAAGAGCTACCTATCAGGCACATTAGTTCAGATAATGGTGCAATAAAAAACGTAGGTAATGGTGTAGAGTAAGATGATCCATTACAGGAGAGAACATCCTAACTTAGACAATTATCGTAAAGGAAAGCTATTGCATTATATATAAAAAAACAATGAATATGATTTACGTTGTATTTAGTTGCCCATAATTTCTCATTTTTTGAAATAAACACTATGAAACTTCCTAACATATCTATTTTCTAAGATGAAATTGAAGTCACACTTCCATCATCCACATTCTCTCCCACTCGCCAGTGCTTTTACGCACCTGGTAACGTGGAAACATAAACACTAGTTATATATAATTTATCTTGTATGGAAGCATGCCATAGTTGGTGATATTCAGAGGGATGGTCGTTTTGCCGAGGGTACTGCCTATCATTGTCATTAGAATTCTGTTGAACTGTTCCCAGTGACTCAGCGGTAAGTCTGAAGGTTTATAACGCCAGAAAAACATGATTTTGATATCTAGGTAAGCATAGATAGTCTACTACGTAACAACAGACAAATATTAAACTATTAATGCCATTACAATTTTGATAAAGGTAGCTGTTGTCTTTAAAATATCTTAGTAAACTATGTGCCATCACAACTCTTATTTAGCTATTATAGGGATAAACTCTCAAAAACACTTGACTATTAGTATCATTGCAATTCATATTTACTTATAAGTGCCTCGTGCTAAGACTAATCTACTAGTGTTTTTGTATCTGCTCCTAAATTTCTAGCTTTTTTTTAACTCTGTAACCAAGCGATCGAAGTCACAATTTCTCAACTTCAAATACTATTGTAATCATTATGTGTTGTCACGACTTTTACAAATTACTACAATGCTTTTACATCTGTAGTTGATATTACAGAGTGATATGACAGTTCTTTATAAAACATTACAGTGTTACTGTGGCTCCTAAAACGCTTTAAAGTTATTTCAATTATTAATATACAATAAGAGTGCTTTTAGAAATTCTGAAACTATTTAGTGTTTCTACAACTTTTAATAAGCTACCAACATGCACACAACTTCTAATAAATTAACATTGTTACTTTTATGCATGATAAACATGTACAGTTTCATTATTATTCCTAATAGGTTACTGGTGTTAGTATACATTGTTAAAAACGTCTACTTTTCATTTTACTACTATTGTTATATTAATTTTGAATTTAGCGTCAATACAACTTTCCATAAACTAAATTATGTGTATACAATTTCTAATAAATTACCAATATCGTTATAAGTTTTAATATATCTGTTCTACAACTTTAAAATAGTTGTTCTTACTGAGATTATACCTCATAATGTACATCTAGTTTTACTTCAACCTTTAATTAATTATTGGTGCTATAACTTACATTAAACATCTGGAGTGTTTGTACGACTCATAACAATCTACTAGTGTTATAAAAGCTTTTAATAAACAATTTGCGTTGTTACAACCTTTAATAGATTCTTGTGATATTGCAATTCATAGTAAATAACTAGAGTAGTTTCAAGCTACTGTCACATTCCTTACTTAACGTTAGACATCTGATGTTATTTGTACTGTAGCAGTAAAAACATATTTGCTAATGAGTAAGAAAACACAATGAGCATTTACTGAATGTTATAAGACAAAATGTTTCAGTGATTAACAAAGTTCAGTCAGGTAACTCGGTTAGTGACGAGAGCTTTTTCCTTCTGTAAGGAATTGAAACTAGATTTTGTTACTTTAAGAGTTTGTCATTTATATCGAGGGACCGTGCGTAGCTGATAAGTTTCTGTTTTTCCTACACTGATACTGAAGATCTATCGTAGCCAAAACAAAAAACAAAAAAACAGAATAAGAAAAGAACCAGAAACAGACAGAGATAAATGTTGTTTATCATTGTTTCCAGTTAAGTGGGGTATGTCGGATAAGTCAAAGAAATCATTAGTCAAGTCGTAGTGAACTAGGACGAACGAGTTATTCACTGATGTCAACTTACTTCCTGGGTTGAAGATAAATGGAAAGCGTGAACGAACTAATTAATATCTTCTTCTCACAACAGAAAATGTTTCTACGTTTGTTCAGTGTTTACGATTAGAACTATAGATGACCAACGATTGTACTAAAACTAACATGAAGTGTATCAAACATTATGACGTAGCTGTCACAACAGAGCGATTAGCTGTTATGTATAAGATATACAGTTGATCAAGAGAAAAACGTCTTACTCAAATACTTTCTCTCACTTTATTGATTTGAATTTCGCCCAAAACTACAAGAGGACTGTGGGCGATAGCCGTCCCTAATTTTGCAGTGTAAGACTAGAGGGAAGGCAGCCAATCTTCACCACCCATAAACAACTCTTGGGCTACCCTTTTACCAACGAATAGTGGGGTTGATCGTCATTTTATAACGCTCCCACGGCTGAAAGGGCGAGCATGTTTGATGTGACGGGGATTCGAATCCGCGACCCTCAAATTATCTGGCCATGCCAGACCCTCACTTTCTTAACAGTTTATATATATATAATAACTAAAACGATGATAAAACTGCTCCTGCTTGGATTATGTTTACTGTCTTAGTAGTAGGGTGTGAACAATGGTCTCTCAACAATAGTTATACCGCACTTAACACGATTTGCTAATTACATTATAACAAGGGGTTTACGCTGTTCTCCCGTAAAGCTTTATGTGTGGAATGTATTGACCGTTTTCGCTTTGTCAGTCTATATAAACTCTTAAGTGATGCTTTTGTGTGCACAGCTTTTGAGTCAGCACTTCTAATACAATTTTCTTTCTGTTAAGTTTTTATCACTACTTTATATGATTGATAACATGATGTGTAGTTATACTTCATGGGAGAAACAATGCCTATACTGTCTATCTTTTACTATTATTACATACCATATTGTCGAAATGATATGAGTTTCACTGAATTAGATTCAATTTTAAAAATTGTAGAGAATAACATTAAAGATAACCTTATATAAGTATATATAAGATAAATATATCATAGAGCAGTTTATAGTGGGGTGATTATGGCACTGTGTACAATAAAGTGAACACTGCAGTATCGATTAAAAATAGTTCATCAAGATAGCTATGATCCACAAACAGACGGATTCAGCTACTAAAGCCACATTAGAAAACATGAACCTTAATTGCACACAAAAAAATAAAAAAAAGAGATGGAAACATAAAAGTTACTAAGAGAAGTCGAAATAAAAATAAATTGTAGCAGAAAGAACTAGAGAAACTATTGCAGCTTGATTGATTGCTTCTAAGAAACCACATAAAGATAATCTGCTGACTGAAATCAGAGTAAGGACCAGCTTTAAGATGTGTTGTACCTCTTTTGTTTAACTGATCTTGACCAAAAGACCTGATAATTTGGCTATATCTTAATCTGCTCGTGTTTCCTCATCGGCTCAGCAGCAAGTATAAGTGCCGACAGTGCTAAAAATTGAGTTTCGATATTTACTGTGGGTACAGCACAGATAGCCCGTGGTAAAGCTTTGTGCTTAAAAACAATCAATCAAACCATCTTCAAAGCATTACATCTAAGTGTATGTATATATGTGTTACACCCTGTAAAAATGGCTTGGTTGACGGTTAAGATGGCTACGGTGGCTTCTTACAATCCTAATGTTTCTTGTGTCATGCCAGAATTCGTGGTTCCTGTGCTGAAATGAGCCGGGTATGTTCTGGTGTTCAGGTGCTAGACACGAAATCTATGGGCCGTGGGTTTGTTTGTTAGAAATTTGAGCAAAGCTACACGAGAGCTATCTGCACTAACCGTTCCTAATTTAGCAATGAAAGACTGAAGGGAAGGCTGCTATTCATAATCCCCCGCCATCAAGTCTTGGGCTACTCTTTCACCAACGAATAGTAGAAATGACTGTCACATTATAACGCCCCCACTCTGAAACGGCAAGCATATTTTTTGTAACGGTATTCGAGCCCGCGACCCTCAGATTAAGAGTTGGGTATCTTAACCACCTGGCCATGTTGAACGTCGGTCACGAGAATGAAATCCAGTTTTGTACACTCTTGACTTTTCATTCCTTACGGACGTTAAAATATGATAGTCAATCCCCATACTAGTTGACAAAAAGTACTCAAGAGTTAACAATGAATGCTTTTCCTGTGATCGATAGCTTCAAATTAGGAAAGACTGTATATATCTTAAATATATTTACCTTAAATATAAAACACAGTAGCATGTGCAAAAATTGAATATAAATTTGACTACTATTGGGAGAGCCCAATAAACACACACATTGTACATACAATTGTGGTTTTCCCCCTCATTTTAACTTTAGAAATCTGTAGACTTACTGCTGTACCAAAGGGGGTCTTAACGCATGGAAATAAACAGCATTGCACTTGTCAAAATGACCAAGTCTGTTGCACCCTTGTGCACGACCCTGACAAGAAAACAAACAAGTATATGTTAAAGATAGGGGCAACAAGTAAAAAACGTGTAATTGCCAATCAACAGTCTTCGTTCACATATAACATTTAATTCCTGCCAATTACAAGGAGGGATCAATATTGTAAATAGCGTGACAGAGTTTTTACAGAATATTGTTGATACAAATGCTAAAAATATTGTAACTCCCAAATTATTTGACCCTTGCTAGTACAGCGGTATGTCTCCGGATTTCCAAAGCTAAAATCAGGGGCTTGATTCCCCGATGTGAAAAAGCACACACAAATACACCCACATTATTTTTTTGCAACACACTTCATGCTATAAATACAGATTCATATCTGGAATAAAAATCCACTAAAAATAGTTGATCAGTTTCAATAGGTAAACGTCTTAAGTTGACCAAAGAAAATTTGATGGAATACTGAACCTTATGAATTTAAATAATATGGAATGAGTAGAGAAGGCAATAATAGGGGAGCCGTTTTTAAATATATAATTTTCTCTACAAGTGGGTTTTCTCGTCATCACGGAATACTGAATTGTTATAAAACAAAAAGGACAAGAATTGTTCCATACATTACCATTCAAACTTCTATGAAATGGAAACTAAAGTTGAAATGTTCAAAAGATAAATCTAGTGAAACTTGATTTTTGCAACTCTAACATAAGATAAGTAAAAATGTAAGTCTACTTTTAATAGATACTGTCACAATGTAGATCAATTAATAATTTGTATAAGGAAACTCAATGCTTTTTGACGACATTCATCATAGAAACTACGACTTTTTTATACTGAATGAATTAACACAAGCCAGAACAGTTTTTTTATTTATTTATTTAACAACACATTCTTATGATTCGACTCGTACATTATCAGAAACAAGACATACCCGTGGCTGTAAGTATACCTCGTAAGTGGCCTGACATGGTTGGTGATTAAAGCGCTCGACTCGAGGCTCTCGGTTTCGAATCCAAGTCACTCCAAAATGCTCGTTCTTTCAGCCGTAGGTATGTTATAATGTGACGATCAATCTCATTGTTCTTTGGTAAAAATAGAAGTCCAAAATTAGGGTTGAATAACACAAATAGCTCTCGTGTATCTTTATGCAAATTAAAAACAAAGAGTTAGTAAGCAGAGGATTTTTAAATTATAATTTTCACATTTTTCAAAATAAACTTTCCAAGAGAAAAAAAACAAAATGTTTATCTTTCTATTCATTGGATTTGTTATAACTTATTTTAATTTTAAACATTTTATATGTAGAGATAGAACACTAACATATAATGTTTGAACTAAGGATTTTTTTCAGCAACTTACACATAGCATTTTCTAAATAAATAATAAACACAATTTATTTTTAACTAAAAATGTTTATCATTGACAGCTTCGTCACTTTCCATGTGATGTTCAAAAGAAATATTACTTACTCTTATCTTTCTTTATCCTAACTAATCTAATACAAACCTAAGTATTACACCTTTCTAAGTAATCATTGTATTCATCTCCACCAAAAATTAGGCTGAGTTACTTGTTTACCATTACGTAGTCATGGCTCAGAGCAAACTATATTTCTTAATTAACAGAGTCGCCAGAGGAGATAAATAACTTGATTTATTCTAATTTTACTCATTACAACAAAAGTCTGAGTATTTATCATACAGTTTAAAAATATAATCTATTAGGTCTAATTTTTCTTAACGTCTATATTAAGCGTTTTTAAATTATCTTTTCGCTTAAAAGAATTGGTTACCTTTGGGTTGTTCTCATTATAAGCCACCTTTGAAGTTTGGGCATTGGGTTTGTTTATTTTGTTAAGTGCAAAGCTACACAGCTAGCTCTTTGTTATGTACCCAGTTTTCAATGTCATAATCTTACCTTGGCCGTTCAGCAAACTTAGTTTAGCAATATTACCTTAAATACACTAATGGATCACAAGTTGATTAGATGCGCAATAGGTCACACACATAAAGGCTAGGCTAAGGTTCTATGGACATTATCTGGAATTATTCATATACTTGAAATACGATGTACGTTTATGTGTGTTTATCGAATTAACAATGTAAAATACGATTAATTCAGCATATATATATATTCGGTACTTATAATAATAGATAGATTAGATATATCATGTTAATTCCCGTAAATAATAATAGCTATATTGGCCAAATGTGGCAAACACAGTACATGAAGTCTCACAAATAGCAATTCTGCTTTAGTGTTAAGAAATTTGCTAACCAAACCTAATATTCTTGGGGTGAAACCGAAAACACCGTTTACATCAAGAATACCCAACTGACGACTTGCGGTAGAGTGGACATAGAGATTTTTTTGCGACTTGTATATAATGCCAAATAACTACTATTAATAGTAATTTTTACAAAAAAAATAGCAACTCTTCTTGTAGAAGTTACTCCGTAGTTATCAGAAGTGGACTTACCAACGGATAGTAGAAACCAAGAAAATTTTGGATTTTTTCAATTCATTCTAGGAACGTTTATGTAATTAGTTTGGGCCTATTTTAATTGGAACCAAGAAATAAAAAAAACAAAGAAATAAAGCAAGTTATTATGAAAATAAGAAGTTTAATGACCAACGTACATAATTCTCTATTTTTTACTTTATCTTTTCGACTCTATATCGTCCCTCCTGACGACTCAGCAGTAAGACTGAGGACTTATAACGCAACAAATCGTGATTCGATAATTGCGGTGGGAACAGCACAGATAGTCCATTGTATAGTTTCGTGCTTAAAAACAAATAAACCATATCTCCAAGGTCTAGCCGGTATAGCCTGGTAGTTAGGATGCTCGAAACACAATCTGCAAGACAAAACCTGTCATCGAACATGTTCGACCTTTCAGACTTACAGGCGATATTATGTGATGATCATTTCTACTTTTATTTGTAAAAAGTATCCAAGAGCTGATGGTGTTGATTAGTTGTACTTTCTTTTTGTCTGCCTCCCACACCCATGCACCCCCAGTGGGAGCGATATGTCTGGAGACTTACATCGCTTGAAACCGATTTTCGATATCCGTGTTGGGAAGAGCCCAGATAGCCCGTTGTGTAGTTTTGTGCTTAACTACAACCAAATCATTCTGGTATATCACATCAAAATTACAAACAACTAGCGCAGAAAGTCCCTGAGTAGCTTTAAGCGAAGTTCAATAAACAACTAACTTTATCTCCAGCTGTTATATTGATATTAGAATTGTTATGACCTTATGGTGATTTTCTATATTGGACTACAGATATCCAAAGTTTATAACCTTTAACTTTACATTCACAAAACTGAAATGCACTAAGGTGTATTTCATTTAAAAAAAAGGTGTAGCTTTGCGATATCTGAGACATTAAATTTTAAAGTTGAGTCAATTTTCTGAATGACAGTAGCTATTTATATTTAATAAAACACATGCTTGGCTATATTTAAAGAGTTACTTTTCTCATAACTGTTAACATACATGTTGATAGTCTTCTAGCATTTGACAGAATTGGTTGTTTTACAGATTATATGTGAAAATTAATAGATGATTTAGTAATTTATAAACATTATATATATCAAATAAATGCAGTAATTAATTTTATATTTTGTTATGGTGCAGATGGTCTAGCTGCTTTGTGCCATAATATGCCAAACAATATTTATTATATATTCACGGAATAGTATATTTTTATGACAAAAAGAAATGAAATTATACATAAAAGAACAAAAACAAATTTCAAGGTATATTTTAAAGGTGACATCTGTAATAAACAGCAACCTAAACACTCATGTTTCAACTTTCGCGCATACTGGTTTTTTTCATTCTCTGCGAATGAACCTTATTAACCTCTTTACGTTTTCTCCACAAAATACTTAGATATTGAACTTAAAATAATTTAATTTTAGTCATTTAAGCGATCTAAATTAACGAGAAACTGCGACTTGCCTTGCTGAGAAATAAATAGATTATCTGAATTAATTTGTTAATTATAAGAAGCTATTGTCTAATGTCCTCTAACGACTAGAAAATTCGAGGTTAGAAGGTACCAAAAAGAAATATGTGAACATACTGATGAATGTAGAAAACAAAATGCTATCGCAACAAAGACAGCAGAAGAGGCTAGTATTATATTCAAGTATATGTAACGTTTAAAATCTTAACCCTGATTCATAACTTTTAATGTAAAACAGCTCTTATTTTGTTTTCTGATGCTAATTTTTAGACGATTTTAGACTGGCAATTTTTATTGCTGAAAATTTAAAAACAAATATAAGAACGTATCACTGAAAAACAGAAAAACATTCCAAAACACTTAAAAGGCTTGATACAAAAAAGAACAAACCTTAAACACACTCTTTAGATTAAGGGTTATTAAAAAGGAAGAAACGTTAACAGGTATAATATGTGATACACAAAATTTCAAAATTCAAGAACGTTAATAGGTAAAAAAAATTGAATGTCAGAATGCAATAGTTCTACAAGATGGACGAATGAAATATACGATGATAAAACACAATATAGCACACATTTAATGGATGAAATAGAAAATATCAGAATATAACACTTCCAAATCATCAATAGACCAATGATATATTACCATACTATTCTACTTCCAGAAAGAATAACACGCACCACAATCTAGTTCTTTCATAGTGTTATTCACTGGGAGACAATACACCAGATAACAGTACTTCGATAAGAGAGGTCACTGAAACAGATTCAACTACGTGGTTTACGATGCAATAACAGTTGTAACCGTTTTTTATTTTTTCGTTTCAGTTGTTTGTCTCGTGGAATAAAAGGATACTTAAACTAAGATACTTTGATTTGATAATAACTTTTAAAACGATACGTTAATTTCAAATAAAACTTTATCTCATGAAAAAAAAAATATTATTTAAATATTTTACTTAGCTCAGAAAATAATCTCATACTTCAATATTTCAAAATAAGCAACCCACAAAATCTTTGGAACATTTAGTGTACTTTGATAAATAATGCGCAATAGGGGGCACAAGAAACAAGATGAAAGCGAGGCAGCTTCTAAACAGTAACACGGACTACACAATTTTGGAACTCCTACCAGGAGCAGTGAAGTAGAAACGTCTGAGTTTAGGTCCAAGTGGTTTATAAAACTTTCGTAAACAGACATGCATGTATACCTACGTGCATAAACAGTAAACATACACATACTTTATCGACTTTCTTAAAACATCTTATTCATTCAAAACTGTACATAATCAGATTCAAAATATTAAGTTAATTAAGCTTCACATTTATTTGCATGAAATACCCACACTTCTCTCTTCCTATGAAAAAACATGTTAATAACCGATTGGATTTGCATGATGTTATTGACAAACAGTAACTAACACACAAAAACAGCTTCAGTCAGATATCTGAACGTCAGTTTATCAGTAGAATATCACATCAACTTTCAATTTTAATAACAGAACACTTCAAGTATAAATACAAGCAATACGCAGAAACTGCTAGTTTACAAAGAACTTTTCCATAATGACTTAAAGGGTGATATCACTTTATTAATATAAGTGTAGCAATAAATCTAAATGTAAATTTGTTGTTAATTACAAATGTATGCTTAATATTATATTTTTAAAAATGGCTGATATGGGTAGAAAAAGCACTAATAGAGGAGCGAACAATATTTCGACCTTTTTCGAATCTGACGATGACAGTAGAAGGTCAAAACGTTGTTCGCTCCTCTATTAGTGCTTTCTCTTTCCATACCAGATGTTTTTAAATTTATAATTTTTCTATACAAGTGGGTTTCTCGTCATCACGAATTTGCTTCATATTGTTTTACTTAAATAATAATTGCTTTTTATCTGGGTTATTAATGTCTTGCAAGATAACCAATAATTGTCTTCATAGATATCTATGTGTATATTATCAGAAAGTTGTTAAAAATGAAGTGGTTTGGTTGAATTTCGGGCAAAACTACACCAGAGCTATCTACGCTAGCCTTCCCTAATTTAGCAGTGTAAGACAAGAGGGAAGGTAGTTAGTTATCACCACCTACCGCCGACTCTTATGCTATCCTTTTATCAACGAATAGTGAGATGGACTGTGACTTATAACGTTCCAACGGCTGAAAGGGCGAGCATGTTTGGTGTGACGGGTATTCGAACCCGTGATTCTCGAATTACGAGTCGAGTGTCTTAACCATCTGGCCATGCAAGACCTGAAATGAAGCGATAGAAGGATCATATTTTATTTCGTTTTTATTAAGCATTACGTAATTTACTTCTGTTTCTATAATAATCAATCTCAAGACATTTATTGAATTTATTTTACAATAATTTGGAGAAATTGTTTGGAATTAATCACACTCAAATAGTTTTTAGTGTGACGTCACATAAGCATTTGCTTGTTCTCCTTTCATTTTTTCTGAATATCTATAAAACTGACGTTGTATTTAACATTTTCATGAAAAACAATATTATGATTTTGTTGAAATCTTACAGACATCTTTAGAGTTCATAACAATATAATGTTAAGCTCGTAACGAGCGCGTTTCCGCATTCGAACGGTGGCAGCACAATCGTCAGGGTCCTTCACCTTCTTTGTTGTTGTCTTTTCTGGACGCGAACTATCACCGGTTAAATACACAACGTTTGGTCCTTATATGTTGTTGGTAACTTATTTAGGAACATGAAATAACTAATATATAAATACATTGTGCGTATTCTATTTGTGTATTACGATAACTTTTCTTTTTCTCAAGTGAATTATGAAATTCTAAATGGGTGATAATATAAGCCTTTTTATTGATATCAATATCATCTAGGCCTAAAAAAACAAGTATAGAATAGGTGCATAACAAAACTAAACAATGTCAGTTTTATGGTGATAGTGGGCTTGTGACGTTCCTTGATTTTTATGCTTACTAACACTAAAATTTTGTCATGAGTATTTTAATTATGAAAGTGATTAATTCATTGTAGCATGCTGGGGACAGATTATGGACAGTGGACACTGTTCCAGTTGAGAGAAGAGTTTGGAAAGAGAGGAGCTAAAAAGTCAGGAAAGAAGGCAGATCTTGTGAAGATGTAAATTTATTGATGATATTGTTTTGCATCTATCTAATATTAAATATCAACAGTTTCTTCCTGTAGAAAATGAATATGATAAAGTACTCATTAATAAAAAACAGAAGTTACATAGTTGATATGTTGATGACATATTTGAAATTGATTATGTTTTGCCTATTTGTGGCTGTTATGTTACATTTAATAAGGTCACTTTTTTGCAGAGTAACATTACACAATAATATGTATATCTCCCTAAGATGAATATAATTCATTTTTTGCATTACTGATAGATTGGAGTTCTATGATCAGAATAGCAACAGAAGATCTCTCCACAATCTGACGATCACTCGCTGCTTCTCCATACGATGAGGACAGATATGTGCACATTCCCCCAGGAGATATTCCAAACAGCACTTTGGCAGTGTTCCTGTTCTTGTATGAACTATATGTAGCCTGTTGCGCAGTAGGAAGTTTGAGTTTGTTAACGAGGAATTCAGTACCATCAATTACCACACGAGTTTTAGGAAGAATTTCTTTGAAACTTGGTAGATCGTAAAAGCGAACTAAATCACGGTTTCGGAAGATAATTAGTTCTCGCCACTGTAATGAAATAAAGCAAACCCATGTACAAAAAAACATTGTAAACATCTGATTGTGAC
The DNA here is from genome assembly GCA_011833715.1 of Carcinoscorpius rotundicauda. Classification (NCBI taxonomy): domain Eukaryota; kingdom Metazoa; phylum Arthropoda; class Merostomata; order Xiphosura; family Limulidae; genus Carcinoscorpius; species Carcinoscorpius rotundicauda. The sequence continues at coordinate 46,806,451 of CM022401.1, forward strand.
AGATTGAAGAAACGACTCAAATAAAAATTGGTATAGTTTTTCCTCAGTTTAACAAGAACCGTAAAATCTGTTTATAACAGAAAAGGTGTGTGACACTGGGCTACACATATAGGTAAGTACATGAACAGCTGGGCCTAGAGTTGCAAAAACAAACATTTTTTTTTTTCAAAATCTTACAGTCCTTGCAATCTCTTTCCTTACACATATTAGACGGAAATCTGTGACAACCACGATTTTTGCATAAAGGAACACAACATTCTGTTTACGGCATACTTTTGTTTTCTGTTAAACTGACACTGTGAAACACCGAAAATATCCAGACAAATGCTCAAACAAATATGGCGCGTTGACCCTCTCGATTGTGCTGCCACTCCGCGACTACGTCAGACTACGGTATTACGAGTCGATCATTATTAATACATATTTTATATGTCTTAATTCTACTTTATTCCATTCTTTAAGAGAAAGTTTGGTACTTAGTAAGTGTACCCAATATTTCTCTAAACATTATATATGAATTTTCACTACAAAAATATAGAAACTGCTTCTTCGCTTGATTATATTTATGATAACTGTTAAACGACAAGTCTAGAGCGAAGATGTTGTTGTTGTTTTAGAATTAAGCACAAAGCTACACAATGGGCTATCTGTGCTCTGCCCACCACCGGTATCGAAACCCGTATTTTAGCGTGTAAGTCCGCAGACATACCGCTGAGCCACTGGGGGGCCTAGAGCGAAGAAAGCCAGATATTAATAATAAAAACATTTTGAATGATAGAAGAACTGACCAATTTTCTTGATTTAATGTTAACACCAAAAAGTATGAAGAATAAATTGAAATTTAAGTTGTCAGAAATTGTCACTAAGATGTAACAATGTTCTGGTTTATACAGGCACGACAACATTCCCTTCTATGCCTTGATATGACCTACTTTACATACCACCAAACATGTAAGATATCCTCATATTTACTTTTATTAAAAAACAACTTTTATCGAAACATTTTTGGTACTTATGTCTTTCCTTACAGAATCCTTTATTATTTCAGCTTTACAAACTTAATTACTGACGTTTCATACATTTCTAAAGACCTTGAACCCAAACAAACTATGTGGATTTTAAATAATATTTCTTTACTAAAAGGACGGCATGAGAGAGAGAAGCTGCTTGGTAAATGTACATAAGCATACAGACATATATTTATTACATTTGATAGATCTTCTGCTTCTCACGTGGCTATTTGTTTATTGTTGTTTTTCTTCTTTACACTTCAAGTAACTTTCTAGATACCGATGCCTCAAGCTTCAGTTTCCACGCGATCATCCTTAATCAGAGCAAGGCTGAGCCCCTGTTCATGAAAATGTGAATGCTGCCGTTTTCTCTTTACCAATGAGTCAGAAGCTACGTTGCGTGAAGCATTGAACGTTAAGTTTAGCGGAACTAAAGAAACAGCATTTGTATTTTTGGCATTTTCATTAGGACTTTGTACTTCGTATGTATTATTACTAAGAAAGTAGATATTAGAGACTTAATAAAACCTGCTATACCGTTGGAATATTTGAATTTTCATCTAGATATAAAATATTAATAAACCACACATGCGTTAAAAATCTTATATGTATTCTTTTAAAGTAATTTTTAACAAAGTTTTATATATTGTCGAAACATATGGACTTTTAACTTTTGAAAATCAAACCGTTCAAGTAGCATGACTTAAAAAACAAACAAACCTGATACATTGCTAGCTATAGTGACATTTAATGAATACTTAACATGATTTTCAGTCATAGTGATGTGAGTTGTAAACTTTACATATTGTTCAGTTACATTGGCATGTGCTAAGACGTTTGTCATGCTATTTAGATATAGTGATATGTATCGAGAACTTTGACATGCTATTTAGATATAGGCCATTTAATAAACACTGGACATACTTTTAAGATATGGTTACATGCATTGAAAATTTGGAAAGCTGTTTAGATATATATTTCATAAAAAAGATGGAACGTCGTTTGAACATGGCAACTTTATAAATACATTAGGCTAGTATTTGTTCTACAATAAAGAATTTTAACATAATCTAGTATAAATTTTGAGTACAATAGATTTTTCAGAAATTTAACATGAACTTTCAAATGAGTATTTTAAGGGTTTTGAAATAACTTTAATGTAACTTTCCTAACATGACGTTTGATAAAACCGGTCATGGTTATAATTATAACAGTCAGCGAAAATATTGCACAGTTATTTTGCATATAGTTTGTTAAAGCTTTCAATGAAGAATGATTGCAGTTTTCAATATACTTCATGCTGGAGGAATAGTTTGTCCTTTTCTTAAAATACACTTACTACAATTCTGTTATGCAATTTATCAAAGTATGATTTTTAATATCACAAATTTTGTAACAGTTCAATATTTTTTGTGAGAAATTTAACAAATGCTGAACAGATTATAAAGACACAACGTTGAAAAAACTGTTTTTTTTTACTTGCTAAAAACTTCTATTGTTTGACCTTACCCAGTTCTTGCGATTAAAAACTCCATATTATCATACCTTTGATAAAATTTTTAACTACAGAAACTTCAGAAATAGCTATTCTCTTGCGCTCGGATATAAATTCTGCAGGACTTAGTTTTTACTGGAAAACTCGTTGAGGAGTTAACTTGCTTCGATTTTTCACCACCACAGAACAAGTTTTCTTATTATTACAAGTTGTAAAAAACAGGTCTTCTTATTAATATTGGTTGTGATTAACACGTCTTATTGTTACTATTAGTTATAAGAAACACATTTTGTTATTATATTTGTTGTAACAAACATGTTTTATCGATATTACTGGATGTGATAAACACGTCTCCTTGTTATTTATTGATTATTGTTATTATCATATTTGATAAAATATTGTGCTATTATTATTTTTAGTTGTAAAAATCACATAACCTTGTTAACATTTTTTGTGATAACGAACTGTCTTTTTCCCTGTTTCGGATAAACGCGTATTTTTTTTCTTACTAGATGTGATAAATACGTTGTCTTCTTGTTATTATTGCTCGTTAGAATCATATTGACTTTTTGTTATTTCTAATTAGATTAACAAGTTTCTTTTGAATACTGCTAGTTGTCATAAAAACGTTGTGTTCTTGTAATTACTTATTGTGGTAAAAACGTTGTTTTCTTTTTATTGCTGGTTAAACAAAAACATTGGTTATTCTTTTATTCTGTTCTGAATAAATACGTTCTATTTTTCTTATTACTAGCTGTATGATAAACACTATTTTTTTTACAATAACTAGCTGTGACATATAGGTTGTATTCTTGTTATTGTTGTTCTAAAAGTGATATCTCTTTAGTGGGGAAGAAAGAACTATACACGAAAACCAAAAGTTATATCTGTTATTGCTGGTTATGAAAAATATATTAGTGCGTTTCTCTAGTTATTATTAGTGGACGCAATAAGTACTTAGTGTGTTTTCTTTATCTAATATAATATATTCAAGTATGAAATGTAAAGTAATACTGAAGAATAAGATGATTTTGATCCACTGAGCAGTCAAAACGATAATTCTATATTACTCTTTATCAGTTATATATAGTTCTTCCTGATAAAACGTGTGTTTATTTAAAAATAATATTTTGTACTCCAAGCAAAGTATTCATTTAAGAAAACCATTTATCTTCTCATTAAATTACATAAGTTAACAACCGATAAATTATTTTGATAGATGTTTTAAAATAAAGAATCTCATGTCATATGACGAATTGTCAACGAAGAACTAGATAGGAATAAAGAAAGTAAAGACGACAAAAATATTACGAATTTATAATAAGGCAGGTTTTCTTGTTACATATCCAAAAGTAATGTTAACAGTGTTAAGGATTATATTACTATGCGGGATGACATTCCGACTAACTTCAAGTGTCAAGATAAATCAACAGTTCAATCAATTTATGTTGAACCTACAACAACGACTGAAGTTTGTACAGCCGTTGGTGGACTTATATTTCTTCTTCATCTGGTTGGGATGACGTATTATGTCTCGTGATGAAATCTGCTGGTGAACCAATAACTGAACCCTTAACTGTACTTCTAAATAAAGTACAGTAAGTAATATATGAGAATTTACCAATATACTTCAAGTTACTAAGATCTTACCTATGTACAAGGATGGTGATCCAGATTATGTGGAAAATTATTGGCTGATATTTATTTTATCTGTATTTGGATGTGTTGTTGAATGTACACTTCATAAAATAATTATTGTCGTTGTCTTTTCTCACAAAATAATAATGTTTTAAGGAATTTACAACTTGGATTTAGTCAGTACAAGTGAACTGAAAAGTGTCTATTGGCATTTACAACAAAACTTATGAAACCAAGAAATATGTTTTAGTTTGGCCCCTAGACATTGCCAAGGCATTTGACAGCGTTAATCAGACACTTCTGCTTTTTAAATGTAATCATTATGGTCTGCGAGATAAAATACACGACATCTTAAAATCTTATTTAAACAATAGGCAATGTTTTACTTCATTTAATGGTATAAAGTTTAGTATCAGTAATATTTATTTTGAAGTTTCTTGAGGCTTTTTTCAGTTATTATTTATATTAAAGATTTAATAGCTGTATGTTCAAAAGATAATTTCTATCTTTATTGAGATGATATGGCTGTTGTTACACAAGCAGATTATCTTATTAAGTGTCACAAAATAGGGAATGATGAATTGTTTTCCATCAACATTTGGCTTATTGAAAGTTGCTTAGTTTTATATATTCATAAGTCACAATATATGCCTATTGTGAATGATCAGGTTAATGGCGATTTGAAAGTTAATGGCAATGTTTTATCCAAGGTTTATTCAATAAGGATTATTAGAATTATTATTCAGAACAACTTTAGATGGGATAAACAGATATAAATAACTTCCAAAAATCTTGCTAGAATGACATATATTATGAAGTAGTATAAGAAAATGTTTCCACTTTCAGCACTTTATCACATTTATTACCTTTATCTTTTATAGCAGCTCACTTACTCTATAAGTTTATGGGGTACAAATTTCTAAGCATTAAAACCACTCTGGTTATTACAAAAGAGAGTCTTAAGGCTATTGATTGGTTTCCCATATATAGCATCTGTGACCAGCAATTTAAAGTGCATGGAGTTTTAACAATTTATCACGCCTGTGTTTACCGATTCTTTTGTACTGCAAGAGATATTACAATATTTAATCTTTATTTGTACTTGTTAACTCCATCTAGAGAAAGTTTATATTTCTGTCGGCAGAAACAAAACAAAACTACATATGTCCACAAAATAATTTAGTTTTTTTGGATTGGGTTCCTACTATTACAAATAAAATTCCGTTGAATGATTAGTTAACTTTCAGTACTAAGCTATTTAAAATAAAAATTTTCAATTATGTTTACTGTAATTACTCGATGTTTGGTTTAATATACAGATAATTACAGTATACTCTTCAAAAAAAGAAACGCAAAAGGGATATTTTTGTTATTTTAAAAAGAAATATACGTAATAACGTTACAAGCTCACAGTATGTGATGTTACACGTGTTAAGGCACCGATTATCTGACCAAAATGACAATAAAGTTGTGCACTTTGAAAACGGAGGAAAACATCGGATTTTTTGCCAAAACGCATTCTTGTCCAATACATTTGTTTGAGAGATCTGCATGTTCTGCAAGTGCAACATGTGCAAAATCCCTATAAAAGTGACGGGTTCTCGGTTTCCATAGCTCAGTGTTAAGCCACCGACACGTAATACAGTTACGCCAAGACTGACTGAAGCACAACGCAACAACGCCATTTGTCCCTTGGAGGCAGGCGAATCTCGATCTGATGTTGCCAGAACTGTGAATGTCCACCAAAGCACCATCACAAGGCTATGGAATCGTTACCAACAACATGGATCAACTTGTGACCGTCCACGATCCGCCAGACCTCGTGTGACCACGTCCGCACAAGATCGCTACATCTGTTTACGTCACCTTCGGGATAGGACCACCACTGCAACATCTACTGCTTCAACCATACCAGGGTGACGTAGGATTTCCGACCAGACCGTACGCAACCGTCGACGAAATTCTTATGCTCCATGTGCAACCCATCATGGTGAAGGTCGACGAGGTTTTTCAACATAACAACGCCCGTCCTAACACAGCCCGACTCACCACTGTCTTCTTGAGACACCACAACATCAACGTTTTTCCCTGGCCCTCCAGATCACCAGATTTAAACCCCATCGAACATCTTTTGAACGAGTTGGACCGACGTCCGCGACGGCGATAACTTCAACCGCGGACTCTACCTCAGCTTGCAGCAGCTTTGCAGGCTGAGTGGACAGCCATTCCACAGGATGTGATTCGTCATCTCATCGCTTCCATGGGCAGGAGATGCCAAGCAGCTATTGATGCTCACGGGGGCATAGTCGTTATTGACGTTGAGTGACGTTAAACTTCAACTAGTGAGCGTGGACTTCGCCTTTGCAGACTTTGGATGTTCAGCAGTGAATGTGCAAAGTTTCACACATGTCACACAGAACTAACCGGAATAAACTTGTTAACAATATGTCTCAAATTTTGCCTTTTGCGTTTCTTTTTTTTGAAGAGTATATATAGTTGTTTTTATATTCTTTGTTTTGTTTTTTATAGTTACTTATCCATTATGACAGTAAAATTATGAATCGATAAAAAATATAGGGGGCATTTGAAACTGTTTTTGTTTACCTTCATGAGTTCTAACAGATTTGAAGATTAATAACCAATACATGCAGAAGTTTGGACTTTCTATGTTAAGTTCAGCCCCTCAGTGGCACATCGGGATGTCTGCACATCGCTAGAAACCGGATTTTGATATTCGTGGTGGGCATAGCACAGATAGCCCAATGTGTACCTTTGTGCTTGATTTTAAACAAACAAACAAACAAACGCTAAGTTCATGCAATTTCATATTTCTCACTTCAAAGTTTTTATAAACTAATCATTTGATTAGATTAAAGCTTTCACATGGCTTAGTTGTGAAACACGAGATATTCATTTCATTTTGGTCCGGCATGGCCAGGTGGGTTGAGATGTTCGATTTGTAATCTGAGGGTCGCATTGGGGTGCTATAATGTGACGGCCAATCCAATTATTCGTTGGCAATAGTAGCCCAAGAGTCAGCGTTGGGTGGTGATGACTAGCTGCCTTCCTTTAGTCTTACACTGCTATATTAGGAACGGCTAGCCCAGATAGTCCTTGAGTAGCTTTGCCCAAATATCAAAAACAAATAATCTCTTTTTGTGACTGTTTGTTTTGAATTTCGCGCAAAGCTATAAGAAGGCTAGTTGTCCAAGCTGTCCCTTATTTAGTAGTGTTAGAGCAGAAAGAAGGCAGCTAGTCTTTACCGCCAACTCTTGAGTTACTCTTTTTCCACCAAATAGTGAGATTGATCGTCATATAACAACACCCATATGGCTGAAAGGGAGAAAATGTTTGGTGTGACGGTGATTCGATTAGATTACGAGTCAAGCCCCTTAACCACCTAGCCAAGCCACGATCCAGGGTTTGTAAAGATTAGTGTAAGCATTACGTCGCCAACCTTTATTAAACAGGACAATTGCCCAGAGTATATCCTGTTTATACAAATTGTTGATTTAAAGAAATTCCTGGCAGCACTCCAACCTCCTCGTTGGTTCTGACCTAAAGGAGTATTCAGAGAGTAAATTGCAATAGAAGATGATGGGTGATAGTGGAAAAGCTATCAGTAAGGAAGGGATAAAGTAGGTAAAGAAGATAAAAACGAAGAAAAGGGAGGAAGAAAGTAGCGAGATGAAGGTAGAGGACGAAAAGGAAGAAGAACACAAAACAGATGATAGAGAAACAGAAAAAGGAGAGGAGATTTCAGAACAGAAGGAGATTAGCAATCCTTCAGATGTCAGTGAACTATTAGAACGGGTTCTTAAAAATCAAGGTGAATTCGTAGAAACAATGATTACTGAAAAGTTGGAAAGAGACACTTTTAAGACATTAAAGAAGAAAATGACGGACATAGTGGGAGTCGTTATTATGCAACAAAATGTGATTTCTCATCTACTTGGGGAAAATTCGGAACTCAAGAGAAATATAGGCATTATAAATAAGAGAAGAGAATGTCTGCTGTGACAGAGAATGATAAAAGTAAAACCACAGAGTGAAGGGAAAATGGTAAGAACAAGAAGCAGAGAGAGAAGTAAAAGTAGGAAAAGAAATGTTCTCACCATCATACCCAAAAAGAGTATGACATCTATGAAAACTGAAACAAAAATACAAAGTTTGGTTAAACCCAAAGAATTGGAGATAAGTGTAATTTCAATAAGAACTAAAGCTAAAGGTGGCATCTTCGTGGAAGTAGAAAAGAAAGAAGAGATTCATTTACTTAAAGATGCACTATTAAAGGTGAAAGACTTGGAAGAAAACTTTAATGTAAATATACCTAAAAAGAGACATCCACAAATTATTATCTATAATGTAGTGACAAAGAATTTGGTATTAATATTAAGGAACAAAATCAGAAATATTTGAAGACAATGATGTAATTATTGTTAATAAGGAATTTAAAATATTCAAAGGTTTCAATTATATTGTTACAATTGAGCAATATTGTTAGAAATATTGTGAGTAAAATTGTTAGAAGTAAATAAAATTAAACTAAATTGGGGAAGATATGGATTCAAAGAACACGTATGATCCACAGTTTGTTATAATTGTAATTGTGGAAAATTTGGGCATTTTGCTAAATATTGTAAAAATATTACTACCTGTTTAAAATGTGGAATAAAGGGGCATCAATATAAAGATTGTGAAAAATCATTATTTTGTATAAATTGTTATAATCATAATTGAAATTTAATACACAATTTGATGTGAATAATTCTTGTAAGAATCATGAATGTAGAGTTTATCTTAAAGAAATGGATCGACTAATTTCACGTACTGATTATGGCTAGTGTTATAAATTCAGTGGCCCGAGCAGTCAATCTGCAGTTAAACCACGATATCCTAAAAAGAAATATAGATATTATTTCCATAAATTAACCGTATTATTTTGAGGAAAATATAACTAATTTCTCTGAAAGTATGAGAATTGTTTTTTGTTGTGATGTCCCAAAGGCAGGGATTAACATTAATTATTATGTTTTATGTTGTACAAAGAATTTAGTTGGTATTAGAATTACTTTTGAAAATTTTGTTATGATTGTGAATAGTATTTACTGCTCCCCGTCTGGAGTCATTGATGACGACCTTTATATGTTACAAAATTTTATCTAGAAGTATAACAATGAAATTATTTTAATTTTAGGTGATTTCAATGCTAAGTTAGAAGCTTGGGACCAGAGGCCACTTTATGTTAGGGGGTTTTCAGATACTAACTTTATGGATTTAAAATTTAAGTTATATTACTTAATAATTCGGACTCCAATTGAGTAGAAAGTTGGATTGACTTGGCAATGATAAAGTATAATAGCGAACTTGATATTCATTATGAAGTTACAGTTAAAATTACTTATAGTGATCATAATATGATAGAATTGAAAATTTAAAATTTCAATGTAGAAATAAATAATAATGAAATTATAAATATAAATAGACTTAATTGGTTGGATTTGAAAGTAGAAATAAGAGAATATATAAATGAGATTAAAGAGGAGATACTCCACAAAGACAATATTGAAAATTATTTAATAAAAATTACAAATAAAGCTAAAGAAATTTGTTTAAACAATTTAACGAATAAGAATAGGATAAAGAATTTTGGATATAAATAAGTTTATTGGTGGAACACCAAGCTAAAGATCTTCAGGAGTAAAGTGAAAGCTTTAAGAAGAAGATTTCAAAAGACTAAAGACGTTAACTTAAGGCAGTATTATAAATTGGAATACAAGAAACAGCAAGCAAAATATAAAAGATTAATTATTTTCACTAAAAAAAAAGCTTTAAGAAATTATTTTACAAGTATTACTGCTAATAATATTTTTGGTATGACGTATAAAACTATCATGGATAAAAAGAAAATAATCTACAAATTAATGTTTGTTTTTGAATTTCGCACAAAGTTATTCGAGGGCTATCTGTGCTAGTCGTCCCTAATTTAGCAGTGTAAGACATGAGGGAAGGCAGCTAGTCATCACCACCCACCGCCAACTATTGGGCTACTCTTTTACCAACGAATAATGGGATTAACCGTCACATTATATCTCCCCCACGGCTGGGAGGGCGAGCATGTTTGGTGCAACTCGGGCGCGAACCCGCGACCCTCATTTTACGAAGCGCACGCCCTAACGCGCTAGGCCATGCCAGACCCTGTATGATTTCTATTAAAATTACATAACGGTGTGGGAAGTGAAGCAGGATGTTGAGCTATCTCTGGCTTTACACCGCTCTCTGAGGAGGCCCGCAAATTAATGAATAAAAGATAAAGATGGAAATATCACCAAAAATAGAAATGAAGCTATATGTGAAATTCTTAATTATCACTTTCCATGGGTGAATTATAATCAAGTGGTCTTTAAAATAGGTTTTTGCGATAAAATACAGAATAATATTGATATTGATGTGAATATAAATGAAGATAATATTACAGAGTGTGAAATTAATAAAGTCATTGGGGAGATGGAGGATAATAAAGCTCTTGGATATGATAATTTAAAATTGCCTATAATAAAAGAAATATATTTTGCTAATAAAAATTAGTTTATCAAAATATTAATTTTTTGTTATAATAATGGTAATTTTCCATTAGTTTGGAAAAAGGCTAAGGTGACTCTCATCCATATAAAAAAGATCTACTGTACAGGCAGTACAGAAAGTTAACATTAAGTGTAAACAATAAGTACATTACATTACATTATTAATTTCCTTAGATTTTAAAATTGCTTTTGATTCGGTGGATAACATGATTTTAATAAAACATTTGAATAATCTAAAAATACCTTTGTAGTTGAAAAATTGATTATTTATTTCATTCAAAATGGAGAAGTTTTTATAGAAGTATTATAATTGACATGAAATTAAACTAGTTTTCGCAGCTAAATTTTGTTAAAAGTAAAATAGTTAATGTCATTCAAAAATTAAAAGAGGATTTCAAGAGCCACTTGGGGTTTGAAACCAAGAGTTATGAAAGATATTAACATATTAAGTATAGAAAAAAATGACATCATATGGACATGAAATTTGGTTTGAAAATACAGAAAGAATTAATAGTAAAATCTTACAAATTCAAAGAATAGCAATATTACCAATCGCAAAAACTAAGAAACTGTAGCTAGTTTAACACTTAACACATTAACGAGTTTTCCACCGTCAGATATACAACTAGAAGTTAGTGTTAAACTATATAAATTGTTTTTCTTAATCAAGATATTAAAATAGAAGATGAAGTAATTGAAGTTCTGACGAAGCTAAATTTCGCTCTTTGGATCAACAGTAGTTTTAACTGGTATTATGATGAAGATTTGAAACAATTAATAATAAATTTTATACAGACGGCTCAAAAATTAAAAATAAAGTTGAATGTGCTTATATACATATATTTATATTTATGAAATTAAAGAGGAAAGTCCGTTTAGATTAAATGATTATACAACAGTATTTATGGCTGAATTGTGTGCAATATTTAAGACTACTGATTTCATGGTTAATAATAACATTTATGAAGCAACAACATATTCTGATTCAAGGTCATTATTAATTGCACTTAAGTCAAGTAAAAATAATAATTATTTATTTAATAAAATGAAAGAACATATTATTTATAACAAACTTAGTATTTTCTTCATTTGGATCAAAGCTCACAGTGGGATTAATTATAATGAAATAGTAGATCTTAAAGTTAAGGAAGCCACACAGAGAATTGAAATTAACGCTAAAGTAAAAAACAAATTAAAACAAAATTAAATAAAGAATTATTAAGTAACTGGCAACAAAAATGGAATGATGCTTTGGTTGGTAGATTCGCCGATAAATATTTTAATTAAGTAAATTTTAATAGATGTAAAGAAGATTTTTATGTAAATCAAATATTAACAAATCGTGGGGTTTTTCCAGAGTATCAATCAAGAATTTACGGAAAATCTAATTTTTGTCCCTGTGGAGAGATAGGAACGCAAGATCACATAATTTTATATTGTAAAAATTATGAGTATATAAGAAAGAAATATTTTCCTAAAAATTATTGGAGTTTATTATTAAATTGTAAAATTAAAAGAGTTTATTATTAAATGCGGGAGCAGTAAGTGGTATTAAATGTATTATTACTGATATATTGGAAAAGTTATGTTGAAATTTGTTTGATTTATTTATTTTGTGTTTGTTATTAAGTACGTAACAATCTTATAAATTGTTGAAAAACTAGTATTATTATTGTTATAATTATTGTAAAAGGAAAATGTTGAAATTTGTGTGATTTATTTGTTTTGTGTAACAATTTTGTAAGTTGTAAAAAAAAAGTATTATTATTATTGTTATAATTATTGTAAAAAGAAAATGTTTAAATTTATTGATTTTTGTTTGTTACCAAGCTGGTAACTTACAAAATACATTATAAATTTTGTTAAAAAAAAAGGAGTTGGCAACAAATCTTCTAGTTGGAGGAAGTCTCAATTTGTAATGTTACGTTTTATTAGTCTGATTTGCTCTACTGGCCAAATTTGTGACATTGACATTTGAGTGATTAATGAGTAGTATTGGTTTGTAGCGACTTAATCATCTTTCGAATATCCTGTAAGGGGTGGGTCGATAACGTTTTCCGTTTTTGGTAACCACCTGGCCATACCGAGACTTTTTGTGACTCTTTACAATGCAAAATTACATCCTCAAATTCGGTTTGGCACTAAGCACGTATTCACTATTTCAAGATTTAAACAGAAAAATGTAAAATCAAGAATGAAATTTCTTTAAATTTTAAACAAAACCTTGAATCCATTAGCAGCATTTTAGATCAATGTAGCCTTGTGTAGACCAATGGTCGATCCGCTGTTAACTAATTTAGTTTTATATTTGAAATGTTGAAGCATTCAGCGTCAGTTTTATTTTATTTTACTTAAATATGTGTTCAGAACTTTTAAGTCTGATAACTTGTCACGATACCAAATCTAATTATTTTAAAACGTAGGCAATTTGCTCTTCAAAGTATTTTCAAGAAAAAAACTCATAAAATATAATATACTGAGGTAACTTTTTAACCCAACTAGCCTCCATTATCTGGAATTTAATTAAAGGCAAAAAATAATGATTACATTTTTAATTATTTTACTTCATTTTACAAGAAAAACTAAAAATAGAAATGTGAAATATTAGCTTAAAATAACAACCAAAACTTTGTAAAGAATGTAAGTTTTATAAACTAAAAAATTAAAAATGACCGTATCAACACAATTATCTACTGGACTTCTCAGTGAGCTACGGAAGTTCAAGACAAATCCAGTATCCCGTTTCGGAGCCTGTCAATTCAATAAAATGATCTATAAATCATTGTTCACTATCAATTCGAAAGGACTGTGGAAAATATTCATGGTTCGCTTAACAAGGTGATTTCCTTTCGCTCAACAATAAATGATTAATGTGTTCGGGATATGTTTTTCAGTTAGTTTAACCTAACTGATCTAGACACATTGGGAATACGTTACTTATAAATTAGATCATTTATACCAGTTCACCTCGTTGATTTTTGTTATAGAGTCACGTGACAGTGTTGCGTACGAAATGTTGGTAAGGCTACCAGATCATGGAATTTTAACTGATACTTCTCCCTACACAAATAACAACAAAATGTTAATCACATATAACATCTAAAATTCCATATTTATTACTAAAATCTTGTGCAAGTTTAATTAATTACATTTCTGATCATTGTCAGTTATATACCTAGAATGAAGATGAAAAATCAGTGATGTCGAGAAACCCACTTGTTGAGAAATTTATATGCAAAAACGGCTCGTTTGGGTTGAGAAAATATTTTACATAGAAGAGTGAACAACGTTTTGACCTTCTTCGGTCATCGTCAGGTTCACAAAGAAAGAGGTAATTGACCGGAAGCTGACCACATGTTTGGAAGGGGTTGTGTAACTGAGTTTCGGAATGTAGGGGGCAGTGTTAAATAAAAAAAAACAATTATCACTCTAAGGGAACGGATATTATACAAATGAATCTGTTGTTCTTTTTAATACAAGAAACAGAACAACTTGTTTCATGAAAATACATTTAAACATAGAATGCATACTACCTCATCTCATTTCTTCTAGTATTAATAACACAATTAACCGTATCAATCTTTTCCTTGTTTTGTGAATAAAATCAAGGTTAAGAAATTTTACAGTTTTCTAATGGCTTATAAAGTGTTACTCTTAGATGTGAATTTTTCAAACCCATATTTTCTTGTCGGGATTTAGAGACAGTTTCTCGACAATAGAAATACAAGAAAAGTAAACTTTCCCAGTTCATCCGTACGTTCCAACTCTGTCACCTTTGTCAAAGAATTCAAACGCATAGAAGATCAGAAGATTTGGGAACTAGAGCTTAAGGTAAAATCTTGGAATGTTGACATGACATCTTTCGTTAATTCTGCCATTACTTCCAACAATGTTTTCACAGTAGTTTAATATCATTCATAAACAATCTTTGAAGGATAGAGTACACTTCAAACACATTTTAGTGACGACAGAAAAAACAATCAAAAAGTGGAAAATATTAACTGTTTTGTTAGAGAAAATTATTTCTCTGAAACATAATATCATTTTTTGCCTAATACATTATTTATTTTTGAAAGTCTGCAAACAGAATTCGAGTTCTGTACACGAAAATTTAATTTATGTTTACTCGTGGTGTTAATGTTAGAATTATGCGAAATAAATTTCTTCTGTTTATGAAGCCTCTATAAAAATAATATGTAACATTCTTGTATGTTTGTTTTGGAATTTCGCAAAAAGCTACACGAAGGGTATCTGTGCTAGCCGTCCCTAATTTAGCAGTGTAAGACCAGAGGAAAGGCAGCTAGTCATCACCACCCACCGCCAACTCTTGGGCTACTCTTGTACCAACGAATAGTGGGATTGACCGTCATATTATAACGCCTCCACGGCTGAAAGGGCGAGCATCTTTGGCGCAACGGGGATGCAAAACCGTAACCCTCAGATTACGATTCGCACTCCTTACGCGCTTGGCCATGCCAGGCCAACATTCTTGTATGAATAAGAACGGTGAGTTGTATTTTGTATAGGTTCTGAACCGGAATCGTGCATTGTGTATGTGTGTACCAGAAGTGATATGTAAAAGTAACATATAATTATCATACTTTTATCTGATGTCTGAACTAGTAAATAAGTAAAAAACGCATCTGAAATTTCTTCTTGTGTTGCGCACTGAAATTTAAAACATTATGGACTTGATGACGTAAAGGGCGAACTTGCATTTTTAACTAAATCTCCTAACTTGGCGAAACTTCGTGGATATTACTGGGTTTCAACAACCAAGAATATCGTTAACAGTGTGAGTATCTATATATATATGGGCCTGGCATGGCCGAGCGCGTTAAGGCGTGCACTCGTAATCCGAGGGTCGCGGGTTCGCGCCCGCGTCGCGCTAAACATGCTCGCCATCCCAGCCGTGCGGGTGTATAATGTGACGGTCAATCCCACTATTCGTTGGTAAAAGAGTAGCCCAAGAGTTGGCGGTGGGTGGTGATGACTAGCTGCCTTCCCTCTAGTCTTACACTGCTAAATTAGGGACGGCTAGCACAGATAGCCCTCGAGTAGCTTTATGCGAAATTCCAAAACAAACAAACAAAAAATCTATCTATATGATGAAATAGTGGGTTCTAAGAACGTATAAATAGTATATTTAATCAGTTACACTGATTACTGAGAGGAATTTCTTGTTGTCTATGTAAGTAGCTTTTTCTAATTGGTAGTTAGTACTAATTGGACCTAAGTAGAATTTTGATAGCATTCATATAAATGTATCGTTCAATACGTTTTATCTCAGCTAGTTTAGGAAAGTTACTATCTTACTCAGGAGGATTATTGGAAGCTTCTCGTCTATGACGTCATTAGCTGCTTAACTTTGCTCTGGTTATCTTCTTTATGTGTGTTTTTGTGTTGGTCTAACTAATCCTTAGTGTTCTGGAACGACCTAACTGAGCTATACGCTCTGATAAGTAAGTATTGACTGAAAATCTTGAAGTAGTACTACAATTTTTCTCAATCCTTTTATATTACATTTAATTAAAGAAGGACGTACATATTGTTCCTAGTTTCTCTGAGTGTAAAACTGAAGTAAAATGACTATCAGTTTCATAAAGTTGGTATTTTTCTTTCAACATGTAGGGGTACGTATTCTAATTAAACTCAGATTAGAAACAGTATTTTCTGTTAAATCAATATTAACTAGATGAGTTATGAGGAAACTCCAAAAGAAACTCCTCGTGAGCTTGAAGGCTTAAAACGCTAAATTAAAAGTTTGAAACCCCGCGGTGAAGTCAGCGAAGATACTCTGTCCTCCTTTTTGTGTTGAACAACAAAAAACTAAAAAAAAACTAATCCAGTGTAAAAGTGAAAAACGTTAATGGTCATATCCAGTACTCCCGACCCCAGTGGCACAGCGGTATGTCTGCGGACTCACAACCATAATGAGAAGTACACAGATAGTCCATTGTGTAACTTTGAGCTTAAAACTTTAAACACAAAGATATTCTCTCATTAAGTGTTCTTTGAAGTATCTTTACGTGTGGTAAAAGAAAAATAAAGGGTTAAACCTAATTACATAATTATATAGATAACCATAGTTAACCCTTACAGTTTTCAGTGGGATGTTACAGCATTATACTTTCTTTACAAACATTCTCTTACAAAATAAACCAAACTGAAAAGATTTGAAGTCACGTGAGGATGTTGTAAAAGAACCCACTACCATTAATTAGTTCTTATCTCTAATTCCTAGTATTATTGTGTAAAGCTGATGAGAGAAAGAAACCAAAACCTTTGGTTGCTTATTCTCAAGGGAAGATTCAGTAGAGCTATGTTTGCTGAAACACTTCAACTGATGAAAGTTCTGAGTAAACATGGATGTTACGCACTTTCCATCATGTTAAAGAGCTGTGTTTGTTACGTTGAAACAATATACTGTAGGCCAAGAAAAGTGGAGTTGAAGAAGTCGATAACGCAAACAAGTTCTGAATATTCAATATGCTTTTGGTCCAAAGCTTTTTGTATTCATTTACATATGTATTTCACAGGCGATATTTTTTAATTTTTAAATTCGTTCTATTTCATTAGATTCAACATATAGAGTTTCACAGAAAGTTTTCGCACTATAAAAATTGTTCCTGAACCCTGGGAGATATATTTCCATATTTTTTGCACAATTTTCAGTAAAAATAGTGGACTTTTTTTGAACGCAAATGTTAAATTATAAGGATAATAATTACGTAGAATCAAAAGATTAACTTTGTAAACGTACCTTCCATGAAGCAGAGAACTCTATTAATATCTGTATAGTTAACTATGATTATTGTGAACATCAGTATGTTGCGAAGAGCGCACACGCTATCAGCATTATTATCTTTTAAAGAACGCACAACTTCACACCTTGCAATACAACAGGAAATACATTTATGTCTCTTAAGAACTAGAACTAAAAGATATCTAGTATGTTGTTTTATGAATATCTAGTATGTTGTTTTATGAGATATCTACTATGTTCCTTTATGAGATATCTAGTATGTTGTTTTCTGATATATCTACTATGTTGTTTGGCCCGGCATGGCCAAGCGAGTTAAAGCGTGCGACTCGTAATCTGAGGGTCGCGGGTTCGGATTTTGGTCGCGCCAAACATGCTCGCCCTCCCAGCCGTGGGGGCGTTATAATGTGATGGTCAATCCCACTATTCGTGGGTAAAAGAGTAGCCCAAGAGTTGGCGGTGGGTAGTGATGACTAGCTGCCTTCCCTCTAGTCTTACACTGCTAAATTAGGGACGGCTAGCACATATAACCCTCGTGTAGCTTTGTGCGAAATTAATTGTTGTTTTATGAGGTATCTGGTATATTTTATGAAATATCTACTATGCTGTTTTATTGCTTGTTTTCTGTATATAACTCTGAGAATATTTTAATTTATTTTTCTCGAGGAAACTCATCTCTAAATTTATGTATTTTGGTTTTTACGTAAGACTTGTTTAGACATCTGATCTTTCAAGTGTTTTTTGCAATAAAATTGTTCTTATGTATAACTATCTATACCATAATGTAAATAGTTTCTAAAACATACTTTAAAGTATTTCTGAAATATAAGTCAAACATATCAAATGAAAACAACTGAACGATGGTCATTACGCAGTGTTAACTCTATGTCATCAGAGCACCGTTTCACGCTATAGATTATAAGAAATATAACACCAATATATATGTATACATACATACAACAATATATATATGTATACATATATTAACTTTGAAAAGTTAATCCTACATATGTGCCACCTATATAACTGACTTAGTTGATGGTTAAGATAACTAGCATTGATACCAACCATAAAGGCAACAGTTCTACTGCTTTTGAAACGTCTTTCGCATACAATATATATGTATACATATATGTATGGTTGGTATCAATGCTAATTATCTTAACCATCAATATATATGTATACATACATACAACAATAAATATATGTATGGTTGGTATCAATGCTAATTATCTTAACCATCAATATATATGTATACATACATACAACAATAAATATATGTATACATATATATTGTATGCTAAAGACGTTTCAAAAGCAGTAGAACTGTTGCCTTTATGGTTGGTATCAATGCTAGTTATCTTAACCATCAACTAAGTCAGTTATATGGATGGCACATATGTAGGATTAACTTTTCAAAGTGTCAGCACGTGATAAAGACCAAGGTAAAAACAATGAAATACCTTTATTTCGCGTATGACCACAGCATTAGTCTAGTATCCCATAATACTTATATCAATAATCTTTCCCTTTAATTGTATTCAAGGATTCCATAATACAACTTGTAAGTCCTCGTAACTTATAGAATTAATATAAATATATTCCAAGAGGTCACTAAACAGAAACATGGACAAACCCCTGGAATGAGTGTTGAAGATGTCACTAAACAGAAACAGGACCACACCCATGGAATGAATGTTATGATGTGTAACAATTTTCTAAGTTAGAGGATTAGTGTAAGTCTCCTACTTTTTTCAATCAGTTTATAAAAATAACACAATCTATGTACAGAAACATGCATAAAAGCTAAAAGTATTATAAAGATATACGTGGCTTAAGATATACTATGCATCAGTTAAGAAAATATATACCAAAAAAGTTGACTACATGTTTAGTGTTAATAGTATCTTGGAATAGAATTGAGATATTTAATTAATATAAATTTTAATAAATTACGTTTAGAATTTAAATGCATAAGTTTTTGTGTGCGTTTGATAGGGACTAGAGTAAGTACGTGATAACTTCTCTTAAAAGTTGAGTGTAAATAACTTCAGCTCATAAATAAAGGAAAACACACACAGATAAAGAAAACCGCACGCATACATAGATAAAGGAAAACACCCCCACACATGGATAAAGGAAAACACACGCACACATGGATAAAGGAAAACCCATATACTAAATAAAGAAAAACACACACAGAGATAGTAGAAAACACACACACACACATGTAGATAAAGAAACCCACACATAGATAAATGCCTTCGAAACAGAAACTTTATGTAACATTTATTTTCCAACAGGTAATGTCGACCAATGGTTTCTCTGGTTATCGTTCTTTAATTTGATACTTTTAGAGTAACCTGTTTAGATAGTATTCTATCTATATACAAACTATAAGCGATTTGGTTTCAATGATTAATTACTACGAATGTCTACGCATGTGTTGGGACACATTAAGAAAACAAAAACAAGAAATCAAATATTACCGAAGGAAAAATCCACTGTAATAATGCACATTGCGTTTAACTTGATTGTGTTTCTATACCTCTGAATCCAAGTTACTTCTTTCACTGGTTGTGTTTCACTGCTACGTTACAACCAACATGTTAAACTAGACTTCTACTGACTTCTTTTACTCCTACGATACAACCAACATGTTAAACTAGATTTCTTATTTTTGTTACTTTTTTCATAGAAGTTTGTTGTTTTTTTCTTATCCTTGCTTTGCCTCTTTTTAAATTTATTTGTTTTCTTATTGGCCTTAGAGACGCTTATTGCTAAATAATGATAAGGAAAGTAAGATAAGAATATTAAGAATTAAACAAGTAGGGAGAAAAAATAATCATATTTAAATTCTTTGGCAAGAATATTATGTTTACTTCGTTTAATAGAGTCTAGCACATAACTTCTTAATTATTGCTTTCTCTTACAGTCACACAAGCTATATTAATATGATAAACAAAAGAGAGCCTGTTCTAATTTGAACAAGGCATACCTTCTCAAACTTCTAACGAGATTTTTCTATAGAAAATCGTTTAATTCAGAAAAGAGGCTAAATGCACTAGGTACTCATTCAAATATTTTCACTGAATTTGTTGTGTTCAAGTATATTCTCATTTCTCTTGTACGTCCTCATTCTGAAAGTACAGTTCTGTGTCAGTCCGTTTGACTGCTTACACTAATACTATATATTTTGTGTAAGTACCCTCTTTTCCAAAATATATCTTCAATTTGAGATTATAGTTCTGCGTAAGTCTTTTCGTATTTGTCATATCTCTTCACTTTGACACGACAGTTCTCCCTAAGTCCTCTCGATTTTACGATACCTTCTTATTTCGACACTACTATTCTGTACGCTCTCTCACTTCTACTGTCAATCTTTATCTAGGCTTGTACTAAGGGAATAAAAGTTGTAATAATAGAGTAATTCAGAATTAACATGCAGGTTAAAAAAAGTAAGTGGCGGCAGTGACATACAAGTTTCGGTAAGAATTCAGAATAAGTAATAAAAGTATTTTAAAAAATGTGTATGTGCTTTATACCTTTGAAATTGTGATTTTTTAAACTTTGCAGTGTATATCATTGTTCCTTTTCCAATGTCGAGTTCTTGTTACGAGCTTACAGTGTTTCTATAATTTGTTACCTTATAACGAGCCCTCCTCATCTTTCCCGAATTAAGTTCTGGTTCGAGCCTACAGTATTTAACTACTCAGTTTCTGTCACATTTAATTCCATACGCCTATACCTGTTTACATTTTTAACAACATTTGTGGACAGAAATATTCTTTTCAGAATACTATTACTTACACACATATGTATAGCTATCTCACTTCAAACTTAGTGCACGAAAACTCTATTAAGTAGACAATTAGATACAAAAGTTTGTACACAAACATGTTTTTTTGTTATAAGTTGAGCTGCTCTCATAGTTAAGAAATGTCTACAACATTTTATGGCTAACAATTAAACACCCAACACACTGAGTGGCCACTTAGGACTAACATTTTAATCTTTGAACCTTTTTGTCATACCAAGAGCTGATTAATCGGAAGTGAAAGATGGCTTCTTGACGACATCAGTTTTCTACATCAGTAATCACCACTCGATTCAGGTTTTCCTTTTTGTTGTTAACAGAATACAAATTCTTCACAAGAGTAAGAAATCACACTTATTTCCAGCCAATGGTTTTTGCCTCATGTACTAACAAAATAAATTTTTATCTTGCCACTTGATTTGAAGTAACTAAATATTAAAAATTAAATGTTTACCACTAATTCCGTACAAAAATAATATATATCACGATATTTTTTTTATTAAAAACAATAAAATGCTTGCCTATGTTTAGATTAATTTGAATATATTTTCAATCAGGAACATTACTATAAGTTACTTTTAAGTGTTTAAAAATGTTCTTTAATAATTTACTCAGCAATGTAACGCCAATTGTATCTGTTAAAGTTCTTTATCAAATATTTTAAACGTCACTAAAAAGCTCAAACATGGATTTCAAACAGTCTTGTAAAGGCTTTTAGTTATTCTTTTAGACAGTTTAAACATCAGATTTGAGTTTCTAAATTCGTTGTGGTTAGAGTACACATATCCCATTGTGTAGGTTTGTGCTTAACTTCAAACAGTTTCTTTCAAAATAGTTTGAAATTTCACAGTTGTTTTTACACTTAATTATGAGCTATAAATTTGGATTCCATATTCAAGCTTTTCTTCTGCATTATTATCGGTAATGTTTCAACATGTTCTAATGCCAGAACATTTTTTAAGACGTACTCCTCTAAAATAAACACATACTAACATCCAGAAATTCGCCTCAACAGAATCAGACTAGTGACATTTATTTATAATTTTAGATGTATTATATTACTTGGAATTACTTACTTGATCTAATAATTTCCTGGTGCTAGAATTATCTTATTTTTGTGGGTATTATGTATCAATCAAGTGATAGTATTTAACATCACAATGCTGTGACATTCACGGTAAGATCAGTTTGTTTCTTTTTGAATTTTGCATGAAGCTACCCGAATGCTATCTGTGCTAGCCGTCCCTAATTTAGCAGTGTAAGACAAGACAGAAAGCAGTTAGTCATAACCACCCACCGCCAACTCTCAGGCTACTCTTTTACCCACAAATAGTGGGATTGACCGTATCATTATAACGCCCCCACGGCTGAAAGGGCGAGCATGTTTGGTGTGACGATGATTCAAACCCACGACCCTTTGATTATTAAACGCTCTAACCACCTAGCGATACGATAGTCTTCGTATTTACAGCACTAGTGTCAGAGGTTTGCTATCTTTCTGTGGACAGAGCAGATATCCTAATGTGGCTTTGCTATAAAAATACACAAATGAAGATAGATTAGTTTAAATGCAGTCACAAATATCGTTTTATTATTTATTTTACAATAAGCTTATGAATAATATGTTTTCTTCCAGTGTAATACCATTTAAAATCCTGATCATCTCATGTGTTCGTCTAAACTAAATCTATCATTAAATCAAGTGATTCTCTTTCCTGAGAGATCTACGTCTAATAGTTGCTGTAATCTTTATCGTATATTACAACTGTTTGTAACCTTTGTGACTTACGTGCTTATCTCATGTTTGGCGCGACGGGGATGCGAACCCGAGACCCTCAGATTACGAATAGCACGTCTTAACACGTTTGACCATGCCGGGCCGGTAAGATCAAGTTTTTGATTTACACGGTTGCTTTAAAAGAATCATTTCATACCCAGACTGTAACTCTCAGTTAATATGCTAATTAAATTCTGGGTGCCATAACTGAAAGTAAAAGCACAAGAAACGTGATTAGACAATATCAATGAATCTCTAATTCATGATGATAGAATGTAAACAGTCCCAAAGGCAGACGTATATTATTGTACAAGAGATGAAATATTTTCCTATTTCTTTTTATTGGAAACACTTTTCCATACATCTACTTTTACCAGTCTTTTTAGGTTATTGACATATAACATCTGACACTTTCACATATAGTAAGGAGCAATCATTTCATCGTCCATCTAGAATATTATCACTAAACTTATGTTACTAAAGTAGTTTTTTTTCCAAGTCACCAGCTAAAATCGCTTGTAAAAATAGGAAATGTGGTCATAAACCAAACTTTCAAAGACGTCATATCCTTCGTACTGCTTGTGAGTGTTTGTCAAGAGAGCCTGATGCTAACATCTGAGGATACATGGTTGCAGTAACGGTTAATCTAATGATTCTGTGGTTTATAAGTCATTCCTAGTCGCAATCTGTAGCGACCAAGTGGAAATGAGAGTACTTTATAGCAACATCAAAACATGTGCGCTAAGTTCCTCTTCCGTTCCGTAATTGAATTTCCGTGCTGAAGCGACAAAAATGTTAAGAGTAATCCCATAATGTTTTTCAGCAGGTAATAAAACACATCCAAGTATACGTGTCTTCACGTGGACTTATGGAGTGGCGAAAACCAAGTAAGCGTGATTCAATTTATCTCTCAAACTTGTTAGAAACTGATAAAGGCAATTTGGTTAATCGTTGCTTGTATGAAATACAATAAAAAAGAAACTTGATCTTGACTTTTAACGACTTGCGAATTGTACACACAAGGTAATGTCTGAACGTCACAATCTCGATACGATTCTGTAGAGTGTAAACAAAATATTTTCTCAACCCAAAAGAGGCGTTTTTGCATATATATTTCTCTACAAGTGGGTTTTCTCGACATCACTGAATGTTTTATCGAATGGAGGACGTAATGCTTTTGAAGAAGCATGTTGAATAATTAAATGTTTTTTTTTATTTCTTGATATTCAAGACTGTATCAGAATCAGAATTTCTTTTTGTACATGATGTGTTATAGCAGTCTGTAAAGTATAAAACTATGTGCATATATATATCTACTCTCGTTTGAATAACACAAAATATTATGGTAAAAGAAATATCAATGATCGTTTTCTAAATATTAATACGTGTTAAACTGACGCTCATTGGCACAGCGGAATATCTCCGGACTTATACCTCTAAATACCGGGTTTCGATACCTGTGGTAGGCAGAGTACAGATAACCCTTTGTGTAGCTTTGCGTTTAATAACAAACAAAAAGAAAATTAAAAGTGTTATGTTTCTAGTACAAATAAAACACTATCATAAATCAGGTGTTGGTATTGTATACTTAAAGCAAGGATCAATTTGTAAATGATGTTTCGAATTTGTTTGTATTATAAAAGAAACGTTTTTCTACATACTTTTTGCAAAATGAGGTCAAGACTCCATGAATATGATATCTCAGTTGTAGCAAGTTCATGTTTAAATGTTATTTTTCGACAAATCTCTAGAGTCGGAGTGTTTATTTTTGGATTTCGCGTCAAAACTATCCGAGAGCTATCTGCGCTAGCCGTCCCTAATTTAGCAGTATAAGACCAAACAAAAGGCGACCAGTCATCACCACCCACCACCATCTCTTGGGCTACTCTTTTACCAACGAATACTGGGATTGACTGTAACATTATAACGCCCCCACGGCTGAGAGAGAGAGGATGTTTGGTGTAACAGGGATTGGAACCCACGACCCTCAAATGACGAGTCAGACTCCAAGTGTATCGGAAGTAGTATACCAAATTGCTTCTGAAGGTAATTTTATGATCCTAATAAATCGGATTTTAGGATTTTCTTATAAAACATAAAGTACTTTAAAGAAATTCTAGAAAACTGAATCCCGGTCGCACGAAATATGCTTGCTGTTTCAACTATGGAGACGGTATAACATGTGACGTTGGTAAAAGAGTAACCCAAGAGTTTGTAATGGGTGGTCATGACTAGCTGCCTTCCCTCTAGTCTTACACTGCTAAATTAGTGACGGCTAGAGCAGATAGCTTTCGAATAGCTATGCGCTAAATTCAAAACAAATAAACAAAACATTTGAGAACCTCGCCTACGATTTATAAATCGACATCCCAAGAGACAGTTTATATTTATAGAGTAAAACCTGTCAAAGGTGGAATCGCACGGGACCGAGTAAAATTTCTGGCTTAGAGATAGTGAACATACATTTCCTTAATTACATATAGTTTTTGAGCGGAACGGTATACTTGCTTCACTCAAATTATAATAAAGTTATTATACTGTTTATGCTATATTTACTAGAATAAGAACATTTAATAGACATTTAAAATATACATAAGTACACAAAACCTTAATCAAATTTATTTAAAGAAAGTGCCCAGTTTCAACTGTTTCGTTTTTTTAATGGGCTTTCTCATGTGGTTAAAAGAGAACGTCAATTCTACGGCCTTTTCATGAGGTTCATTTTCCCCCTTTGTTTTTAAATACAATTTGATAGAGTTAATATAACTTAACACTTGCGATGAAGTAGGAATTTCTATTTCTTCACTATCTTTTCCAATTTGTTCATCTTCTGAATCTCTCACATTGTTACCATCTTGGAATCCTATTATAGATTTTAAATCAATTTCATCAGTTTCTGTTAAAACATTCTTGTCAACGTTCACAGAACTTTCCGTGTTCACAGAATCATCTGCATCAATCAGAGTGTGTATTTCACTTGAATCATCATAACAAACAACTTCTCCACAATTTCCGCCATTACCAAGAATACATCCACAGTTTCGAAAGCACTTTATTACGCATTCATCTTTTACACATTTGACTGACTTAAAAATGAAATTGCATCTAATACATCAATTTTCATGGTCGTTTCAGATACTCTCTTACAGTCGTCCATGTTTGCAATAATGTGTTGAATCATCAGTTTTCTGTATTTCAATTTTACACACTGTATAATATAAATTTTCTAGTGGCTGCAAAACTAATGTTGTACATGGAGATAGAAAGACTAAACGAACATTTGAAAGTTGAAATTTTGGGTGAGAAGCTGAATTATCTACAAAAATTAGAATATTCTTATTTTATTGTTTAATTTGTTCAAAAATTCTTCGAATATAACACTTGTCATCCACGCTTTATTGTTCGCTTTTCATTCTACAGGAAGTTGATTCTTCCTTAAATTTTTGAAACAGCGTGGATTTTCACTTTTACCTCAATTTTAAAATTAGGATGGATAGGAATTTATTTTTTACTTGATAATTATTTGAAAAGTAGAATTTTGTACTTAAAAAACAAATATATTTCTACAAATCATTAACCTAATTTAAGTGCAAAAATAATGATGGCAGAAAAAAGAACAGAATATATTCAAACAATACTTACTGTAACAAAATACCTGATAATTTATTAATATTTAAACAAATTATTAATTAAACAATAATTTATTAATATACAAAGAAATTATTAATTAAACAAGAATCAATCCCACTATTCGTTTGTAAAAGAGTAGCCCAAGAGTTGGCGGTGGGTGGTGATGACTAGCTAGCTACCTTCCCTCTAGTCTTATACTTCTAAATTAGGAAAGGCTAGCGCAGATAGGCCTCGTCTAGCTTTGCGCGAGATTCAAAACAAAGCAAAGGAATTGGTGGCAGTTATTATAAATTTGATACATATCAATATTCAGTTAATCTGTAAATCAATATTAAATTTTCAGGCTATTTGAAATTGTAATACGTAACATAAAAAATCATAGACACGTTGAGATAAAGTATAATACATAACATATTTCACAAAATATTTTTATTCCTTATCATGTACTACAATGAAAGGAGTGATAATACTAAAAATATTTAAAATACAAAATCTATCTTTATTATCAACAACTGGTGTTATATTCAAACTGTAGGCTTAGCAATACAGAAAGCCTGTGAAAAGTTAAATTTATTGCGTAGTACTTAAAACTGCTCTACCCCTCTCAGTGGCACAATGTGTGGAGCTACAACGCTAGAAACTGGTTTCCAATACCCAGTACTACAAAGAAACATAGTTAAAACCATATAGTCAATATTCGTATTTAGCCTAAATAAGACCAAATAGATATTTCTTCACTAATTATATATGTTTCCGCCATTTTTATTGTAAATAAGCATATCTGTCTAATTAGGGTTTTTTCTTGGATATAAATGAATAAAACCAAATGCAAACTAGTGAGAAAACGTTAAATATTCCTAAAACATTCCACTAGATAACTTATAGTTGCAGATTTAATATATTTTACTTTCAGTTACCATATTTCACTTGATCCATTAAGTTGGTGTTATTCAAAAGAAACACTACATACCAATTGCTCGAAGTCATTTGCTTCACCGGTCTCAGTACTCTTTAGTCAGGAAATGCGTTTAAAGTGAGTATAATATAAAGGCGACTGAAGCACAGTGGTTTATAGGAGAGTCAAATACCACAGAACATACGTAAGTCCTACAAATCTGGACGCTTAGAATCTGTAGATTTCTTGTTTCTTTGTTTTTGAATTTCACGCAAAGCTACTCAAGGGCTATCTGCGCTAGCCGTCCCTAATTGAACAGTGTAAAACTAGAGGGAAGGCAGCTAGGCATCACCACCCACCGCCAGCTTTTAAGCTACTCTTTTACCAACGAATAGTGGGATTGGCCGTCTCATTATAACGCCCCCACGGCTGTAAGTGCGAGCATATTTTGCGCGACGGAGATTCGTACCCGCAACCCTTAGATTACGAGTCGAATGCTTTAACCCAACTGGCCATGCCGGGCCCCTGTAGATTTCTATCACTAGAGTTTCAGACAGTATTCGGTTAACCCTTTTACACGAAAGAGAGAGGGATTTTTTTTAAACTTTTTTTCAAATAATTCTTACTTCCATGCCAATTCACAGCGATTAAACTCCGAATACTGAAAATATAAAAAAGAAAAGCTTCCAATACCACGAAGTTTGCCTGGAGCTACAATATTCTATACTACTAAATCATTTTTAAAGAAGTTTTAGTCCTTCTTGCATTGTGTGATAAGCTGACAATCAAAAGAAGTATTGGCAAGTAGAGGATATTTTTGAAATCGTGAGTTTTGTATACACCAAACTTTTTTCATCAATTCGACTAAATAAAGTCATGAAGACTTTGGGAAGTATCTTAAAAAGCAACCCAAACAGTCTTCTGTACTATTGATAAATTGTATCGATAATCTGATTGTGACCACCTAGAAAACAGAATTGGGGTTCTTTAGAAATCCGAAGAATCATAAAAAGATATAATGTAAGCCACACTTAGAGTCGGTATGATTTATCAGCTAGATCAGTATTAGGAGAATAATATCTCAGTTTTTAATTTGTGTATATATGTATATGTAGTGCTGGTATGACGTATTAAATCTTTGGAAAGAAAGATAAATCATTTTTTCGTATACATTAAGCTGTTGTCTTCTCAGATTTCGAAACTTTTTTTTCCATTAATTCAAAAGCCATTGATTTTTTCTTTATCAAAACGTATAGTTCTAATAACAATTGCAATTTACGTCATTCTTGTTTTGTTTTAATATAAAACAGTTAGTTAGTTCAAACTGCTATTTTGTTTTACATCGTTACAAATATAACGTTATCACGTTATCTTACGATGATAACTTCTTAGTTTTCGAGTAAAGAAATTATGTTTACTATACGTTTGATTTGCTACTGTGTTCTTCTTGCTCAAAGTCCCCTATTTTCGACTTGTTTTTATTGCTTTCTTAGTGTAAAGCTACATAATGGGCTAAATTTAAGTGCTGTGAGTTACTGCTAACCTTCCGCGGGACTTTTTTTTTAATCACTAGGTAAATCTCCTTTAGAATCCAGCAAGCTTGAAAAGATTTCTTATCAAAGTCCGTCATGAATGTTAACAAACAACAGCAGTGAAAGGTCACATATATACTGTTTTGATTTTACACAATTTTAGTTTCAAATTCCTCGTGGTTAATTAAGAAGAATGTGAAAAATGGATGTGGGCAAATGAAACGTAACGTTAATCACTTTAAATAGAAATGAAAACCTCCTAGTTTTGCCAAGTTAGACATCACATATCGCGGTAAAATGTGTTTTTGTAGATCACGCGAAACTAATTTAAGATGTTGCTCCAAGACTAAACGACAAGTTTTAATATTGAAACAAATGGTCTTCGCGGCATTAGCATGGAGCAGATAAAAAAAACCTTTAAAATAATGTTTCTACAAACGTCTGAATATAAATTTTAATAAATTAATGAAGAGAAATCTGTGAAGGCAATGTTTATTACATATTTTAATCATTTTGATGAAACTTTGTAGAATGAACGGTAACTGCCTGTTGAGGAGACTTGAAGACAGAAGACTTTCTAAACGTTGTCCTCTACACTTGTGTCTCACAACAGGCAGTTGCCGTGCATTCTATAAAGTTTCATCATGAATACTCTACTTAAACAATCTATCAATAGAAATACCTTTAATCGTTTCGTTTTGGGATGAAACGTTATTGTTGAAATATTATCGAAAATCGTATCTTACTATTGTTTCTACTGAAGAACTCCGCCAATTAACATCTATAAATGTTTTGGATCATATTTTATTTATTATCTTCAGAAACTAGGTGGTGCTTACTCATATCTCCTTTCTTTTGTTTGCATTAACATTCGCACAAAGCTACACGAGAGCCATCTGTGCTAGCCGTCCCTCATTTAGCAGTGTAAAACTCGTGAAAAGTCAGTTAGTCATCACCACCCATCGCCGACGCTTGGACTACTCTTTTATCAACGAATAGTGGGATTAATCGTCACATTATAACGCATCTATAGCTGAAATGACGAGCATGTTACAAAAAGGTAAAAATTGGGCACAAATCACACTTTAATGTTTCTTTTTACATTACTGTTTATATCAAAGTTCGAGGATTTAAACTTGGCCTGTTAATTTTTATTCCACTTATTAGTACACTCTTTTGTGTATTATATAAATGTGTTGTCTTTTTAACTACTATTTTACCAACGAATAGGGAAATTGACTGTGCCATTAAAGCATCTTCATAGCTGGAAGAGGTAACATGTTTGGTGTGATGGGGATTCAAACAGCGAACCCCTGATTCGAACGAATAGAGTGCACCTAACTACTTGGCCATGCCAATCCACTTACAACAGCTTAACAGTGCGTTGTAACCCAATATTTAAAGCTCCCTTTCATTTCCTGAACACGTAATAACAGTACAAGACAAATATTAACTTTAATTGATCTTAGAGTGATTGAAGAAGAAATTATGTGTTTACTACATTTTCAACGATAAAAAAATGAATATAGTTACTGAATAACATATATAGGTAGCTATAATAAAATATTGCTTTTCTAGTTTTCATGAAATATTGCATGTTATATATTAGAATGATAATTACAAAAATATCAAACTTCTTGAAGCAAAACGGACTCGAAACCCCAGTGATATTATAAAAACTTTACCTTTATAAGATGCTTAATGGTATTTCTTTCGTTTACTAACCCAAGCTGTGTTGATGAACCATGAATAGGAGAAACTGCAATCCACTGCAGAGGGTAGGCCAATCAAAAAATGCATTCGGCTTCTTCGTCACAGGTTCTCTTTTCAATTTCACTTCTGGTAAAAAAAGGAAAGAAATCTTTAACACACAAACACACATCGATGGTAGTAACTTATGGATGTGCATAGCAGTGTACATAATTGACATATTATTCATCTACCTTGAACAGGAAAAAACAGATGAATTTGAATATGAGGAGGATTTGGGTAAGTTTAGGAATGTATAGGGAAAAAACCATCGATACCGAACAGAACTCGAATACTTGTTGATTGTAAAAATTGTTTTATTAAAAAGGCTCTTAATCTCATGTTCGTGGTGTAATATGGCGACATTATGTTTACAAAATACTGTAGCTGTTTTTGTTTACATGTTAATGGACATGACAAGAAGAGTTTTTGTGTTATTTTAATCTGATATTCAAATTACGCCTTGTATCTCCGAAGTAACAGGTTTGGTAACTAGTACATTGTGTTTTATTAGTATTTCTTGGCGAGGACAGATCGTTATATAATTTTTGACATCTATTTAAATTGAATTCCAAGAATGACTGAACCTGGTCGTTACGCTGAGGCTATATTTAAGTGCTAGTCTTTTCCAAATGTTTGTTTGAGGTATGGTTTATGTTATGCTAGTGAGTTTCATTCATTTTGTGGAGTGTTTTTAAACGTATTTGCTTCTTAAACACCTCTTGTTTATGTTTTTTAAAATTTTTAGTAGATTTTGTAACAACTGGGGTAGATTACAGGTGTATATAACAACTATCGATTTACTAATATAAGCATTTTGTAATATTGTTGAATGTTGGTTTAACTACAAAAACCTTCTTTACTGTTAAAATCTGGATAGTTTAATACGATCATAAATGATCAAAACGTCGTACTATTTAAACAATGCTCTCTCTTACTGTAAAAACTGTAACTTGTAAAAGTACTTGTAACCAGTAAGTAAACTTAAATGAAACTCGTCATTAATATTGTTGGTTAACTTTATTGTCCTTTTTGCTTCACATGATTAGAACATTCTGCTGGTCTTGTATTTTCCGTTGTGCATTGCTATTGTTATTTTATCGTGTTTGAGGGTGATCTAAATACACAGAAGAAACCATGCATGACTATATATTTTTATGGTTGTATATTTATTTAGATTTAAATATGCTTAACTTAAGACGATTACCGCTAGAGGGCGACATTAGAAATAAAAAAACAAACATATCAAAATAAATGGTGTTGAAATTTAAACAAAATTAAGTATATTTTGATTAGAAATCTCTCAGTGAAAAATTCCGTTTAGCATCAACCACTCATTCGTAAATACTGAACTAAAACATCAAAAAATACTTTTACTATAGTAGCAGTATCCACAATTGCATAATATTTGTTAAGTTGTGAGAAATTGGACAAATTATTCAAAGTATTCAAAGGATTTGACGAGTGATTGAAATCAAGAAATAATAAACGACAGGCTAGTCTTACAATTACAGTTTAAAACATTTACTGTTTTAAAATGATTCGTATTTCGAGTTTCTGTGCAATTAATTAAGCCGTATGTTTTGTATACAATTTATTTTCAACTCAGAACTACTAATTTAGACGATTTGATAACATTATAAAGTTAATTATACTCTCTACCCTAAAATATTTATGTTTTACTCATCTTGTTGTTTAAGATCGTAAGTTAGTTTACGGTAGAAAATGTAGAGAAATAAAAAAATTCAAACGTCACCCAAATTCCTAAAGGAACGTAGGGCCGCAATTGCTGCGGTTACTTGAACAGACTGATTTTTTTGAAGTGAGTAGATTGTGAACCTACTGCACAACCCCCAACCTGGAGGACAATATCTCAGCCCACCGAGGAGAATTGAACACCTGATTTTAGCGTGTAAATTCGAATTTTTGTTCTCTTTATTCATCCCGCCTCAGAGATTTAATACTATGAGAAATCTTTCAAATCTGCTACACTTCAAGAAAAGTGAGAAAAAAAGACTGTAGCAGTGTGTAAGCTATACGAGAAAATTGTAGCAAGAATTTGAAAGTGAAAGAAGGAACTAAAAGAGTGATCACTATCTACATTAGTAGTTCAACAAAGTTCTACATATCATGATAAACTAGTCAAGTTGTTTTCAAAGTGCAGACTAATAATGGTTTATTATACTCTCCTGGCTATCTCATTTTATATAGTTTGGTTTCGATGCACTGTTCAGCGTAAATGTCAACTAAACTGGTTATGCGATTCCTTGTCCAAAATTTTCAATTTGCTTTGACTCTGTGTTAAACTTTTCAAGTTACGGGCTTTCCAGCAGTCTTGGATGCATATTGGACTTTCCTTAACAAAAACTCTCATAAAGATTATATTCTGGTTATTTAACATCATATCGATTTCAGTTTTGAATATATAACAATTTTTTGTACATTTCGTTTAAAATATTTCACTTATCTTCATATACAAAATACACGATCGTGTGATTTTTCAGTTTATTTCAGAACTATATGTATATTGAAATGTAGAATAGGTGAATGATAGAAGCATTAAAATGAGTAACCGTCTAACAAGTGTGTCGTTTTAAGAACTCTTCCTTTTAAGCAGCTATAAGTCCCTATATAATTAAAAACAAAATACCGCATTAATAGAACAATGTTATTTGCTTAAAATCGCGTATAACATGTTCAAGAAACAAATTCGTGTCGATTTGCCTATTTCATTAAAAATATAGTTTTTTCACGCGGTAAGAAGTATGGATCAGAATGCTTGCATGTCCTCACGTGACTAAACAAAATACTTCTGGTTGATACAACATTTCTTTTCATTAAGAAAGTTGTCCATTACTGAGTGAGCAAACCTTATTGTAAACTTTTAAGTAATTTTATAGCTTTATCACACCATTTAACCTTCACTTGAATGAGCGACAGAATATTAGTTAGCGTAAACTCCAAAGACTACAACGAAGAGCTCTGTCAAGTAATTAGATGAGAACCTAACCCTGCTGTTCATTTCTGGTGATGGGGCGAATTTGGACTTTCTAAGTAATCCTACCTTTCCATTAGCTTGGTCATTCTTCAAATTGTAAAATGAAATTTTTTTAACATTTAACATTCTTACCTCTATCTAATTGGGGATTTTCAACTGATTAGACGAGACCTTTGAGAATTTCTGAATCATCTTATTTCTCAAAATGTATGATCGATCCTAGCCTACCTCGTTAAAACTGTGAATCCTCATTGGATTAAGCATGAATTTGTTAAACCGGCATCGTTTTATGACCTGAAACGTTCAATAATTAAGAGTTTAGATAAAAACCTTTGAGATTAACCTAAACACTCTGTTTTATTAAAGTCTCTATTCTTTACATGATAAGAAAGCCCTTAAATAATCACATTACTTTTTGTACAAGTGAAATATGAGATCTAAGGTAATTGGACGAGAGCTAATTAAACACTGAAATTAAGTAGTTACGAGAGATCCTTTTGGCTACATTTACAGTTCTGGTTCATATGAAATTTTTAACTTTTTACTTTCAGTTAAAACCTTGGAGATTCAATTTGCTCTGTTATTTCATTAAAATTCTAACCTTTGATGTAAATACATGACACTTTACAGATTAACATAATCATACTGTTTAACTCTAATTCTGTTTTTACACGTTTATAACATATTTTGCACAGTTAGATAAACCTCATATAAGAAAATTATGAATCTTCACATATTTTTTTTTTAATTTGCCACATTGCTTAATCTTTGTTACATTTTATTTGTGATGTTACGAGACCGTTGGATCTGCTCAGCCTTATATTTTCTCCTTTAATTCAAACCTTCATATTAAAGTAATTTTCGTAAATGATAAAAACAAAATCAACATTTTTGTTGCATGTTTTTGATATTTTTAGAGGAAAAATACTTGTAAGTTCCGAGTAATTACGACTGTTTGTTTGTGTTTTGAATTTCGCACAAAGCTACTCGAGGGCTATCTGTGCTAGCTGTCCCTAATTTAACAGTGTGAGACTAAAGGAAAAGCAGCTAATCATTACCCCCACCGCAAACTCTTGGGCTACTCTTTTACAAACAAATAGGGGGATTGACCGACACATTATAACGTCTCCAAAGCTAAAAGGACGAGCATGTTTGGTGCGACCGAAATTTGAACCTGCGACCCTCGAATTACGAGTCGAATGCCTTAACACACTTGGCCATGCCGGGCTTAATTACGACTAAAAAAATACTTTAAGAGCAAAGTAATACATTTGTTAGGTCATCGTCGCTTCAAAACATTTTGTTTTATCCGTTGTTATTTTTTAGCTCTCCCGCAAAGCCTCCGCAATCTTCAGTACGCCTCCAGGAGACTTGTCGCACAATTTGGAAAACATTATTTTACGATATTCGAAAATATCATGAAATTGATAAAGGAAAAGCTGCTAAAGTCACATGTTTCATAAGGATTATACATTTTCAATATAATTAGACGAGATGTTAAATAAAACTTAATCATTCTGTTTAACTGGAATTATGAATCTTATCTGGCTACATCTTTATTTATTTAAACCTTGCCGTGATTTGGTTCGATTTGTGCAAACCTCGTAGTAATTTGGGTATACCTAAACAGATTTTCATAAGCTTTGTCATGGTGTGAATAGATACAAGTAATTCATTTTAAACTGAATAATATTTTATGGTAAAGAAAAGCATATCTTTTAGAAGAAAATGGCATTGAGTATTTATTTTTAAATACGTAACTAATACGTGAGAGTAACGAAACTGAATACATTATTCTGTCAAGGAAATGACATTTATTCTTGTATCTCACTTGATAAATAATAGAACATAAAAATACAGTTTATCAGTTTTCAAAAATTAAGTCACAAGGGCTAAAGACTTTTCAACCACATGACGATTTTGCGTAATCTCAAAAATGGAACATAGAAATAAGATCAAGTTTTATTGCATTTCAGAAAGTAATGAAAGGAACTCCACATAATTCATACAATTTTCTTAGTAGCGTACTTTGTAAGTGAATAATGTTAAAAAATGCATATTGCAGCTCATTTTTAGAATCATCATCATGGAAACCTATTTGACGTAAATCAAATAGCGCACGTACGAAAAATACCCATTTAATGAACGATAGTTTGGGTGTGTTATAGTCATTAGTAGTAATACAAACTTCCTGTTATTTTTGATAAATTTATCAAAAAAAATATAGACTCGACTTAATAATATCTACGTAATTTTAACGTTGAATATTTGTAAAGCAGTTTAAAGTTTACGTCGACCCTAAGTGAGATAACAAGCTCAGTCGTTGAGCTATTTATCTATCTATTTAGCTCTATCTTTGAAGTATATATTTTCTAGCTTTATAAAAGATTTGAGTGAAGAAAGACAAAATTACTTTTTAAGTGTAATAGTAAAGATGGCTGGTTATGGTTGAAATGTGAATCTGAGTGTTCACGAATCTCATTCCAGTGTCACAAGAATCCGCTGTCTGCCCTCTGGTGGTATTTTGAATTTTGCTCAAACCTACACGAAGGCTATCTACGTTAGTCGTACTTAATTGTTTGTTTTCGAATTTCGCACAAAGCTACTCGAGGGCTATCTGTGCTAGCCGTCCCTAATTTAGCAGTGTAAGACTATAGGGAAGGCAGCTAGTCATCACCACCCACTGCCGACTCTTGGGCTACTCTTTTACCAACGAATAGTGGGATTCACCGTCACATTATAACGCCCCCACGGCTGGGAGGGCGAGCATGTTTGGGGCGACTCGGGCGCGAACCAGCGACCCTCAGATTACAAAGAGCACGCCTTAACGCGCTAAGCCATGCCAGGCCCATTGTACTTAATTTAGCAGCGAAAAACTAAAGAGAAGACAACTAGTCACCACCAAGCGTCAACTGTTGGGCTACTCTGTTATGGCAGGACTGACAGTCACATTATAACTCTCATATGGCTGAACTAGAGAGTAGCTTTGATTGAACAAAAACTGGGATTCGCAGGTTGCTGGTAGAATACCCTATCCATCTGTCCATGCCAGGTTGCTGGATTTGAGTCATTATGAAAATAAGGGTCAAATCCTAATATTTGGTCAGACAGTAGTATTTTAAAAGTTGATGGTAACAAATATCTTCTTACGAGTACGCCACTCGACGTACTTTGCGCGAGAATTGTTAAGAATATATAAATGAAACAAAAAGGAACAATTAAATAAAACCTGCAAGTTTTTTGCTATTCACTATAAACTTATAGTCACAATATCCACTTTCCTGCTGATGTTACATCAAGATGTAGCACATCTCCAAGTGAACATCAGCTCTCCTGTTTGCAATTTTCGTGGTATTCGTGATGGTTAGTTTAATTGATCTTAATGTGGGTAACGTAAGTTTCGTGAAATCTGATAATTGACTCAAAACCATGTGACAAGCAGGTTGGATACCTTGAAGAGTGTGTTTGTGTGTGTTTTTCTTATAGCAAAGCCACATCGGGCTATCTGCTCAGCCCACCGAGGGGAATCGGACCCCTGATTTTAGCGTTGTAAATCCGGAGACATACCGCTGTACTAGCGGGAGGCACCTTAAGAAACTACAGTTTGTGCTGACCAGCTAATAGGTCTCTTTGAATGATTCATCAAGACTTGGGAACTTTAGTTTTCAGCACAAAGTTTTCTGATATTGTGAAATTCCGACAGCTTGGGAATATCAGTAGAAGCAACTACCTGTTCTGTCGATTTCAGTGAATTCTATAAAATGAATTTTATGTACCTTTCATTTGCATCAAAACTTCTAATAATTTGGATTAGAATATTTGCCTACGTACGGATTAGGCACTTAGATGCTCCATTTCTACACACTAATATTATTTTGGGATTATTTTGCTATTTGACTTTCTGATATAGTTACTCTCTATAAAGTCATAAATAAAGTATTTTCTGCAAAGACAAACGATCATTTAAGCTCAAAGTGGATTCGTATTTAAAACAGAATAATAGAGCTCACAGACTGGTGAGTTGTCTTGAAAGGCTATGATGGTACAGGGAGAAAACTAGATTGGCGAACACGTTTAAACACAAACTGTAAACTGGTTACTTGATCTGATTCAGAAAAATCATTGAAACCTAAAGTGAAAACAAAAGCGGACAAATGTTTTATGCGTAATGTTTGGCCAGTACTGGTGTCTTGTTTATGGAGACGTTCTGTTAGTTGAACATCCATAATTAATGACTTGCTCAAAGCCCAGAATGCAATGTTTGAGCATGTATGGTGAGAGAGAGAAAAATGAGGGTCGAAGAACCTCACTAATGTTCTATATAGTCTAAATTTTCTATTATCTTGACTTTCGTTTAAATTATTTATTTATTTTTTGTGTAAAAGAAAAGGTCGATATGATATAACACTCTGTGATGCTGGCTACTTTCCTACTTTCAATTCTCCTGGTGTAACGTAATAAAGTCTGAAAGCAGATAAAATATGAGTGAAATTG
This sequence comes from Carcinoscorpius rotundicauda, assembly GCA_011833715.1. NCBI lineage: Eukaryota > Metazoa > Arthropoda > Merostomata > Xiphosura > Limulidae > Carcinoscorpius > Carcinoscorpius rotundicauda. The sequence continues at coordinate 46,844,833 of CM022401.1, forward strand.
CTAAGAATAACATAAAGTTACAGTTGATGGAAAGTGATTATTTTTGCATGAATTTTCTCTGTAGGTATTTTTAATATTACAATATACTTTTATTCACTTTCACTCTTCTTCCTACTTACTACAATACCCTGATGAAACAGAATATGTTAAGCTAAGCCTTTTCCCGAAATTTAAAGTTGAATATGTTAGTGCTGGTATTTCTCAAAGTTTTGTTCATAGTGTACCTTTCGTTCGATATCTTTAATTAAAGGGAATGCTGCTTATGCTGGAGATCACAACACACTCCTCAACACAGAACAAGGACGCCAAGAAATATTGGCAACCATCGTCCATATTTGGTGTGAAAATACACACACACTTATACATATTCATCTCCAGATTTAACCAAAATTTGGTCCTTGTGTAGTGTTAGTATTAGACTGAATTTTAAACTTTACAGTGAATTATTTTATTACCTCTACATGGAATAATATTACTATTTAGTTGGATGTTAAAATTAATAGAAAACTATTTTATTTGAATTATTTTATTACCTCTACATGGAATAGTGTGACTATCTAGTTGGATGTTAAAATTAATAGTAAATTATTTTATTATGTACTGTGGAAATGGCACATTTAGCTAATGCACAGGAAAAAATAAAACACTTATATTCACATCTATTCGTACACGACGTCTTGAGGTAATAGTGTTGTTTACATTACAAATTTCACGCAACTTGTTAGGGAAGAATATATATTTAACAAAGAACTAAATTATTTGTCATCTTTTTGACTATATGACCAGAGATTTGTCGATGGGTGTAACATAGGGCACACTTCCATTGGACTACTCTGACTTTAACAGCCTTCCATCTGAAAGAGTCTTTTAAAACTTTTAAACTCTCACATCATGACTCTTAGTGACATGAAAATGTTAGGTTTCTTTCTCTCCAAACTAACCTTTTGCTCCTTTATGTTCCCAAATAAAACAATCCCAGAATCACTACAAAATACAAAAGAAACCCTGACATCTGTTTGAGTGTCCTTTCCACGTGAATAACGGTGTTTCAAGAGATGGGGCAAAACAAAGGGTCACAAATATAGTTTGATATCAATATTGAAATACTCGTTTAATTAGCAAAGCTAGGATACACTTGCGGTGTCAGAGCTGCTTGTAGGATGTGATGTCAAACAAATAGAAGTCAAAAAGGTTCTTCAATGATGCATATAAATTTATGGTACGTAAAACCTAGAATTTCAAGTAATGACCACTCAAGCATTATTTTTTAATAATTAAAGCAAGACGATTGAAGCGTTGATTATGAACCACATAAGGTTTGACTTAGGCTAAATCCATTTATATTTTAAGAGGTTCTTCCAATAATGATCATTTTGAGTATATGCTTTTATTTGTCATTTATATCGGGTTAATCAATTGCATCTTTTGAATAACTAGTAGATATCCCATGTTTATCTATTTCACATCATTTTCTGTTAAAACTGATTTAGATTTGGAGGAACTAGATAACATAATGTGAGAACTTTGGATAAATATATTGTATATGAAAACAGAAAGTAAAAACAATTATTCAGAACATTCTTATCCATTCTTATTCTTTCACAATTCTTGTGAAAGGGATATAAACTTTACATGCTTTGTATAATATAATCTATAACAAATTTCAAATACATCTTATACTCTATATCATTCAAATTTAGTTACTGCATGAAGTTGTATTCCGTTAAAATGATAAAAAGTAAATTAGCAACTGACTTATGAAATAAATTTTTAATGTGCCAGGTAAGAAAAGGTTTACGGACCAGAAAAGGCAGTATTTAAGATTTAACTCAACATTGGTTTTAATAATTTTATCAACACTCATTTTATTTTAAATAAAACATGCTATCATACACTTAAAATAACACAGCTTGATTTTTATAAGTTAAATTAGTAGGCTCCGTATGGCTGAGTAGTTACGGCGCTGAACTCGCATTCTGAAGGTCGTGGGTTCGAATCCCTGTCACACTAAACATGCTCTCCCTTTCAGCCATGGGGACGTTATAATGTGACTCTTAATCCCACTATTCGTTGGTGAAAACATAGCCCAAGAGTTCGCGGTGGGTGGTGATGATTAGGTGCTTCCCCTAGTCTTACACTGCTAAATTAGGGGCGGCTAGCTCAGATAGCCCTCGTGTAGCTTTCTGCAAAATTCAAATTGAACTAATATTTCGTTCCTGATTTGGGAAATTCACCTTAACATGTCTTATACCAATAGTTCAATAATAGAATTCATTATATCTCTTCATTAGAATGAGTAAAATACTAGGTGTTCGAAAAGTCACTGTGCAGTTTTGTAATCATATTTTATTCAGTCTATTTTAAGCCAGCAACTGATAGCGGTGTTTAGAAACAAAATAAGAAGAATCCAGGCCTGTATTGATGCCAACAAGGTCACTTTCAACATTGTTTATAATTGTCATTCATATTTACCTCCTGTATTCTGTATTGAAACATGTCTGTTAATAAATATATAAGCGCTCAGTGGCTTTCCGAACACCCTGTAAAACAACATATGTTTTAACGAGAGATGAAATCCTTCAATAATGTGTTTGCTTTCAGGGTTTTATTTTACTTAGTAAAATGTATATATTATATTGTTGATATTTTGAATCCCTTTTACTTCACCATATGTGAATAATGACATAACATTTCGTCCAATTCGTTATTCAATATTATAAAGCGGACAAACTAATTAATGATTTAACATCTCAAATTGTATATAGTTTTATTTTGTGTTATTCCAGTAGATGGTGCCATCAAACTGGCTTTTTTGTAGTGAATGAGACGCCTGGCTTTTCTTAAGGGTGACGTGCTTTAACTCGTTATACAAATATGTTTGTTTGAAAACAAAGCACACAGATCAATTTTTGAAGTTATCTATATTATAGATATAGTTTTGATTTTATTTGATAATATTCGTTATGTAAACGAAAAGACTAATCTTTAGTTTTCACACACATTTATTTTTGGTACTTTAATAAACCACACGTTATACGATCAGTAAAGTATTTTACCTAAGTCGATGAAATGTCCCATCGGCTTTAGTTTCAGAAAAAACAAGAACAACAAAATAAATTATTCGGTTTTATCTAATATTTATTTTATATATAAATCTATAGTATTTTGATCCTTTTTTATTAATTAAATACGGAAACATCTTTCTTATCCTGTTAAGCCTAGACTGTTTTGTTTCTACGTGGACTGTACTGTCTCTGCGCGAATTTTATGCTCCTACATTGATAGGATTTCCTCTACATGGGCTGTGTTGTCTCTACATTGAATGTATAACTTCTACGCGAACTGTGTTGCTTCTGCTTTAACTGAACGTCAATTAGAATATCTTTTAACTCTTCCTTGTAGCCATATGTTGCAGGACACGTCTTGTATAGCGCAATTGGTTTCTTGTCCGTTTAGCTTACTAGTAAATCTAAACTATTGAGTACATTTACCAGTAAGGAATCTCATTACACAACGTAATAACGCATTTGAGAATGTACACTAACGGTGAACCATGAAATTCATATTAACACCTGAATCAGTAAGTGAGGTTATTCAGCAATATTGGACAAAAATATATCTAAAAGAAGAGAACTTTCGATGTTTTGTATAGAAATGGATAAACTAGCTCTGAGCATTCAGGATAACAATCGATCCTAAAAAAGGTAATCTGGAGTAGCTCCTTCATTTCCAAAATAAAATACATAGTTACTAAAGGGCACCATTTTATCCCAAAACAAAGACTTGCTGAACTTGAAAAGCTTCCAGTCACACTCTGAAAACAACAACTATTTTCATGACAAAGTTAAAGAAACTAGGAGTCACAGCACTAATACTTGCTAAGCTCGCAATTCCAAAATGAATTGACTTTTGTACCTTTGATCTGTTTAAATGTAATGTTGAAAGCCGGCATCAGCGTACAAAGAAGGATCTGTGGAAATTCTGTCTAGACGTCTGAGGTCTAAAGATAACCTTGTTTTCATTTGCAGAATCTTATTACAGTGGAAAATGCATCGCATGCAACAGTGTGCAGTCAAGGCCATTAGAAAGAATATGATCGACAGTGGATTATAAAGTTCCAAGAACATCATGAGACCAAGAATTCTATGAAGTACGATTGACTCTCCATAGTCAGAGGTACGTAATTATTGTAAAGAAATGTCATCATAGGTGAAACGTTAAGAAGATAGGTATGTACAATTAACAAAGAAAAACTTTTTAAAGGCTAAAACGTTTGCAAATATAGATTTATGTGTGCACTTTCTTATTTATAATATTATTGTTCTGCCATAAAGTACCTTCGCTTGACTTAACACTGAGTATGATATGCAAATCCATAAAGAAATAACTATTTCATTGTATTTCTCCAGTTTATTATTTCTGCTCATTTGCAATTGTTAACAGAACCAATTAAAACGTACATCTTCGGTGTGGTGATATAAATACGTAACAACGTTTTATTAAGATTGTTTTACAAAAACTAGTTGTTAAATTAAAGTTCTTTTAGGGTAATTTTTTATAGCCTGAAACCAACGTTCCTTTATCGTTATCAACACCAATCTGATATTGATGTTTATCTAACGTTAGTAAATCAAATTTTAAACTTTGGTTTGTATCAAGATTACTAATCAAAGTTACAAGAAAAAGGATTTAAATATTGTTGCTTATTTTTCAGAATACCAGGTGAAGTTTATCTCGACAGTATTTCAGGCCACTAGAAGTACAGCTCTGTTTTGATTTTTATCTGGATCATAAATTATGTGGATTTTAAACAAAATAAAATTGATATTATAACCTCCATCTGACATCATATTTTCATTCATGTTTTTTTGGAAGTTTGACTGGTTTAAAGTTTCGCGCAAAGCTACTCAAAGGCTATATGCGCTAGTCGTTCCTCATTTAGCAGTGTAAGACTAAAGGAAATGCAGCTAGTCATCACTACTCACCGCCAACTCTTGGGCTACTCTTTTACCAACGAATACGGAGATTGACAGACACATTTTAACGCCCCCACGGCTGAAAGGGCGAGCATGTTTGATGTCACGGGGATTCGAACCCGCGACTCTCGGCTAACGAGTCGAATGCCTCAAATTCCTAGCTACTTGGGAAGGCCAGTTAATGAAAGCAATAGAAAAATACTAAAAAAAGGAACTTTCTAAAAAATAACCCAATACATTTAATGTACAAATTAATATTTTGAAGAATTCTAAGAAAGAAAGCTTTCAGCTTATACTGTACTATACGAGAAGTCCTAAAATTCTACTCCATATGTACACATAAAATGTATACAGGAAATATTATATTGTATTAAAACATTTTTTGATTCATCACGTCATTACAGTCTATCTCACCACGTTCTGTTGCAGTACATATAACGGCCATAAATCTTCACAATAGCTCAGCAATAGACGCTGTTGTAAGCTTATCATGTTAAAAGCACATCAATGCTTCCTGCTGGCTTTTCATAATCCATCTAATCTACTGCAGTTGCTCATTCCAATAGCACATAAATCTATATGTCGCCTCCAGCGACTTGACTGTAATATTTTTGTATGGAAAATCATGCATACCTATTGCTTTTCCAGCTGTTTTTAAATATGCGACAATGGAAAGTGTATGTCGTAAAACAATTTATGTACACTTGAATTCTGTCACATTTCTAGAAATAAATCATTCTTTATTATATTGTATACTGTTATGTAGGTCAGGTAGAAAGCATTAATTACTAACCTTTGAGTGGTTTTTGAAACTCACTTTACAAAACACCATGCTTTGTTTACTTTGACTGGGGTACGACTTACTGAAGATCTTTTTCTAAATGGCCGTGGTGTCCAAATTTGATCCATATTCATTTGTTTCCAATACTGTTAAGTAACAGGGATATCCCCATTTCAAAAATTTTAAATCCTTAATCTGTACACACCCCTAAGATCACAGCATATTCATATTGTACTAGAAATATCTCTTAAACAACCTCCTCAAAATCGACCAGTCTTTATGCCATGACACTGTTTGTCACGCACCTTGTTGATTCGCATGTTTAAAGTCATTTTAATATGGCATATTAAATCATCCACAGTAAACTGTGTGATGTGCATCCATTTTCCTGTAAGCAAAATAAATTTCCTGTCCTTTCAATCACCTCCACTGAACAAAAGGTAATATAATTTCAACGTTATAGGTTACTCAATAATTTCTGTTAAAGATTTGGAAACTGAATTCTATAATTACTACATCATTGGATTACATTTATTAAAATTTAAAGATGCTTATATAAGCGCATGAAAAGTGTACATTTGTTTGTAGTTAAGCACGAATCCGTGTTAAGGCGTGCGACTCGTAATCTTAGGGTCGCGGGTTCGCATCCCCGTAACGCCAAACATGGGAAGCGTCAATCTCACTAATCGTTGGTAAAAGAGTAGCCCAAGAGTTGGCGGTGAGTGGTGATGACTAGCTGCCTTCCCTATAGTCTTACACTGCTAAATTAGGGACGGTTAGCACAGATAGTCCTTGAGTAGCTTTGTGCGAAATTCAAAAACAAACAAACAAACAAATAAGCACAAATCAAAACAATAAGCTATCCGTACTGTACTCACTATATATATCGAGATCAGGAATGTAACGTTAGAAGTTTTCAGGCTTACTACTGAGCCAGTGGTATGAGCAAAATATGTACAAATAAAACTTCAAAAATAATATAGGATTTAGAAAACGAAGAAATAACAAAATATTATAATTAAGTCCTTATTCTGTTCACCCAGAAATTTTAAAATAGAAGTTCTGATAAAATATTATCCGTTTCTCAGAGAAACTGTAGTACTCTAATTTATGGATAGTGCATTCTTATCGCCACAGGTCTTAGTGAAACAGACGCCTAATTTCACTATAAATATTCTATCCACGAACAGGTCTAGCTGCTAGATGTTGCCATGAGCATCCTCCAATAAATAATTTACTGTTACACTTAAATTCTCTTTCTATACATTATTTTTTATCGAATAAAAACAAAAAGAGTATTTTAAAACCTCCAACTAAATGAAATTGCCTGATAGGCCAAATGTGGTGTTCCGTAGTCACTGAAGTTTTCATACGCGCTTCTGTTATTTTGTTTTTTAATTTCGCGCAAAACTACTCGAGGGCTATTTGCGCTAGCCGTCCCTACTTTAGCAGAGTAAGATTATAGGGAAGGCAGCTAGTCATCACCAACCACCGCCAACTCTCGGGCTATTCTTTTACCAACGAATAGTGGGATTGATCGTTACATTATAACGTTCCCACGGCTAGGAAGGCGAGCATGTTTGGTGCGACGGTGATTCGAACGCCTTAACACACTTGGCCATGTCGGGCCCTACGCGGCTCTTTCTTTCTGCTTATTATAAATAAATAAAGCAACAAAAAAACTCATGTTTTGAAATAAATTAACTTTGACATGTCGAAGAGGCCAGCACTAAGTGTGAATAATTACAGTTTTAGGAACGTCTCTACCAGTTCGTACAATCTAACATTGTTGAAGGATAACTTAATAACGAAAACCTAAAATTTCGTTTCTCTTTACCAACAGAGTTACGAATACGAGCTTTTGCATTTCTATAATGCAATAAAGTTCTCCTTTTACAAAATATTTAAGCTGCTTAGAGATTTCAGTTAGATACAAGGAAAACTGAACTTAAAATGCAACAAGGTATATAATTTCCTAAGTGCAAAATCAGATTTAGAGTGCCGGTACTTATTTTGAAAACCCGGCATAGCAAGAATGCATGAGAAATACATTTGGAATTTCATGGATGGTGCACGAACAATGTCTCATCACATTTTGGAACACAAACAAAACAATATCTCACTCAAATAGTTTTCACAAAGGTTACGTTTTCATTTATGCTCGGCATGGCCAAGGGGTTAAGGAGTTTGACTTCTAATACGAATGTTACGGGTTCGAATCCACCTCGCACCAAACTTAATTACCCTTTCAGCTGTGGGGATGTTATAATGTGACGGTCAATCCCACTATTAAGCTACACTTCTATCCAACGAATAGTGGGATTGATAGTTACATTATAACGCCCCCAAGATTGAAAGGACCAGCATGCTTGGTGTGACGATGATTCAAGCCTGCGACTCTCGGATTACCAGACGAGTGCCTTAACCATATGGTCATGCTGGAGCCAAGATAAAAAAATACTCATTGTTGGAAAAAAATCAGCACATTGTTGCGATTTGTTTTTTTTGTTTTTGGAATTTCGCATAAAGCTACTCGAGGGCTATCTGTGCTAGCCGTCCCTAATTTAGCAGTGTAAGACTAGAGGGAAGGCAGCTAGTCATCACCACCCACCACCAACTCTTGGGCTACTCTTTTACCAACGAATAGTGAGATTGATCGTCACATTATAACCCCCCCCCACGGCTGGGAAGGCGAGCATGTTTGGCGCGACTCGGGCGCAAACCCGCGACCCTCAGATTAACGCCTTAATGCGCTAGGCCATGCCGGACCCACGTTGTTGCGTAAAACTGGCGTCTCACTAGAAAGGAATAGTTATATTTTAATAAAATAATTATAAACACATTTTTAGTCTGATATAAGACGCTAATTTTTTTTAAAAATACTTACACGAAAAAACAATTTTGTCTGAACACAAAACAAAAATATGGCAATTCAACTTAGGTAAAGAAAACTTAAAGCAATTTCCCACAATTGAAACATCGTTCAAAAATTTTCTGAATGTTTATAAAAAAAATTGAAAAATTCTGGTGGTCGAGTGTGTGTGTTTTGCTTTTTTTTCATATAGCAAAGCCACCTTGGGCTATCTTTTGTGTCCACCGAGGGGAATCGAAACGCTGATTTTAGCGTTGTAAATCCGTAGAAATGCCGCTGTTCTAGCGGAGGTCTTGGTGGTTGACTTCATTTTATTACCGCATTCAGGTGGTGTGCTTCTTTATGAATGCAGTAATAAGTATGTCTTGGATACTTTTAAAACTTCTTCAACCACCTTCATTTTTTTGTCCCTGAAAAATATCTCCAAGTCCCTCTGTTTTTGACATTAAAAAAGTCCAATATTTTTCTGATGTACATTAATTGGTCATTCAATCCAATAATTCATAATTTCTCGAGTTCGCTATTTTTCACTCTTTATCAAGTTGTCTCTTGTACTTTAGTGAGTTTTCTAGCATTAGACAATTGCCATAGTATATTTCTTTAGTCTTGCGAGAGGTGATTTATTCTACTGATTTTCGTACTTCAAGTGTTAAAGGTGTGTTGACACAAACGTCAGGCACAGAACTACCTCGGCCCGGCATGGCCAAGCGCGTTAGGCGTGCGTCTCGTAATCCGAGGGTCGCGCTAAACATGCTCGCCCTCCCAGCCGTGGGGGCGTATAATGTGACGGTCAATTCCACTATTTGTTGGTAAAAGAGTAGCCCAAGAGGTGGCGATGGGTGGTGATGACTAGCTGCCTTCCCTCTAGTCTTACACTGCTAAATTAGGGACGGCTAGCACAGATAGCCCTCGAGTAGCTTTGTGCGAAATTCCAAAACAAACAAACAGAACTTCCTGGTTCAGTAAATAGTGCTTGGATGGAAAAAAAGCCAATTCAGCAATAAACTTTTGAAAAACATGTAACGTTCAACTATAGCATACACACGTATATAGCTTTAACTTTATTAAATATATATGGACATAAACAAAACTTAAGAGACAAGATAATAAAACACTGACTAAAATGCGGATGCAGGATCATCAAAAAACGACTAAAACAAGTTGAATGACAATAATTATATCTTCAGTCCTCCAATTATGAACTGTAAAAAGTACACAAACTAGGCAGGAAATAGTAAATACAGCTATAAATCCCTGTTATGACTCCAGGTCTTCAAAACTTCACAGTTTTATTGGAGTCAAATGTAGGGATTTATAGCTTGAAAAAATAATTTTTAATTACCCTGTGTTATAAACAAGTTTTATGTAATTTCGGGTTTTTACGTTATTCATCACGACATCCACTCTGCATTTTTTTAAATTCATAATTCAGACAAAGATTGGGTATCTCAGATTGTTTTACTTATAAAATCTCCTAAATTTCTATATACGTGTTTATGAAGTGAATCAAAAGTTTACAATTTCAACGAATTTTCATCTACGTAAATAAGTAACTTTTTCCGGACAAACGTATAAAGAAAAACGACGAACATTATCTCTCTACTTCTTTCACAAAACTCTTCTGTTTGAAATCCTAGTGATTATTTTCTTATACTGAAAAGAAGACTAGTATATATAGAAAACTAACGATGCTGTACTTTGAACATATAATTAGATTTAAGGGTAGGTTGGTAGAGATCCTAATAAGTAACAAAATCGCTCTCCAGTAGCATAGCAGTATTCTGTTAACTTATAACGCTAGTAAACTGGTTTCGATATCCGTGATGGGCAGAGTACCGATAGCCCATCTTGTGTTTTTGTGCTTAGTTCCAAACAAATGAACAAAGCGATTCAAACGTATATTTCATTAAAACACCTAGAAGATGATTGCATATGCATATATTCATGACAATGAAAACAATACACAGTCTTATAAAACTCCTCAATTTTAATTCAACAAAGGATTCTGAAAACATTTCATAAAAAATTAAATGATAGAGTTTTTCTTATGCTGTTCATTTAAACACAATACATGTTAAATCCATCCATACATTAAATCTGTTTTTGATCTTAGTGCTTGAATTAAACCGTTCCTTTGTGAGAAAAAGAAAGCCATTATTCTCATCTTAAACGATCTCCTCGTAATAAGATCTAAATGCTTAATTAAAATTTCAAACTAATACTTATTAACAACTTATCGAATGTGCTTCTTCTTTAATTAAATTAACTAGAAAAACAATTTTCGTACCGCGTAGCTCCCCAGTAGCTCAGCGGTATGTCTGCGGACTTACAACGCTAAAAACCGGGTTTCGATAGCCGTGGTGAACAGAGCACAGATAGCCCATTGTGTACCTTTGTGCTTAGTTCCAAAAAACAACTCATACCGCTTGCTTATGTTATTCTTTTAGAAAAGACACAGTTGGGTATCTGCTCTCTTCAGTGAGGGGACTCAACCCTTGATTTTAGCTTTATAACTCCAAAGACGTTTCTGATAGTAGTCAGTTCCTCAAACTGTAAGAATATGGTGTTGAAATCCTCCATTTTACTAATAGCTTTTTAAACTATGAATAAACTGTTACTTTTCTTTCAATGATTCATGTATGGCATTGTTTAGAAAAACGATTATGGTCGCCTTAGGTTTTATAGTTTTAATAAACTGCCAATGTTTTCAATGATATTCTTGTTGTTTTATTGTATAGTTTTTTTTAGATTTATAGATGATATTCAATTTCAGTAGACAATAATCACCTGAAAAACCAAATTATATTACAGCTTTATTATCTGTAAAAGGGAAATATTTCATGTTTGTACAAAACAAATTGTGCATGAAAAATTATAGTCAAACAATGTAGATATAGTGCCATCTGTTGGAAAGAGCATTGTATCTAATAATTAATAAAAATACGAGATGTTTATTTTCTGATTTTTTTTTCTTAAAATATAAAATATGCTCAGTTTGTGATCTTTATTTAATTAAATTCACACAAATTTATTAACAACAGATTCCTTTCGTGTACTATTTAATAAATTTTATAGGATTGATACACCTTGTGCGTCAACCACATAACTAAATTACCGTAACAAAGGAATGATTGTTGTTTTGAATTAAATACAAAGCTACACAATGGTCTGTCTGTGCTCTGCCCACCATGGGTATCAAAACAAGGTTTCTAGCGTTGTAAGTCCGCAGACATACCGTTGAGCCTATGGGGGCAGGAATGATTGTTTTTAATTAAGATGGTTTTTATTAAGCTTGAAAACGTACAGAAACACACACTCGCGCATGCCTATCTATATTTATTTCTATACACATATCTTTCTTCCTCTATATACATATGTCTATCTCTATTTTTTTTCTAAACACACACACACACACATGTAATGCTAACATTTTTTTTTCTAATACAAGATTTATGTTTCATTTAACATTTAAATGTGTTGGTTTCAGGGATATGGGTCGGTGATTATAAATATTAATTGACTATTAATTTAGTGACTAAGGTATTTCAGGCTCTGGATCAAGAATAAAATATGCTTAATAAAAATATAATTTAATATTATATTTTTAATTTCTACATTCATGAAAAGTACGCAGCTACATTACATTAGTATTTATTATTACATTTTGAACTCAACAGTTGTTGTTGTTTTGAATTAAGCACAAAGCTACACAATGGGCTATCTGTGCTCTGCCCACCACAGTTATCGAAACCCGGATTTTAGTGTTTAAGTCCGCAGACATACTACTGAGCCACTGGGGGCGAACTCAACAGACTTTTGCCTTATACATTTCAAGGAAATGGGCTATTTAATTACATCATTAATTATTAACTCATTTTTAAACGATTTTAGTATTAATGAATATTTTTATTAACTACAGGGTGGTCGCTAGAAAAACGGAAAATTTGTCAAACAAATTTATTTTTACAAAGAATAACTTTTACAAAGTTTTTAAAGGTATATGTTATATTACACTCAAAGATGCTCAAAATTATTAAAATCATGCATTTTATTCATGATGTAAAGAAATCAAAATAGAAATGAGTAAGCACGCATTTTATTCATGATCTCATCTGACCCTCAAATTTTCCGCTTTTCTAGCGACCACCCTGTAATAAAAAATATTAACTAATACTAAAATACTAAGATAGTATTTAATATTTTTTATTAAATATTATCTGAGTTTCCGGCATTGCTTGGTTGAATTTGGCTTTAACTGATTTAGTTCTTCATTTACATGCTAATTTATATCAATCCACAGTAAAACATTTGTCTTGGTCTCAAAAGCAAAGAATAAAGTTTTTTCAGCTCCAGTTCTGGAGCAACCAATATATAACTGACCATGAATAAAACAGGACGATTCTAGGTCAAGTCCTACCAGCATGTACTTTGTTGATAATCATGGCGAAGCTCGATCTGACAGGAAACTGTATCCTCTTGAACAATGTTGAAATAAGCCTTTCTCAGTTAAGGGGAGTTAGAGAGTGGACATATAAGTTTAAATGAAAGAGAGGGGAAGGAAAGAATAAGGAGAAAAGGAACGGTCAAAGAGAGAATCAGCAAATAAGCAAACTAAGTTTTTGTGAAGTTTTAAAATCGTTTTAACGAGTAATTGATAACGAATGATTATGAGAAGTTTTCACACAGAGAAGAAATGTAAATAATAGGACTCTTGACCATAAATTGGCAGAAAGTTGGGTCTTTTCAATTTAAGATCAATTGGTCGTTCTGTTTGCCAAAAAATGCTATATTGATCACTTTGGCCCCAGTTTGGTACCTCCAAAACCGCAGCCACACAGCTAATCTTAAAGTTATATCTGTATCAGAGTTTGTGGTTTAGAGATGTAGCCCAGAAACGGATATTCGTACTTACATATACAACTATATATAGCTCATTAACTAATTGTCTAGTCAACGTCCCTTTACTGTTTTTAATAACTAATTTATCCGAGTCTAACTTTTCACCTTAAATTCATTTTCAACTAGCTACACCTTATGTTATTTTGTAAACGTTATACCACTTGCAAAAAATATAATGGAACCTTATTTGGGAATAATGAAAAATGGTGACATGGAGGTGTCTGAAATCCACCTCTTATAATCGATGTGGTTCTATTTTTAAAAAATAAGAAAAATAAATTTCAGCAATCATAAAATGCATTTTTTATTAAATTAACAACAAAACAATGGTTATATAAGACTTCATAGACAATACTGATTTTCTTCTGAAATTGACTTTTGAAAACTTCTACTGTTTACCTTAATGTTAAATTGATGGTTTTAAAACTTTCTTGCAAAAGTACACAAAAGAGCTACACGCGTTTAGCCGTTCATAACTTTTGAAGTCAGATTTACAGAGTATTAAAGTTAAAAGAGAGGAAGAGAAATGGCAAATAAAAATTGTTCAAGGTAAATTAGTACCAAATAGCTCGTAGATTAAATGCATTAGAATGTTTGTGTATTTCCTTTACTCTTATTTATGACATCCAAGTTAATTTTCTCAATGTTTTTAGTTTCAATATTCTAATGTGGGAAAATTTTGATTTATTTTTGAATACCTTGATTTTCAAGTTTGCGATACGAATACAGGGCGAGTATTATGCTATTTTTGGTGAATTTACGACACCTCTTTGAATGTAGTTTGCGACTATATAAATAGTGTTTATACATAACGAAAGCCTCATACTACAAAATATATTATAAACGTGATATTTTTTATTATTTTATTGCAATGGTCTTTAAACAAAAATACACTAACAAAATGCGATGTATTACATTATGTTATCTTCAACTTTACGTTTTATTCTAAATAGGGCGGTTTGTTACGCACATATCACTCTTGTACTGAGGCAAACACTTAAAACTTCTTACATCTGTTGAAAAAGTAAATATGTTAATGTAACAGGTTGCTAACAAACGAGATTCCACTTCATAGCAAACCTTTGCGTTACTTTTTCAAAATAGGCTGAGGAGCCATTTAGGATAACAAGCAGATGAAAAATCTCTGGTAATCATGCGATGGAAGTTGTCGATTAATGAAGACATTAGTAAGTGAAACGTGACAGCTGATGTAACACCATGAACGAAGGTCATTAATGCTTCCTGACAACTATCAATATAACCATTTCCTCGATTAAATTTATGTTAGGGTGAAACCAAAAACCTTCCGTTAAAGTCTATATATTAAAGAATCAAAGGAGTGACATTCAAAGTGCAGTTTGAATAATTATTATTTCCACTGCCACGGAGTGAACTGGAAATTGGATTGGTAATCAGGTTAAGAACGAGTTCGAAAAATAAAAATTACTGATGTATCTGTAAACAATGTGCTCGTTGCTCTCTACACTAGAATTGAAGAAATATATCAATGCCCACGAAAAGAATGTAATTGTTTGGTATTAAAGACAAGGGGTTGTCTGTACTCTGTCCATCACGGGTATTGAAACCTGATTTCTAACAGTAAGCATCTATAGTTTTACTGCTGTGTCGCTGGGGAGCCTAAGAAAAAAAAAATTGAGGAGTAGCAGTCTCTCAGATTGTTTTACATTTTTAAATTAACAACCTTCAATCAATTGGGACCGGCGACTAGTTGGCGATGGGTGGTGATGACTAGTTGCCTTCCCTCTCGTTTTACACTGCTAAATTAGGGACTGCTAGCGGAGATAAGCGTCATGTAGCTTTGCGCGAACTTTCAAAACAACAAACAAACATCTACACCAGACAATACTAACCAAGCCAACATTGCTGCTCAAAGCAACAACTAAATTATGCCTGGTACGTGGATTAAAATTATTTGAAGGTGGGAGAAGCTTAAGTCATATTACAATTTGCTCTCTCATAACACAATTTAAAATTCGTGGTACGATCGTCTACGTAAGATCAACTGAAAGCACGGAAGTGCTGCGGACACACCAACTTTAGACACTAACATTTAACACAAAGATATATAATTGTGGTCTTAAGGTCATGTACAATTTGAATAAAACTACTATATGCTGCCTTACACTAAAGTTATTATTTCACAGTTGCTTTTAAGTCTTTCTCATGTTTAAAAAGTTATCGCTGTAGTTCTGAAACCAACTGACCATTTCAAATGCAGTAGTGATCACTGTGCTCTCTGAAGTTTTCGATTAAAAAGAAAACAAATTATTGCGCTACTGCTATTCATAACTTTTACAAAGATCCCAGATAAATACTGTAATAACGTATGAATAATTGACCCCCAGTGACAAAGCAGCATGTCTGCAGACTTAAACGTTATAAACCGGGTTTCAATACTCATGGTGGGCAGAGCACAGATAGCCCATTGTACATAAACGTCAAACAAAGAAAGTATAAATAACAATACCTAATGTCTTTTTACATATCAGTAAAATGAAAAACTTGTATTATATATGCAGTATCAGATGGCATATTCAACTAAATTTTCGCAGGTATTAATAGATACGAATGAGCACAATTTTAAGAAGTACTTATTTCATCCATGTTTATCATGATAGAAAAAAAACACAAATAATTTATTTATTGCTAAACTTTTGTAAAGTTTGTTTGTTTTTAAAATTGAATACAAAGCTACACATTGGGTTATCTGTGCTCTGCTCATCACGGGTATTGACACCCCGGTTTCTAGCGTCGTAAGTCCAATGACATACCGCTGTGACACTGAGGATTTTGTGAAGTAATATATGTAAATGTGTGTGTGTGGAGGGGGGTGTTTCCCAGTCACCTACGATAAATTTTACAATTCCTGGCGTTGTAAAATTAACATATAGAGTATTACAACAGTACTTAATAATAGGGATCTACAAGGATTCCAAATAATTTACGTGTCGAGAAACCACGCTTCCAAATTCCTAAGCGAAAATTCGACCATATATTATGTGCACATATACTAATAATACGTTTCGCTGACATTTCCAGTGTAACAAAACAAATTTTCTAAAATAATTTTTTTCATCTACTACCTTCATACCTGATCACTTCAGCGGTACTAATGACTACACGGCTCGGACTTTCGCCATAATATTTCTTTAGCATACTTAATTGGTCTTTTGGTATCCGCTTTTAATATTTCAATAATAAATACATGCACATTTTTTAAAATGGTAAATATCATGCAAGAACTTAAATATATTTCCAACCAATTTAACTCAACAGATGGCGCTAAATTTCGATGTATATTCCCTTGACAATTTCTTAAGATAAAATATGTACCTTTTTCGGTTTAACATAAAATGTAAACAAAGAACAGTGTTAAAAGTTATATCTCAAAATTAAATAAAGATCCTGCTACAGAAAAGTAATGAACCCGATCTCTTTTTCTGACACGTACGAGGAAGGGGGGTCCGAGGGAATTGAGTCGAACTCTAATTTTTTGTGAAGTCAGAATCGTTTATTTATTTGTTAGTAATACAATTTAATAGTTAATAACTACTCTGGAAATAGATAGTACAGTACTTTACTATAATAAAACATAGACATTTATGTTAATATAAGTTTATCTCCACATGCAGCATTACAACAGAATTAGGATTTGTTGACTTTTTATTTCATGTTTGTAGATTTTATGTTAACAGCCACGCAAATATTTAAGCAATATTTCATACAAAATTACTCCCAGATTTAAATCTCATAGCACCTGTATTTACAAATTATCTGTGGGAGAGAATGCCCACAGACATGTCTTACATGTTGGTTTTTTATCTCACAAATTCAAAACCAACTTTCTAACATTCTGCATGTGAGATTGACTTGTATATAGCATTAATTCTTTCTGAATACTTTAAACATTCCAAGCTACATGTGCTAAGAATGATTGGTCGGTTAGTTGGTTTGACACTTTATGGCAAAAGTACATGTGCTAAGAAATGTTAAATGAACATATAAATAATTATTATACACATGATAAGTTATACGGTACACATTAAAGTAGGCGTTGTGTAAAGAAATAAATTAGAGAAAACAATTTCCATATATTGTATAAAAAAGCAATTTTTCGTTCCCGAAAATGTTATATGACTATATGTGCATAAAAATACACAGGCTTTCATAGGGTGTGCTAACTTTTTCACATGACTGTATGTGCATAAGATTATAAGATAACTAACAAATAAAACAGCAGAACTGAAATTCACAAATGTTAAAAAGCAGAAATACCAAATACGTTACATTTTAAACTAAGATTGTTTAATTTAAAAGATTGCTTAAACAGAGAAAGTTTTAAACCACTTTCGTCTATCATCATACGGGCAGAAGACTTCCAAAACGTCGTTCTCTACATTTGTGTATCTACAACAGGCAATTGTCGTCCATTGAACCAAGTTTGTTCAGATTTATTCTTTAGATAAATAACAAGCCGTAAGCTAGCGCTATCTGTCGGAACAAAATGTCATTATCTACTGAGCTAAGTCTGCCTATATTTAGGTGTATATTAAATCCAATATCAAATCATAATACTGTGTTTCTGAATCAAACAAAGTGATAGATCATCCTCTAAGTTCATGCTGTCAATAGTATTTGGAGATGAGTGGAAATATCTGATCACATTATTACATTTCATAAACATAATCAGGTGATTAATAACATATTAAAATATCTGAAAAAAAAAAAACTTACAACGAATTTTACATATAAAGACATTTACTAAAGAATCTCTTATTTATAAGCCCCCAGTGGCTCAGCGGTATGTCTGCGGACTTACACGCTAATATCCGGGTTTCGATACCCGTGGTGGCAGAGCACAGATAGCCCATTGTGTAGCTTTGTGCTTAATTCAAAAAACAAAAAAACAACTTATTTATAAATTAAAAATGGACTTAGATATAATAGGCACCAAAACCCCTTATGAAGGTTTCGAGGCAAATACAAGCGAATTCAAAAACATGCTATGCAAGCTCAATAACCCGTCCTACGTCCAGGTATATAAGAATTGAATGTAGGGTTTGAACTAATAAATTAAATGAAAATTTTGAACTTATACATATAATTTATTTCAAACACAGTGTACTTTACAATTACTTTATTTTACATGACAAAAATACTGTTATACTTATTTCATTTTTCTTAACCTTATCAGTTTTACTGATCCCTCTTCAGAGTTTCATTTTTTATATACTCTAAGTGCTTCTTAGAAAGCCACATTAAAAGCTGTTTCTCCTTCCTGTGACAGAATAAAGATATTTTTAGTGAATCTACTCTGCAACACTCAACATCAAACTGGTCGTATGAAAATTACTGGATTTTCAGATGTAACGCTGTCACTTTAAAGGTCTGACATTGTATTTTGGTTATCTTTGTTGTTGTTGTTGTTATTGTAAAAATGTAAATATGTGTCACTTTTAAAGAAAAAGTTAAAATAAAAATATTTAGAAATAAAAATTACTTCAAGACTACGGAATCATAAGCTTAACTTTACTATGGACATACCCTGAGGTTTGTCTAGTTAGGTTGTAATCATTCTATGGCATGACTCTTGGTCCAGTATAACATCATACCTAGTTTGGTTGAGATTGGTCCAAAGACCACGGAATAATTCGCGGATAAAGAAACTTTTTTTTCTTTCACTTTTATAAGTATAGACAAATAAAACATAAAGTAGCTCTATCATTGGAGCAGTTAATTTATTTAAATCGTCCAAGTTTGACATACCGTAAACTAATTTAAGTAATAATTCGTAAATTATTTTAAGCAAGTTTGTAACCACCTAGCGGTAGGTGCATTGTTGTTGTTTTGAATTAAGGACAAAGCTACGCAATGGGCTATCTGTGCTCTGCCCACCACGGGTATCGAAACCCGGATTTTAGCGTGCAAGTCCGCAGACATACCGCTGAGCCACTGGGGGGCGCGGTAGGTGCAATTTAATCTGAATAACGTTCAGAACATTTATTTTCGTGTACAACATTTAAAGTTTTAAACATTGGTATTCAGTCTTCAAATTGAAAAAAAAAACATATAATATATCATTATTTATCTTTATAAACATATAATCCACATTCAAGGTTAAAAACACGTCTCATTTCAACCTATAGATAATATGGTGACATAAGTTACGTAATTCATTTATACTTTGAAAAACAAATGTTTATACCCTGAGCTTTCGTACAACAGCATAGCTTATCTATAGGTGAACAATTTATTTTACTGCATTACAAAAGTATAAACGCTTAAAGAAGTAAAATAAGAATATTTTTCTGTTCATTTAACCTCAGTTGAAGTCTACTAATCAACAGACGTTCCTTTATGTGTAGTTCCTCTTTATTATTTGACTTTACGTGAACGTTATACAACCCTTTTTATAGGTTCATTTCAACCTTTCAGCACGTGGTTCTCAATGCTGCAAAATGTCGTAGATTTTAAACTTGCCTTTCGTGTGAGCACTTCTAGGCACCGTACATTAGATATACGGTGCAATTTAATCTGAATAACATTCAGAACAAAAAATAAATAATTTTGGTTCAGTTATTGTTGGTTAAGTTATAAAATAAGACTTCTACTACTAAAATAAATGTTCCTGATGTGGGTTGTTTCTATGTGACTTTTTAAGGTCACAGCAAGTTATTGGTTTAAGTATTTGGCTTTCTCTTTCTAGTCTCCAGGCGTAGGAAGATAAAACCAGGTTTTAGCGAAGTAAATCCGAAAAACTGCCTCCAATTTAATCGGAGGTTAGGTCAATATTAATTAGCATATATGAATAAATCAAATTGTAGACAGCCTTTTGTCAATTGTTAATAAAAACTAAATGACACAGCCTTTAAAAATTACATAATATAGAATCTTTATTGAACACATCAGAGCCTTGGATGCATTTTAAAAATGAATAGCAAGGTTTTAGCGACGACTGTCTCAATTACCTACCTAGAATATCGCCTTAGAACTTCACGTCATTAAAAAGTTAAAAAGAGTTTGTTACTTTATTATTGTTGGTTTTTGTTTTGTTTTGCTCCCACTTTTCACTGTTGTTTTCGAAGCTTGTTTTTCTACCTACTATTTTTAATGATCTGTAAGAACTACAAATTGATTTCTGCTAGTATAAAATAACATGCAAGTTGGAATTAACAACATAAAATATATCCTACAAAAATAATTTTAAACTTGTTAAAGCAATAATCAAAGAAAAATTACATAAAGTACTTTGGGGAAGCAAAGTTATCCCCCGCTAGTACAGCGGTATGTCTCCAAATTTACAATGCTAAAAATCAGGGGTTCGATTCCTCTCGGTGAGCTGAGCAGATAGCCCGATGTGGTTTTGTTATAAGAAAAACAAAAAAAAAACACACACACACACCTAAAGCAAAATTAGCAAATCATAGATCTTTTTTGCTTTGAAACTGTTTAAGTTAGAAATTAGATAAATGAGAGTTAACTTCAAATATAAAAACGTAAAATTTGATAAAAAATTCTCAGTAAAAATAGTCTAAACGACAAAGTATGTTCACAGATCCAACTTAAATGAAGCTCAATAAGAAACTTCTATTTAACATTATTGTAGAAATATTGTGTAAATAGAAAGTGACGCATGAACAAATTGACTTTCTGGTCTTTTAATATAAATAATTGCGGTTTAAACATTGACAAATAGGAAAATGTTGAAAATTCAATAGGTGTAAATGTTGTTATTAAAGCAAGTTAACTGCAGATGTTATTTTCCACAAAACAAATTTCTTGTCTTTTGCGACTCGAAATTAAGAATATGTAAACATAACATTTGTTGTTTTTTGTTCCACAATTCGGGAAAGACGATAATTATGGGTGCGCTGAAGGTGCAAAAACACCTATTGGTTTAACATATAGGTGTACTGCGCCTATGTGGCTCCTGTTATACAGAGGGGGGGGTTCAATTTTGTTGAATGGTTTTCAACACCTTCTACTACTAAAAAAAATGTTCCAATGTCAATACAAGTCTCTTCCCAATAAGCTTTTGGATAATACCAGAGTTGATGAGTTAAGCATTTATGATAAGAACA
This sequence comes from Carcinoscorpius rotundicauda, assembly GCA_011833715.1. Taxonomy (NCBI): domain Eukaryota; kingdom Metazoa; phylum Arthropoda; class Merostomata; order Xiphosura; family Limulidae; genus Carcinoscorpius; species Carcinoscorpius rotundicauda. The sequence goes on from CM022401.1 coordinate 46,866,463, forward strand.
AAAGTATTCTAAGACGCTGTTTATTATTACAACATAAAATTTAAAAAATGCAGTGTAAACGGTGAAAGCCAGCAATATTGGAAAACTACCAGGCCTAAAAGTTGCTACAAAATTAATTAATTGCAGATAAAAATGAGTTGCTATTTCTGTACACTTTTCATGATGGGGAAACCGAAGTTTAATAAATAAGATGAAGGCAGTTGAGAAAATATAAAACATTTTATTTACAAGTTTGAATGTTTCAAAATATCTTATTTCATCATCATCAAAATATAAAAATCGTGTTGTAAAGATAACTGTTACTACAATTATAATATAATATAATCATTCATTTATTTAATTATTAGGAAAAGCAGTAAATGGATGAATGAAACAATGATTATATGTTACACAGCAGCTGAGTGACGTGGGAAAATTTAGAACAAGTTTTGGTCTAAAGACCGCCCGACACTTAATGATTCACAAAACTCTTTAGACCTGAAATTTTTAACTTTCCACGCATGAATCAGCTGCTTTGTAATACATATAAACTTTGTTTCATCCATCCACCTACCACTTTTCCTAATAATTAAATAAACTAGTGATTATGTTATATTATAATTGTTGTTATAGTCATCTTTATAGCTCAATTTTCAAATTTCGCTGATGATGAAATAAGTTATTCCTTAAGGTTTAAACTTGTAAAATAAAATGTTTTAGGTTTTGTCAACTTCTTTCATCTTCATTATTACACACTTTTATTTCGAATTTTGATGTGCAAGTTAAAAGGAAGGTGAAAAATGTTATATGGATCTTGTAAAGTTTGTAATATGTTAAGTGTTGTGTACTGGAAGAACTTTATCAGACAAACAGAATAGTTTTCAATTATCATATCCGTACAGTAAGTATTCTCAGTCTTCATGCGTCCAGCTGTCACGTGTTGAAATGTCTCCATGTTGTCCACAACAACACCTTACTATCATTGTAAATGTCGTTTCTCCCACTCATACATGAGGAGTTTCTTCTCAAGTACGTTGAAACGTCACTAATGGAAGAGAATTTCCGGTAGATGTCAGCCTTAACAACATCAACACAAACCTTCATAGCGATAGCTGAAAGGGTTCAAGTGATATTTATCTTCCAGGCGTAGTACTGACCACCTGTGTTATATATGTTTAAACACTTTTAACAGTTTGCTCTGTTTTAAAATCGCTATATAACAAAGATCAGGATGAACTAATGCAGATGTTTCATATTCTAGTTATGTAATTTAATTTTCCACTGAACCAATAGTAAACCAAATATAATAATGTACCCAAAGTTACCAAGTGAGACACAAATACGTAACAATTGACCATCTAGCTCACTTAGTAAATATTTACAGATGTTGTCTATAGATTAATAATCACAAGTCTCTTTCGGCAAAAATAAAAACTAAATTAATAAATTAATTTGGAAATAAAACGCCAAGTAAGAAAACTATTTGATAATATAAAAATATAACATACTGTTATCAAGGAATTTAAAAAATCTAAAAGTCGTTAAAACTTTACGCTCCAGTTTTACATTTATAAGATTGATTATAAATGTATGGTAATGTTTTTAATTTAATTTAATTTCATATTTTGCTCAAATATTTTTTCTTTGAATTATTCAATACCTAATGCAAAGTGTAACTTATTATTGAACAAAACACTTTGAACTTTCTTATAATTAGCTCTTTCCTTTTTACAGCTTTCTACAACGAAAGCAGGAATTTTGACACTGAGTCGTATTACTCAGAGAATTAAAAAAAACTGACTAAACAGAATATTTCTTCATTATGGATTTGCCCCCCAGTGGCTCAGCGGTATGTCTGCGGACTTACACGCTAAAATCCGGGTTTCGATACCCGTGGTGGGCAGAGCACAGATAGCCCATTATGTAGCTTTGTGCTTAATTCAAAACAACATTATGGATCTATGTAATCGATAAAATCATCAGTTTTGTCTTATCTTTATATCTGTATCAAAGTCACATCTTATACAATGTATCACTTTTCAAAATCAGACTAAGGATTCTACACTTCTTGATTAAAACAAAGTCAGATTAAGGATTCTACATTAAAACATCCCGCATAAAAATATTAATAGAAATTTACTACTTTTCTGTATGCGTAATGTGTTTATATGTCATATGAATAATTTTAAAATGTACTGTTTTGTCTGTAGAATACAAGTTTTGTCCCTAACTATTTCGTTTGACAAACAAAAGCGTTTACTGTATGTTTTGTTTGTTTTGAATTTCGTGCAAAGCTGCACGAGGGCTATCTGCGCTAGCCGCCCCAAATTTACCAGTATAAGACTAGAGAGAAGGCAGCTAGTCATCAACACCCACCATCAACTCTTGGGCCGCTTTTTTTGCCAACAAATAATGGGATTGATCGTCACATTATAACACCCTTACAGCTGAAAGGGCGAGCATGTTGGTATGACGGGCATTTGAACCCGCGACCCTCGGATTATGAGTCGAATGACTTAATTACCTTGCCATGTCTTATTGCATGTAAAAAGGGTATTTATTTTTATCATACTAATTTTGGCCTGGCATGGCCGAGCGCGTTAAGGCGTGCACTCGTAATCCGAGGGTCGCGCTAAACATGCTCGCCCTCCCAGCCGTGGGGGTGTATAATGTGACGGTCAATCCCACTATTCGTTGGTAAAAGAGTAGCCCAAGAGTTGGCGGTGGGTGGTGATGACTAGCTGCCTTCCCTTTAGTCTTACACTGCAAAATTAGGGACGGCTAGCACAGATAGCCCTCGAGTAGCTTTGTGCGAAATTCCAAAACAAACAAACAAACATACTAATTTTATAAATTCACATCTATAATTAAAGGATATCATCAAATTATATTAAAAAAACAACACTGATTCTTAAATAGTCCAAGAGTAGAACAACATCAAACACATATGGCAACGATGGCTCAACAGTAATTTGTTTGTTTGTTTTAGAATTTCGCACAAAGCTACTCGAGGGCTATCTCTGCTAGCCATCCCTAATTTTACAGTGTAAGACTAGAGGGAAGGTAGCTAGTCATCACCACCCACCGCCAACTCTTAGGCTACTCTTTTACCAACAAATAATGGGATTGACCGTAACATTATTCCCCCCCCCACGGCTGGGAGGGCGAGCATGTTTAGCGCGACGCGGGCGCGAACCCGCGACCCTCGGATTTCGAGTGCACGCCTTAACGCGCTCGGCCATGCCAGGCCCTCAACAGTAAGCTTGAAAGCTTATGATACTAAAATGTTGAGTTTAATTACTGCGGTGAGCACATTACGGACAACTTATCGTGTTGCGTAACGCACAATCATACGTATGATACTGGAAAGTATACCATATTCACGCTTAGGAAGTTATAAACTCCTAATACACTTTAATTTTGCTTCAAAGACAAAGAAAACCATCAGTAAGATTTATAGATTCTATTTCTCCCTTTCAGTAAAACTTCACAAATCAGAACCTTGAAAGACGACATTCCAGTTCATTAAAACAAGTCAAATGACAAGGAAATGTATTTGTTGTTACACACTGAATGAATTAAGTCACAAGGGGATAGAACATTTTTTTTCTCTAAGCAGTTGGATTTCTTGGTGATAAGTAATCATCTGTAAAGTTGTAGATTGTTGACTCAGATTATTTTACAACTATAAAACATAAATAAGCCGTCTTTATCTACTATCAGTGTTATTGAATGATATTAATGTTAATTCAAATATTTAAAGAAGGAATAACTGTTGATCTTTTGTGGTATTTTTTGTCTGTTTATGCTTGTTTGTTGTTATCCGCAAAAATGCACAACAGGATGTTTGTGCCCTGCCCACCGCAAAAATCGCTTTAAATTTTTAGTGTTTTAAGTCCTAAGGCTTACAGCTGTTATCCCGGGTAAGGGCTGCTTTTGTTCGTTTATTCGTGTTAAATCCTTGAGTAACGAAACTTTATAGACGGTGACCCCTCAGCAACAACATTTTTAACTTTTTAAACTCATTAAACTGAGTATACGTTACCAGTAAATAAAATAGTTGCTACAGAAAAGCACGCCCCCTAGTGACACAGTGGTATGGCTGCGGACTTGAAAGTTAGAAGCTAGGTTTCTATACCCGTGAGAGGCAGAGCACAGAGAGCCAGTCATCTACCTTTGTGCTTAACTACAAAGAAAATGCAGGCAGGAATGTTCAATTTTACATTTTACGGGTACTTACTAAAATAGCTACGCAAATATGAAAGTCGATTGGTGTACAGAAAGTATAAGAGACAATTTGTTTACTTTCATTTTATTACTGTGAGACACTAGAAACGCCTTTCACTGTAGTCGCACGTTAATTTAAACATGTCATTCATTCTACATAAAACTTAAAAAATTACAGAAATTACAAGTTGAGCAATTTATGTTAGCATATTTTAAATATACAAATCTGTAGGTTGCATAATAAATACAGCCTATGTAAAATCGCAGTAGGTCATGGTGTATGAAAACTACAACTTGAAATTAATCAGTGATGACAAGAAAATCCACTTGTAGAAAAAATATATACTCTTCAAAATAAGAAACGCAAAAGGGATATTTTGTTATTTTAAAGAGAAATATACGTAATAACGTTATAAGCTCAGAGTATGTGATGTTACATGTGTTAAGGCACTGATTGTCAGACCAAAATTACAATAAAAGTTGTGCACTTTGAAAACGGAGGAAAACATCGGATTTTTTCACCAAAACGCATTCGTGTCCAATAAATTTGTTTGAGAGATCTGCATGTTCTGTAAGTGCATCATGTGCAAACTCCCTATAAAAGTGACGGGTTCTCGGTTTCCATAGCTCAGTGTTAAGCCACCGACACGCAATACAGTTACGCCAAGACTGACTGAAGCACAACGCAACAACGCCATTGGTCGCTTGGAAGCAAGCGAATCTCGATCAGATGTTGCCAGAGCTGTGAATATCCACCAAAGCACCATCACAAGACTATGGAATCGTCACCTTGTTGGTGACGAATGGATCAACTCGTGACCGTCCACGATCTGCCAGACCTCGTGTGATCACGTCTGCACAAGATCGCTACATCCGTTTACGTCACCTTCGGGATAGGACCACCACTGCGATGTCTACTGCCTCAACCATACCAGGGTTACGTAGGATTTCCGACCAGACCGTACGCAACCGTCAACGAGATTCTTAGGCCCCATGTGCAACCCATCATGGTGAACGTCAACGACGTTTTTCAACATGACAACGCCCGTCCTCACACAGCCCGACTCACCACTGTCTTCTTGAGACACCACAACATTAACGTTTTTCCCTGGCCCTCCAGATCACCAGATTTAAACCCCATCGAACATCTTTTGAACGAGTTGGAGCGACGTCTGCGACGGCGACAACCTCAACCGCGGACTCTACCTCAGCTTGCAGCAGCTTTGCAGGCTGAGTGGATGTGATTCGTCGTCTCATCGCTTCCATGGGCAGGAGATGCCAAGCAGTTATTGATGCTCACGGGGGGCATTGTCGTTATTGACGTTGAGTGACGTTAAATTTCAACTAGTGAGCGTGGACTTCGCCTTTGCAGACTTTGGATGTTCCGAAGTGAATGTGCAAAGTTTCACCCATGTCATTCAGAACTACCCGGAATAAACTTGTTAACAATATGTCTTAAATTTTGCCTTTTGCGTTTCTTTTTTTGAAGAGTATATATAGTTGTTTTTGTATTCTTTGTTGTTTTTTTATAGTTACTTATCCATTATGACAGTAAAATTATGAATCAATAAAAAAAATATAGGGGGCATTTGAAACTGTTTTTGTTTACCTTCATGAGTTCTAACATATTTGAAGATTAATAACCAATACATGCAGAAGTTGACTTCCTATGTTAAGTTCAGCCCCTCAGTGGCACATCGGGATGTCTGCACATCGCTAGAAACCGGATTTTGATATTCGTGGTGGGCATAGCACAGATAGCCCAATGTGTAGCTTTAGCTAAGTTCATGCAATTTTATATTTCTCACTTCAAAGTTTTTATAAACTAATCATTTGATTAGATTAAAGCTTTCACATGGCTTAGTTGTGAAACACGAGATATTCATTTCTTTTTGGTCCGGCATGGCCAGGTGGGTTAAGATGTTCGATTTGTAATCTGAGGGTCGCATTGGGGTGCTATAATGTGACGGTCAATCCAATTATTCGTTGGCAATAGTAGCCCAAGAGTCAGCGTTGGGTGGTGATGACTAGCTGCCTCCCTTTAGTCTTACGCTGCTATATTAGTAGTGTTATTTCCAAGATGAATGGAATTGTCAGCATGTCTGTCACGAGGTGGTGAGGCTTAAGTAATGTATCTAACCACATGTATCCTAAGAAAAATGAACAATGGTACTCAGCTCAACATTCGCTTTATCAAAATATATAAATCGCTAGCGTCATTTAAGGGTATTTATCAGTTTCAGAGAACTAACTGTAGATTTTTACTTCAAAAACAAACATAATTTGTCACCAGGAAAAGCAATCTTTCTGATACAACCTCATGAGTGTACAACGAAGTGACTAATCAAAATACAACTCAGTTGCATCTAATTTACTGGTATGTTATACAGTGCAGGTCAAAGCTAAACAACGATTTGGTGTTATACTCTCTGACAACTGGTTCATTGTCGTTCGTGTTTCTTCACATTTTTGAATAAAAAGACTATAATGATAAAGTCGAGAGCAAGTCTTAAATTATTAGGAATTTTATTTATATTTTTCACGACATTTCTGAAACACGCAGATATTTTCTCTCTAAATCCTCTTTTATTTCTTTACATTTGTTCAATTTAAGAAAAACAGAAATTTTCACTATATATATAAACTAACTGTGTAGTGGATATCAGGTACAGATGTACTCTTTTTAACCCATATTAAAAAGAAAATTGCATGTATCTTTGATATTTGAAACCGACGTTTCAATATCAAACATGATATTCTTACGTGCCAATTATCAGAGAAATTCTATGACTACAACAAAAAAGATACATTTAGTTTAGACGAACACATGAGATGATCAGGATTTTAAATGGTATTACACTGGGAGGAAAACGTTGAATATATTAAATTTGTTCAAGAAGAAGAGGTACATTTTGTTAGAGTTTCTCTAATATTTGTTTAGGCTTAAAATGTACAAAGGAAGATAATCCTGAGATTACATAGTAATGTAACGCCCCTAATCCAGGGAAACAATGACCATTTTTATGCCATACAGCCCAATTTCTTTATCATAGTTTGACCAATTCAGATTTGCCACAATTTGAAACAAGTTTTAAAATTAAACCGAAACCTTTTTTGTATACATCGCAAGTTACATAAACAAACATATAGATATCTTACAAACACCAGTTTAAGTCATACATAAATAGGTTTCAACAAATCTTTAAATAACATTATCAACCAATGTACTCAAAACCTGTTTTCGAAGAAATAAATATTTTCACAATAGCTTGAGTTCTTCAACCAAAATACCATTACAAATAGACTATATTGAATTAACTTGACGAGAGATTGCAAAAATGTTAACTGCTTGGTCTCATGTGTATAGTTCCAGAAGATTTTAATATTAATGTGTGTTTATCTCGTTATAAACTATACTTTTAGCTCACCTTTAGGTAAATACCATATATGCTAAATGTTGTAACAAGAATTAGGCACATTCATCTTCATTCAAATCGTACAGATGTTCAACCAGTACTGCAAACCAGCCTGGAATTCCTAAAGAGTTTCAAACCCAAGTTCATGTTGAAAAGGGAGATGTTTAATAAACGTCGAAATCTTGGTATCAAAAACAACTTTCAGACTCAGGTCACTCCTGCAGATACTTTTAAAGCATATTTATAACACCAACTAACTATACAATTGATGAGAACATTGTATAAGATACGATAGAGGTGTATTGATTTTATGTTTAAAAAAAATCAAAGTGCAAGAACTAATAGATTATCAGAGAAATAAGAAAATCGTACGTCAAACATTAAAATATAACAATATATGCTTGGAAGCCAATCTCCATAAAATGCGCCAAACGCTTAGCGATTTCTGATTGTTTGGTAGTTATAGTAATAATGCAAGCAGGTAGTTCCAGTTAATGAGAAATTTACGTATTCGAACCAGCCACATTTATATGCAGTATCAGCAACAGGAAACAGTTCGTGCGAAATTACAATGTTTCCATGCCAGGCAATAATTACGGGAAACCTGAAGTAGTTAAATGATGTTAATTAAAATGTTGATAAAACTAAATGTTACGTATTACCAACCACACATGAAATCCTAAATACTAATTGCAAAATCAGGTCCTCACGAACACATGACGAGCGATTAAATACACTTAATGACAAGAAATTGTTATTTTTCACTGGTAGGCCTGCGACATACACGTTAGCGTGTGCTGAACGAATTAATACAGTCGTGGCGATTCCGTTTCACAACACTTACACAACGAACAGTGTGCTTTTAACAATAATTTGCTTCACTTTAATAATTAAAATAATCTCGTCGAACAGATAATTGTTTACGAGTAGCTTTAAACAGTTAGAATGGACAAAGGTTTGTCAGTCTAGAAGACATAAAACGTAATACCACGCAATTCCTGTTTATCTATAAATCAGGCCCATAATAAATCTGGGTAATAGATTGTAGTAACGGCATTTCAATGAATAAATAAAGGCAGTTTCTGTTAACGTTTAATGTTTTCGTAACTAAGTCCCATAAAATTCGTGTAAACATGAGATAAGCACGTAAGTCACAGAGGGAACCAACAGTTGTAATATACGGTAAATACATGTATTACAGCAACTATCAGACGTAACTGTAAATTTCTCGGGAAAGAGAATCACTTGATTTAAAATACATTTAGTTAAGACGAACACATGAGATGATCAGGACTTTAAATGGTATTACACTGGAAGAAAAACATATTATTCATAAACTTATTGTAAAATAAATAATAAAACGATATTCGTGACTGCATTTAAACTACTCTGTCTTCATTTGTGTGTTTTTACAATAAAGCCACATCAGGATATCTGTTGTGTCCACAGAGAGATAGCAAACCTATGACACTAGTGCTGTAAATACGAAGACTATCGTATCGCTAGGTGGTTAGAGCGTTTGACTCATAATCTAAGTGTCGTGGGTTCGAATCCCCGTCACACTAAACATGCTAGCCCCTTCAGCTGTGGAGGTGTTATAATATTACGGTCAATCTTACTATTTGTTGGTAAAAGAATAGCCCGAGAGTTGGCGGTGGGTGGTTATGACTCTGCTTTCCGTCTAGCCTTACGGCTAGCTCAGATAACCCTCGTGTAGCTTTGCGCAAAATTCATAAAAATAATATAACAAAAGAAAACCAAAGACTTACTGTTTTCTCATGAGGAAACTAATCTTCATTAATGTACATGAAACTATTTCATCTTTGTTGTTGTTTGGAATTTAGCACAAAGCTACACAATAGGCTATCTGTGCTCTGCCCACCACGGGTATCGAAGCCCGGATTTTAGCGTGTAAGTCCGCAGACATACCGCTGAGCCACTGGGGGCACTATTTCATCTAAGAAAGATAGTTTCTATGACTACAACAAAACAATCAAACACACTTATGTTTAACTTCAAAATGAATAATTTCAAATTTATCTTAAGGTACATTTAAGTACCTCTTAGTTTTTGTTTCTTATAGGTAAAAAAAATAAAATCTAAATAATGTGCAAAAAGTAGTAGTTTTTCTAAGTAGTGATCTTTCCAATTTAAAAATTCTTAAATGAATAAACGAGAAAAATCTTGTATTTTTTCATTAATATATTTTATGTTGTGATGTATACATTTCAAATGTTAAAGAAAAGAGGTCTAGATTTTTATACGTGTAAAACATTATCAGTCTGTTAGGATGTTGATATATCTAAATCTTTTCATTCATAACAATAACCAGCAATATGCCGCAGATTGAGTGCTAGTTTTGAATCTATAGTAAATATAATAAAGTAAAACTGAAGTTGGTGGCAAATTCCTATAATCCACTAAATGGCTTTAAGTAGAGTATGAACTGTTTTATCATCAGTAAAACTTACATTATCACACAAGATAATAACTTTTGACAGGGATATGATGTTATAACATATTCGTTATTAAAATACAAATTTAAATTGATTACTTTTAACACTCTTTAACTATTATCAAATCAAAATATTATTTTGTAGAAAACAATCATATGTAAACTTTAATTAAAAACAGCTTATATCTGAATGTCACACTACCCCACTCCGCTGATACAGTGGAAAGTTTTCTGAATTACAACTCTAAATTTAGGAGTTTGACTCCTTTCGCTGGTCACAGCACATAGCGTGATGTGGCTTTGCTATGAGGAAAACAAACACACTGACTGTCTTTTATGACAAATCGTTTTGGATATTCAGACTCGTGTTTTTTTTTCTTTTTGGATTTCTTTGAAATTGAGCACAAAGCTGCACAATGGGCTATTTATATTCTGCTCACTAGGGATATCGAAACATGGTTTCTAGTGTGTAAGTCCATGGATGTACCTTTGTGTTACGAGGGACATTCATTTTGGAAACCATGCATATAACAAAACTGGATCCATCCGTTTCGATATAATTATATTATTTTAATTTAAAGTTTCTTTTGTTCAGGTTCAGTTTTTTTAACTTTATTTACTTTTTTGTTATAAGGCAAGTTTATATCGAAGTTCTTTTAATTAAGTAAAAACTTTCTATGCTGAAAATGTTTCTTGACATAGAATTTTCATTTAAAGTAAAACATTTAACACATGCTGTTTTCTAAAATATTTAATGTTTCACTGGGAATGAGCTGTCAAAATTATCTTCAAGTTGAGAAAAGTTTAAACCAATAATTTACAAATCGTATGAAGCAATTTACGAAACTACGTGTGACTATATCAAACAGTTTAAGACAAAAATGAACCCATGGTGGGTTAGCGATTAGTTTACTGACTTACTATTCTAAAATTCGAGAACTGATTCCCCGCGGAGGACAAAACACAGATAATCCATTTTTATAAAACTTCAGTTGACCGAGATAACAATTGTTTCCAATAAAGTAATTTCTTTTTCACTATGATGTAGCTTTAAAATACGAAAATTTAAATTTAAATGTAATGTCCGAATGCAGTAAACCAGTTAACAAGTTTTAAAACTTTTTACAGAGTACGTTTGTGTAAACTTTTATCTTCTCTCAGATTATTTGTTTCTATGACAACACGATGTTAGTTACGTTTTTTTATCAAGAAATGGATACGCTTGTGTATACTTTTATTCAATATCTTGAATCATATAAAACTGTTTTCATTTCGAAATAACTTCTCTACAGAGGGATATATTTCTTCTTACTAAAATTAAATCCTTTTATAAACAATTAAACTCTTTGTCTCTTACCTCTCTTTTACACTATTTAGTTAAAATATTTTCTAGATGGTAGTAAACCTCTGAAATGTTAATAGCTACTTTTGAAGTATTTTTAGTTTATATGGAATCTTGTTGTTGTTGTTGTTTTGAATTAAGCACAAAGCTACACAATGGGCTATCTGTGCTCTGCCCACCACGGGTATCGAAACCCGGATTTTAGCGTGTAAGTCCGCAGACATACCGCTGAGTCACTGGGGGGCATTATATGGAATCAAATCCCGCTGGAGTCAGTTCTTAAATCTTTAGAACTAATACATTTTATAGACCACCTGCAGGTAACACATGTGTAACCATTGTGCGAATAACCCCGTAAAATCAGTATATGATATTTAAGCATGTAATTCAAACTGAACAGTTGAAACACTGGATAACAATAGTTTTTAAGTTATTTTATTCAAACTACTTTAATTTTTTTCAATTATATCAAGCATCTTATATTATATCTAAAAAGTATTAGAACTGTTCTTTTGTAGTTGTACATTTGATTTGTTTGTTTGTTTTTGAGCACAAAACCACGCAACAGGCTATTAATACCTTGCCAATAGCGGCTGTTGAAATGTAGCTTTTAACGTTATACATCCTCAACCTTACCACCGAGCCATTAGAGGAATCCTCAATCTTACCACTAAGCCACTGGAGGAACTACACTTGTGATTTCTTGTCTTTAACAAATTTAAAATAAATTTAAATATATTCAACATGGGTTTTCTGTATATTGTGTACAAATGTCGGACTGTGTATTTGCTACTGTTAAAAATTCGCAAGAAATTAGTCATTGTTGTCTCAAATCAAAATAGAATAAAAGAAACAAACAAGTGAATGTTCGTCAGTCGTATACTTTTAAAAATATTATATTCTGAAGTGGAACAAAATGTTGATAACAGTTCTTTTTTGGCTGAGCCAGGTTTTTCACACGGGTAATACTTGATGGTTTTAGAGCAGTGAATTACCTCTTCTGCTCATCACAGAGAATCCAACCCCGAGTGAAGAATGTCTATAGAGAAACAATAAGAAGTTCAATCTGTTCGTTTCTTCTTCTCATATAAGAACTTATTTTTAAGTTCTATGAGAATACTTGAGCTACCGTAACTTATAATTAAGATATATTTTACATCAGTGAGCAGCTACGAAACATAAGATACGATAATTTGGTATTTACCTTGCTCAGTGCTTTGGTTTTTACTTCTTTTATCAGCCGTGTTCTGCAAACAGTGCGGCAAGCTGTTCAAAGAGCCAGTTTGTAGCAGACAACCAATCCTAAAGCGACATTGTCAGGGCTTTTCATCTTAATGGTGAGGAATAGGGCGACAGGTAAACCCACGCTTCGTGACGTCATCTTGTTTATCAATAAAAGCGGATTTCAACTAACATTGATAGAGAACAGCCAAGAGGAAACACAGGAAGACTTCACTGGACAGCAGCACACCTTACTTACAGGTTGGTCTAATGTCATGTCAGGTTTTCATGAAGTTCGAAACTATTTTACATTATTGGTTAAAAATAGTTCATGTACAAGATTAGACTGACTTCCCGAGTTAATTACAAGGTTCTGATAAACAACTGTGTCTTACAGTTTGCATAAAATTAATATTTCTGTTTCTTTTTACAACTAGAGTTAGAGTTAATACTTTTCATCTATTAAATTATCTTGTAAAACTTTAAATAGTAGTGACAGAATTGTTCTAAGTTGAATGTTTCAAATTAAATAAAGTTATGAGCATAAGGAGGGTAGTTTGTAAAACGTAGTCGTCTAATAATATATAAAGATGTTTCATCTTTAACGTTCATTTAGTGAATTAATATGCATTCTCGAAACGGTAGATGAACTGCATCACTTTTCTGATTAATACTGGTAAGGAAATTCCTGGCTTCAAAAATTGATAATTTACTTGATCTGAAAATGAAAATTTGCAGCGATTTTAACTTGGTAAAATTCATAACCCCCTTACTTTTAACTTAGGAGGCTTTCATACAAACCTGAATGTTATAGCTCCTTGCAGATCATTTATATAAAAAAAAAGGAATCAACCAGTAACATTATAATTGACAAACAAAATCTATTTAAAAGTGATTGAAATAAATTTGTTTCTGCCACCCAGACTGCTAAGTTCAAGAGCTTCTAACGATACAAATCGGGGTTCGATGCCTACGATAGGTACGGCCTAGATAGTCAAAGGCAGCTTTACATTTATCAACAAAGATTTGTTTTATTGACATATTATATAATATTTCGTGTTGTAGCAATATTATATGGTTATTGTTTTCGGAACATTTTTAATGTAGTAGTCTCAGACAAACTTACTTCGAACAGGACAATATAACATCAGTATGTTTTTCTCCTTAAGATTCTAAAGGTGGTGAGACTCATTCAAGATCTATGTCGATGTCCCAATTGATCAAGTTCACTGTACTAGTCGCCATGGCGACTATCTTCAGTTGTTTTCACGAAATAGATGCTTACCCTAGAGGTTTTCAACATCTCGCTTTGGTTAAAAGACCAGAAGATAGAACCTCTTTTCTAAACTACGACCATGGTTTCCAGGTAGCAGACCAACCATCCGTAACCTTTGAGCATGAAATACCAAATGAGTGGACAATGAGACAAGGACCAATCGAAGACACTGTCAACTACTTATCTTTCCTTGACAGATTGGTCAAGAAAACAGCAGAACGGCAGGATCCTGACAGGGAACCAAAACGAGGCGGGAACCGCAACTTTCAAACTCAGGGTTGGCGGCGATGAAATCCTAAAGTTTATAAGAAGACGACATTTCAAACTGATTGGAGATTTTAATTTGGAACATATAGTCTAAAAAGATTTTTATTATTAACAACTCATAGTGTAATAAATCTAATTCCGTAATCGTAATAGATATGTTTTATGTAAGACTAGTAAATAAAAATGTAGTGTTTCAACATTTAAGTTAAATTCATTGAATAGTAAATAAAAATGCAATATTTAAGCAGATCATTTAAATCTATCAAAAAAACTCTTAAACAAATTATTTTGTCATAAATTTCCTTAAAAATATATAAATAATAGTAATCGGTAACTTAATAAATTCAGTATTATCTGGGTGAAGAAAATAACCTACAATTGATAACCACAACAGACCTCTTTGTAGTTAAACAGAATAATAGACATTCTAACACCAAAAATAAATCACTATATAATATATCTAAAAAATACAAACCAAGCATCCACATTTACACGTACCTATAGGAAACGTTCTTATCGCAGCTGCATTAAATCATTTAATAATTTGTATATTCATTTTTTCACATACCACCAACATTAGCCCCCGTGTGCCACCAGTGATACGAGTAGCACAGTTCAAGATTCCCTGCTAATTGGTCTCAAATTGAAAGGGTTCGACTTTTTGTTTGGCAATGTGTGATTAAAAGGCTTATTATTTACATTTCTTTCATGTGTGAGGATTTCTCGTAATCATTCTATCCATGATTAATTATGTTTTAAAACGAATTAAAAACTTCATGGAAACTTTATTTGCTGATTCTCTTTTTTCTTTTCCCTTATCTCTCTGCTCTTTTCTTTCATTTCTTCTACACTTAAATGCCTAATCTCTTATTAACCTTAACAGAAAAAGTTGGTGCTTTTTTTCGAACATGCGCGCACATTTCCTCAACTAAATATATTTGCTTCAGTCGCATCTTTGCTTTGCTTCTGTCTACTCGCAAAAATCAGCTATACGATGACCTTACAAAAACGTTTGGTATTTGCATATTTTAATTTACGTTGTGTTGCTACGAAAATAATGCACTGCGAACGAAGCTCGACTATACAGCAGAAAGCAGGCCACCAAAATATAGGAGATTTTGCTTTGATAACTTGAAATGTCATACAAAGCGCATGCAAGAAGCGGAAACAATGCAACGGGTTTTGCTATGATTAACACAACTTCAGCAAATTTTCTTTTCTTTCGCACGCTGTTATTTTTATTGATTTTAATAAAAAATATTTAGTTAGCTAAAGAAATCAATTTGAATTTTTGGCAAAATATCACGATTAATATGGTTGATTTAATCAAAACAACTCAAAACATTTAAAGCCATTTTCATCCGAGAAACGCCAGGTACTCTATTAATGTAGAATGAATGAAACCAATACTAATAACATGTATATATATATATAATAGCCAAATATTTGTTTGTCACGCTCCATATATCCTGAATGGTTAAAATGCTTCTCTTCAAGATTGCATTATAAAAATTATTCATTTTTTTGTAATTACTAAAATTTCTTTCTCCACATCGATCCATCAGTCTTTGTACGTGTTGAACGGTCGACTTGAGAAAACAACTTGAGAACAAAACTGTCAATTTTTGTGAGAATTTCACAAAAATAACGAGACCTCCTCTGTTGACTGATTGAAAGATATAATTCGAAGATAGAAGCTCGAACGGAAATCAAACGCATAAGGAGAGGAACGTGTTTGAGTATATATGTATTGTTGTTCCGTTTATATATATATAAGTTTTATCAAAATCCATTGTTAATACAAGCCGTCACTCGGATTAACAATGAATTTTTGATAAAATTTCTTATGTTTGTTCTATAGTAAGTTCATTATTGTTTTATAGTGTTGAGTTTAATTGCCTTTAACAATCAATGTAATTAACAGTATTTAAGTTAATCATTTATTTCATTATACATATGTGTGTTTGTGTGTGTGTATTTGCTCCCTCAGTGGCACAGCGGTATGTCTGCGGACATATACTGCTAGAAATCGGGTTTCAATCTTTGTGCTTAATAACAATAAACAATAATATATACATTTTCCATGTCGATATTATACACAAGCATAATTTTAGCTCCTCCAATAGCATAGCGGCGTGTCTGCTGACTTATATCGCTAGAAACTGGGTTTCGATACTCATGGTGGGTAAAGTACAGATAGTTCTTTGCGTAATTTAATAACAAATAACAGACTTTATGGGAGCATGTCGAATAAACTTCTTTCAATATCTTCCCTTTGTATTTCTTATACAAATGATAACTATCAAAAACTGCTCACAGTGGTACTCTTCTGGTGGTCTGTAAAATGACAAGTAACGATGGCATTGAACGGAAAAGTTCTCCACATTCACCCACTGCATCAAAACCCAAATAGTTCTGCCCATAGTAAATTGCAGACGGTCCGGTAAGGCAAGATGATTGGGATACTCGCTCGTATTCTAAGGGTCGAGGGTTCAAATTTCCGTCAACAAACATACTTGCACTTTCAGCCGTGGGGGCGTTATAATGTTACGGTCAATCCCACTTTTCGTTGATAAAAGAGTAGCCCGAGAGTTGGCGGTGGGTGGTGATGACTAGCTGCCTTCCCTCTAGTCTTACACTGCAAAATTAGGGACGGCTAGCATAGATAGCCCTTGAGTAGCTTTGTGCGAAATTCAAAACAAAACAAAAAAAATACAATCTGCTAGAGAGTCAAACTATTTATTATAGACCTCCAGTATGAAAAAAGGTTATAATCATTAACGTTCTTATTTCGAGATGGTACAGTAGTTTTTTCGTTTTCGGACTTACATCATAATATGTTGTTGTTGTTTTGAATTAAGCACAAAGCTACACAATGAGCTATCTGTGCTCTGCCCACCACGGGTATCGAAACCCTGTTTTTAGCTTTCTAAGTCCGTGGACATACCGCTGAGCCATTAACAGGCCAAAATATTTTTAAAAAATGAGGTTCAAAAAGAGAAACATAATCAACATCAGAAATGTACGTATTGAAATGTTAAAACCTTTTCATGTCTTCTTTACAGTGGCGAATTCGGGAGATTAGGTATCAGTTGTTGCTCAACATTCCAATACATCAGAAGTAGGCAACTCCATGGAAACTGGATAGAACAACTGTGATCAGTTAGAGTTTAGGAATCAACTTTTCCCGTCACTTATTTCTTATCATAAATTTGATAATCAGCAACTGCAGTGCCTCACGTCATCGCTAATGCCGCGACATCACTGCTACAGACTCCCCCCATTTTGTAACGTCAGTCTGCTTTAGATGTTTGTTATCGAGTGTGCGTTATTTTGCATGCGCTTGCAAACATAATTTTAATGTGCACGTTGAAGTATTTAAATATATTTTGTTTTTAATCCCATAATATGGATAAGTGGATAATTCGAAAACAAAAGAATCCAGATGATGGTGAACACTAAGAAAATAAAAACAATTTAATTGATTTTGGTATTACTGCCGAAAAGAGAATGATGTGTGACTGGTAAAACATGAAATTAGAATTTAATGAAAGTTGGGAGTTGAAATTTGCAGTGATTGAATCAAATAATAAGCCAGTGTGTCTTTTGTGTAACAAAGTCTTTAAAAATAATAAAGTAAACAACCTTAAGCAACACTAACAATTTTCACAACGAATTTGATGTAAAATTTCCAGTTGAATGAAATTAGCTGTCTAAAAGCACAACTTCGTGATCAAAAGGGAGGCCTAAAAAGATATTTATCATCAATAGAACTAGCTACGTTAACTAGTTATAAAGTGGCTAGGATTCTAGCTAAAAAAATCATTTTCTGATGCTAAACTAGTAAAAGAAATACTCTGTTGGGGATTATGATTTAAAAATAAAAACTGGTGTTCTTCAAAAGGTAAATAATTTGAAATTAAGTCAAAGAACAATTGTCCGCAGAATGCTAGAGTTAGTGAAAGACATAGAAAATCAGTTGCTTGAATAGCTAAAAAAATGTTTGTATTTTTCTTTAGCAATAGATAAGTCAACAGATGTCAGTGACACTGCACAGTTGATACTTTCGTTTGATATATAACTTCAGATCTTCAAGTGAGGGAAGAAATGCTTGGCATTTGTTGATTACGAGATCGAACATGTGGAAAAACATTTTTGAAAAATTTCTTCAAATGTCAAAAAATTCAATCTGAATTTTAAAAAACTGGTTTCTGTCACCACAGACGATGCTCCTTCCATGACCTGAGCGAAATTGAGATTTATTTCTCTTTTGATGCAGCATTTAGCTGAAAATAATGTAAGGTTCACGCTGCCATCTTTCCATTGTACTTCACATCAGGAAAATTTATGTGCTCAGATGTCTAAAAGTGATGAATTGAAAAATCTAATAAACATTGTTGTAAAAATTATGAATTATATTACAAGTGAAAACTCTCTCATCCATCGACAGCTTCTTGAGTCTTTGAAGAAAAACAGTGACTGTGCTATTGATGACCTTACTGATTTTTCAAATGTAAGATGGTTAAATAGAGAAGTCTTGAAACGATTTATTTCTTTATTTCATCAAATAAAAGAGGATCTTGTTGAAAAATGTAAGATTTAAGACTTCCCTGAAATTAAAACTTCGTCATGGAAGTGTGATTTGCACTTTCTGTATGACATGATGGCTCACTTGAATGATTTGGACACCAAGCTTCAGGGAAGAGGTAAAATAATAAGCGAGCAATCACAGTCTATTCATGAATTTCAATTAAAGCTAAACCTTCTTGCGGAACAATTACAAAAGAATAATTTGCAAAGTTGAATAGCTTTCAAGAAAATAATAAGGTCTATGATTTCTCTGATGCTAAAGATGATCTCTGTGTAAACTAGATCAAAAATCTATATCAAAACTTTGAATCATGTTTTTCCGAAGTTAAAAATTTGAAATTGGTATTTGAATTTTTCAATTTGACTTAGGAAAATCAGTAAGGAAATTACATCATTTTGTCTTTGGATAAGTGTAGATTTGAAAACGAGATGCTTACCCTGCAAAATGTATAACGCATAAAAGATAAATAAAAATGTTCTATCAAAGAGATGTGGCTCTTTATTTTGATAAATGAGAGTCTTCCAATCCAAATTTAAAGATAGCAATTTCAAAATTATTTTCCATACTTGAATCCACAGGAGTGTGTGAGTCAACATTTTCAACGCTAGATTTTGTCAAGTCTAGATATAGATCTCGGTTTACTGAGATAAATTTAAAGGCAGAGCTAAGAGGCTCATTGAACATAGATATTAAGCCAACTTTCATGAAACTTGTTTATGAAAACCCACAACAATTTTCACATTAAAGGTTAGGTGAAATGCAATTATCTTTATTAAACTAACATCATTCAGTTGTTTTTTTAACGATGTGGTTAACGTTGTTTTCATTAGCCACAGTTGTAGCTACTATGAAAAATAAGTTGTCCACCCCTCCTCTACGTTATACTTCGTGTGTGATTTTTAATTGTATTGGAGGCGCTAGCAATCTCTACCATGGCATGAACGTCCGTATTAAAGAAATACAAAATTCATACGTATATACTTCTCCAGGAGTCATCTGTAACTAGGAATGGTAAATTTGCTCTATTTCCAAGGTATATGCCGCTTTTCAGATATGCAAAGCGTCACAAAGTTAGAAACCTGAGAATAGCGAAAAAAACCCGATATTTCTTATTTTTTCCCATCATCACCTTTTTTTCAATAGGCCAAACAACTGCCTGTTTCTAGAGGTAACTATAATATTATCATCATATGATAGAGGAAAACAGTCTGCACGATATTTTCCAATATTTTATGCAAAATTTATAAAACTATATAATACACTGTAACATACTACCCACGTATGACATCTTATGAAAAAGTAAACAAATAAGTATGAGATAAAAACTTTATTGATAAGTAATAATAAAAAAACTATCTAGGGATGACTAACGAACCTAAAAATGAGAACCGGGCAAGGTAGGGATGGAAGTGGACATATCACTAAATCGGCTAATGATCACATGTCTAATCTTTAGACGGAGAATAAAATATCTACATTACTGGCTTCCTCACGGGAAAACCAAATGGATCTAGAATTTCCAATCGTAAAACGTCTCCCGCTGGAACAGCGGCAGGTCTACGAATTTACAACGCTAAAATGAGGGGCTCGTTTCCCCTCGATAGACACTGCAGATAGCCTGAGGTAGTTTTGGTATATGAAAAACATGCATACATACACTTATCGTAAAATAATTATAAAAGTGGTGCTTTAAAGTTAACTAAAGGGGAAGTATAATGATAAAAGCTAGAATTATATTCAATCACCATGCTTTCTATTGACAAAGTTTTGAATATGAACAGTGTAATAATTTTATTACCCAAACGGCTCGTTTGGGTTGAGAAAATATTTTACATAGAAGAACGAACAACGTTTTGACCTTCTTCGGTCATCGTCAGGTTCACAAAGAATGTAATAATTTTGTAATTCTTGCATGAGAGACTGTAATAAAACATAATTTTAACAGGTATTCCGACGATAAAATATAGGCATTTCCAGACAAATATCAGTTTTCAACAATACATTAATTTGCATACATACTGTACACAAAAATTAACAGTATGCAAACTCAACAAGAAACGAGACTTATTAACGGACGGCCCCCCAGTGGCTCAGCTGTATGTCTGCGGACTTACACGCTAAAATCCGGGTTTCGGTACCCGTGGTGGGCAGAGCACAGATAGCCCATTGTGCAGCTTTGTGCTTAATTCTAAACAACAACAAATACTAACGGACGATATTATTGTTGTGATATATTTTTACAGGTAAATTAGCATATATAACAATTAGAACAATGAAATAATTTAGACGGTGAGATCTCTAGAGCTAATGTCTATCATGTGTCTGATTGGTAAACTAAGGTCACGACTATCAAATTTTGTGTATTGGAAGCCCTACTGTTTATTTATCAAACAAGTTTATTTTTTAGAGTGCGTAACCAATTCAGCATCCGTTTCAGTGATAACCCAAAACATGATTGCATGCCGTGCAAGTCACCAGAAGTAGTCAGAACAAACTTAACAATGAGAAAATAAAATTTTAATTTCGCTTCTCTTTTCTACTTGAAAACATCAAGCCATGTCTTCAGACAGACATGTGCATTTCGTATTTTGTTTGCTAAATCATTAAATTGTATCGAACAATTTTCCAAAAATGTTCCAAATTAAACTATTTTAGCTTTTTCTTTAATTCTCGTAGAACGACCTGAAACTCCAGGAGCGACACCCCTCTTCATACAAATGCTTGAATAGTTCTTCTTTACTAATGGACTCGGTCGTCTCCAGAATTTTTTAGTCTGCCCCTGTTTATGAAGTTCGTCATGCAAGATGCATATATTTTACTCAATAAGAAATCGCTGGCTTAACTGAGCGCGTTAATTAAACTGCTACTGAACCAGTTAAATAGAATATTCTATGGGTATCCTATAAATCTGTCAAAATATAACTTATTCTATGAAGAATCGAACACTGTAGGATCCTGTAAAAGAAAAATTTGCAGGGTTAATGGAAGCAATATTTTCACTGAAATTTGGTTTCTAGCATCTGTTGCAATTTCTTTGACAACTCGCTGCTTTACTTTAAAAATGCTTATATCAGTTTTAAATTACGGTGCGTGTGGCGTGTTTTATAATATTTTGACGAGCTTCCACTCCATCCATTCTAAATATTTCGTTTTTTCCATTTTTCTGATATGTTTTTGATAGCGTAAACAACAACAACGATAAAAACAAAATGCTTCCTGTAGCCCTGGGACAGGGTCAAAATGATCGGACGTTCACGGTTTCAAACAGCAGTACTCCCTCCTAAAACATGTAAAACGAAACAGAATAGTGATAACAAACATAGTGTGCATATTCCAAGGTTTTGAAGGTTGGCAAAATACCGATAAACAGTGGAATTCTTGAAAAATATTTTATGGTTGAAGAACATGAATACTAATTCCTGTTGATTAAGATATGTTAACAATAAAAAAATGAGATAAACTAAAGAGCAACGAGGAGTTATAAATGGAAGTCAGACAGTAGAAATAAGCAAAAAGACAGAAAGAAATGATTGGCATGAAAGGTCGAGCTGACAATTAGAGCAGCAAGTAGCGGGAGAGGAAGAGACAGTTAGCCAACAAGAAGAAAAACCAAGAAATTACTGTCTGGGGTTTACTAAGATGACCATATGACCAACATCCATTATCCAAATTTGCTTGACTTTAGTGCTTTTTCACCTATATAGCTTTCAACGATTCCAGCTGCAGCAAACAATTCAGCAGGTGCTTTTCCGGATTTAGCTGAGACCCTGTCTTCTTAGCAAGCTACTATAATTTTCTCTGATCAAATCAGAAACCGTTTCCTAATAATATTTTCTAGTTCTATAATGACAAAAGTTTTGCTCATATTAAAATATTTGTATAACCTGCTGGTTTAATCATATCCAATGCCAGTAACCTCTCCTTATCTTCTCGCAGTGATAACCAGAATTCGACTTTAGCTGTTTCAAATTATGAGTTGTTTACTCTTAAAATTGAGAAAACTGAAACCAGAACTAAATGAAAATAGTTTGGCAATAAATATTTTGCATTTATTTATTTGAATTATGTTATAATTTTACAAAATTCAAATTGTTTATCTTCATTATCCCACAGTGTTTTGAAATGTTTTATACTCTACATTTCTTTTTGTTTGTGACACTTGACATTCCCTCACAAACAAACACACACGTTCACATACAAGTTGAAAAATTCAGATATATCAAAAACTGTTGTACACCAAGGCTCAGCTTTCAAGCATGTAGGTATACAATAACAACATTTTATGTGATGCACGACAGGAATCAATAAACTCCCTTTTAACTCAAGGTGAGATTGCTGTTAGGTTTTGGTAAAAACCAGTGCAAAATATTTTGAAATACTAAAGGCATCAGCATTAAAATAAGATATAATCTACTTTGTAAACACAAATTAAGGTATGTGTTCAGTGTCTTATAAAGTTTTGATGAGGCTCCACCTCCATTCATTCTGAATATTTCGATTTTTTTTCCTTTTTTCTGAAATGTTCCTAGTTATTACAATGGCTTTTTTCTCCTTCGTAATCAAGTTTATGACCAAGTAACGAAAAAGCGGTAATATTTCCAATAGCCAGCCATGTGATTTCCTTTTATTTTTAAAATACAAGTTATTTCATTTTTATCAAAATTGGTTTAGTAGTTGTTCTTGTACGATGCCGAGTGTGTTTGTCTAGAAAACTAATAATATAATGCAAATAAACATAACTATTTCAAAGTCAGTACTTTCCAACTTCTGACATCAGATGATTATTTATGACGATTAATAGAACATTAAATAATTATGCAGGAGAATGATAATACATAATACAATTTTAATATAGTATTTTAAGGAGTCATTAGTAAATGTGACTCTTCCTTTGTGTATTTCAGATTGAAAAGTACAGACGGAAAGGAGAACATTAAATGTGCGTTTGTATATTATGTATAGTCCCGAACTTATGCCTTTTTTCGTAGATTTATATCTAAACATGTTTTCCTATTATTAAAAATCGCTGTATTTTAAAGACTGCATATAAACGTTAATAGAAATTTCATGAAGAATTCTATAGAAATTCAGCTTGAAGATTCTTAAAACACTGACCGGCTGAAAATCTTTCATTGGCAGAATTGCTGCAGATTATATACATATATATATGTGTATGTATAAAACAATCTATGGAGCTTCTCTGAGTGGGTATTGATGTAAAATACCCATGAGGTTCAGGTGCAGTAGACCTCTTCCTCCATTCTATAGAGGTAATGGTTTGTTTGTTTGTTTTGAATTCCGTAGAAAGCTACTCGAGGGCTATCTGCCCTGGAGGTAATGGAATTTACATTTTGAATTCAATGTAAAAGTTTAAATGGAAAATATACATATCATATTATATAATAACATTTGGCATATAAAAAGTGCTTGCTACTCGCTATTACATGTGTAATACAACATAAAAAACTCCTTTTTTTTAATGATAACTTTATTTATTTTCATTTTTCAAATCAAGATACCACAAATGTTAAATATATACATATGTATATGCTAATTTCGCTAAACTAAAATTACTACTACTTTTGACAAACGCCATCTTGTGGTAAATTTGTTAAGACGCCAAACCGGTATTCTGTCGGGTGAAGTTAGTTGTAGTTAATCGATCGTCTGTTCGCAGTAGTTAAGACTTCAGAGATGGCAGAGAAAGAAATACCAGAAAAAAAAACAAAATGGCAAAATGCAAGAGAATTTATATGGAATCCTCGAACACGACAGTTTTGCGGAAGAACAGGAACTAGTTGGGGTAAGTTTTTAAAATGTTATTGTTTCATCGAGTGTGTTATTTTCAAAGCCTTAAGATACTGGGTCAGCAAAATATTATCTGACGTTTGTTCCACATTTAATCTTTAAATACTGCTTAAAATTTCTATCTTTGTAGAAAACCTTTATCTGAAAAAATTCAAAGTTATATTTTGCAGCACTGCTGTCCTGGCATTTATATAGAACATTGTTGCAGGTGATAATTATCAGTTATGCATCATACCTAAATTTCAAAAAACTGAATTTTCATACACTCAATACTGTAAGTTTCTAGTACTGGTACTACCCTACAATATAATTAAAATGTTGTAAATTAATAAAAAATGTATTTTTCTATTATGGTATTGCTAGTTAATATAAAAACCAATTACACTTGCAGGGTTAAGACTTAATTATTAAAAGATGTTTGTAATGTGTTAGCGTGCTAAATAAGCCTTTGAATTATTTGAATTTTTTATCAATTTTAAATACCTCTAATTTCCCTTACATAAGAAACATTTTGGCAGGTTCTAGCACATCCAAGAATAGCTCATGGGTAAGAAGTAAAAGTCATTTATAGTGCGAAGACTATTTTCTATACCTATGTGTTGCACATAGCAGACTTGATCATACTTGTGACTTTATCTATACGAGCTTGGTTATTTTGTTTTCATTTTTTAACAATTTTTAAATTCATTCTGTGTTATATGAATATTCGTGTGTTTTCATGTAAACAATAAGAGAACTGGTTTTATTACTAAAAAAAATTCTGAAATTTGTTGACGGTAATCTTTCTCCTTTGTTATACAGAACATTTTATAAAAATAGTGTTTGAGTTCAGAAAATGTCAATGTTGTTAATAATGTACTAAACTCCAGTTAAACATTAAAAATGACATTTAGTTTAGTGCAAAGTCTTGGGTTATTAATTGTAAGTAAGTTTTAGGTTTATATTGTATAACTTTGTCATTGTTCAACTTTATACTGTTTTAAACAGAATTAGCAAAGAAAAGAGTAATTAATACATCTAATTTGTATCCTTTTTTAGCGTTTTCATTAGCGCGGTTGATTTCTTCTCGTTTAAATTGCTTATGTTAATAAAATTCAATGATTTCTTGAATATTATAACCTCCTCTTTCTGTATTGTTTCACAACGCTTGATTTTTAAATCGGGGACTAATACATGTGAGATTTGTTTGCGATTTTAGACGCAAAAGTTTCAACACTCAAATTTCAAAAGTTATGTCAGGCCAGAAATCAAAACAAAGAAAATAATAAAAGCAAAAAAGACGAAAAATTTGCTCAAATTGTTTTTCTTTCTTGGTATGTTTTACTTTTATGCCTATCTGGGTAGAAGCACATGGATATAATAATTAAAAGTATCTATTTTTCGATTAAGTGTAACTAATGGCTTATTTTGCTTCGAACATTCGCTATAATCTCCAGACTCTATTCTCGATAAGTTATCTTGGCCCGGCATGGCTAAGCGCATAAGGCGCGCGACTCGTAATCCGAGGGTCGCTGGTTCGTGCCCGCATCGCGTCAAACATGCTCGCACTCCCAGCCGTGGGGGCATTATAATGTGACGGTCAATCCCACTATTCGTTGGTAAAAGAGTAGCCCAAGAGGTGGCGGTGGGTGGTGATGACTAGCTGCCTTCCCTCTAGTCTTACACTGCTAAATTAGGGACGGCTAGCACAGATAGTCCTCGAGTAGCTTTGTGCGAAATTCCAAAACAAACAAACAAATCGATAAGTTATTGCAAAGCGGTAACTTGCATTGTTTGCTCTCGATTACCGTCGCCAAAATTGACTTTCTGTGTTACCTTCTGTAAATGTTATTATTTAAGGTTGTTTATGCATTTTAAGTAAAATGATTAAGAAAATACATTATGATCTAATTTTTGAGTACTATCCCCATGTTTTATTATAAAATTGTGATTTGCTTAGAAATGTTAAAGTTTATCCAAATATTTTCTGGATTATATTTGTGTTACCAGTATTCTTTTTACTTGAATATTGTAATATAGTACTTAGATATACCTTTTAAAGGACCTAATAATGTGTAAAACGTTAAGTACTTTTAATATTTGGAAAATTTGCTGCTGCAGTTTCAAAAACGTATGTAAAATAAAAAGTGGGGAGCTTAAGTTGTTTGATTTTCATAGCCAAAAGTAAACCAACATTTGCTTAAATACTGGGCAGATTTTAATTTAAGATTCTTCCTCTATAAAAACTATTGTACTAGAGTTCTGTACCTTAAGAACTAAATATCGTTTACAGTTTGACTTCAAGTTGAATGTGTATTTTTAAATGTTTGTGATTATGCAGTTCCAGTATTATTCAAAAATTTCAGCAATCGAAAATAAATAGAAAAATAGATTTTTGTCAGTTTTTCTGAACATTGAATTGGAAGTATATTAATTTTTGTCCAATTCAAATTACCAATAATTACTTAAATAAGTTAAAAAGGTTTAATATTAAACTTAGCCTTACAAGGAAAAAATCTATTAATAATAGTGAAGACAATTTTATGTGGTGTTGTCAATAGCAATGGTGAGCTTAAATTTTTCTCTATGAATATTCAGCAGTATTTAATACAGTAACTTGATTTTTTTATGCCTGAAGATCAGTCTCTGAATGTCGCTGCATGACTAAGTAGTTAAGGCACTCGACTCGTAATTTGAGGGTTGCGGGTTCGAATACCTGTCGCACCAGACATGCTGGCCCTTTCAGCGGTGGAGACGTTATAATGTGACTGTCAATCCCACTCTTCGTTGGTAAAAGAGTAGCCCAAGAGTTGGTGGTGAGCGGTGATGACAAGCTGCCTTCCATCTAGTCTTACATTCTTAAATTAGGGACAGCTAGCGCAGATAGCCCTCGAATAGCTTTGCGCGAAATTTAAAGCAAACCAAACCAGACTCTGAATAAGTCAGAATAATTGCTGTACTTCATCTGAAAAGAAGCAATCAGTATGATTTAAAAGTATTCAACTATAGTTCTTGTAGAAATAGATAATGATAACGTAATTAAGTCAAGCTATTGATAATAGGATATAAACCTTAACCTCTAGAGAGAAATCACTGGTTTTTGCTTTCAAGATAGCCCCCCAGTGGCTCAGCGGTATGTCTGCGGACTTACACGCTAAAATCTGGGTTTCGATACCCATGGTGGGCAGAGCACAGATGGCCCATTGTGTAGCTTTGTGCTTAATTCAAAACAACAACAACAGCTTTCAAGATTATTTCTCATATTTAATAATCAATTTTAAAGTTTTGTTTGGTACGTTGGTTCACCAGTGCTTGATTTTAATTCTTTGTTAGTTTCTCCATTTAGGTCTATTATAAGCTGTTATAATACTGGCTTTTAGGAAATTATCCAATATCCGCATTACATCTAAGTAATAACATTACGAAACTAAGTTTTCAGTTCCTTTTGTGAGAAGTAATTAAAATACATTTGTACAAATTGAGGTGTAACCATAACTGTTAAGAAAATATTAGTTAATAGCTCGCGTATAGCAACAGAAACTGATAAAAGTAAGTTTTTGGTATCAGCATATTTGTTTTTTTTAACAGTATCAAAATTACCTCTGTATTTAACTTTGAACAGAATAAACGTGTTAGATGCGTTAGTGTTAAATCAATTTTATGATTTATTGGTATTTATATTGAGCTTATTCTTATAACCGCACAACAGTTTGATAACTTCGATATTAAATTATCGTTATACAAGTCTGTTTTTTGTAATTTAGTTTTCAAGATGATTCTTATAGATGTAAAACCATAAAAATGGTGTGTGGTCATGTTGTAATTTTAAGAGAAAAACCACAATATATTGAACGTTAGATCCACGGAAATAGTATGTTTCAGACTGGATATTTGGTAAACTGATAATGCAACATTTATAGAATTTCTTTTTTCCACGAAGTCCCTGAAGTAATTTTGCTCTTTGGACTTCCCTGTTGAGTGGGAGAATTAGTTTTAAAATAAAATAACACTGGTTTACAAAAAAATATTTTTTGTCTGAGGCAAGAATGTGAATAGGTGTTTTTTACTAATTTGGGTGTGCTGAATTCAAATTTATAAACAGTTTTGCTCTATTACCTCTAGTTTTTTGGCTTTTAAATAGTCTCATTTTAGTATATACAGAGTATATACGTGCTTATTTCAACAGTTGCAGCAGCTTATTACAGATAAAACAGGATAGACAAAGAACATTGACGGAATAAATATACTTGGATGACACAATGTACACAATTCATAGTACCGCAGACAGTTAGAAGTGTGCTTTCTTAGATGATCTGGTGTATTTTGCCTCCGGGATGTCACGCAAGAGCATCCAGCAGAAGTCTCCCATCATGCTTGGGTTCCACTTGCCTTGGTAGTTGCTCTCCATCTTCGTAATGTCTTGGTGGAATCTTTCTCCGTGCTCATCACTCACTGCTTCAAAGTTTGGAGGGAAGAAGTTGAGGTGGGAATGGAGAAAATGAATTTTGAGTGACATTCGGCATCCCATATCCTCATAAGTCTTCAGCAACTTCTCAATACAGGCTTGGTAATTTGGTACGCGTGTGGTACCAAGGAAGCCACTACAGACTGACTTAAATGCTTCCCATGCTCTCAGTTCCTTTAAGGTAAGAAGCTTCTCAAAATCAGGATCCTTCAGCACTTCTCGGGTTTGAGGTCCGACAAAGATGCCCTCTTTGAGCTTATCAGCACTGAGACCTGGGAACACAGTAGACAAGTGTTGGAAGGCAGCACCATTTTTGTCCATGGCCTTCACGAAATTCTTCATCAAACCAAGCTTGATGTGAAGAGGAGGAAGAAGCACCTTCTTCATGTCATCCAGAGGATTCTCCTTGACGCTGTGTTCGCCAGGAACGAAAGTGCTTCTAGACCCTCAGTCTTTCTGCTTGTAATGCTGGGATACAGCTCGACTATCCCGGAGACAGAGAAAGCAACTGTACTTTGTGAAGCCCGCTTGCATACCCATAAGAAGACCAATGACTTTGAGCTCTCCACACAGATTCCACTGGTACTGGTTGTACTTAACAGCTTATAAAAGAAGCCCCATATTGTCATAGGACTCCTTTAGATGGACAGAGTGTACAGTGGGAATGCTGGAATATTTATTCCCGTTGTGCAGAAGCACAGCCTTGAGATTTCGCTTGGAAGAGTCTATGAAAAGACGCCAATCTGAAGGATTATGTGGAAAACCAAGGAAAGTGAACAAGCCAGGTACATTTGTGCAGTAGCACAACTTGTTCTCCATGTCGAAAAATGAAGCAAGGTCTTTGTTCCGATTCGTGAAACTGGTGATCCTTACGTCTTCCTGGACTAGGTTCCACTGTTTAAGCCGAGAAGCCAAGAGCTCTGACTGCTGTTTTGACAGATACAAATCACGAGCAAGGCCATTCAGGTCTCCTTGCGTGATCCAGTGTGGCTCGTTGCCACTTGTTCCTGAATAAGAGTCAGTATCTTCGGAAGAGATTGACTTGGCAGAATCTTCCCTTGGAGGCATTTCTTCATCTGATGAGGAAAGATCCTTATTTACTGGAGGTGTTGGGACAGGAAGATCATCTGAATGGGGAACGGGTCTCATAGCAGATGGAAGGTTGGGATATTTAATCTTTTTTCTAGAAGATGCATTGAAACCAGTTATATTTGTTAGACAAAAATAACAATCATCTGCATGGCTTCGTGGCTCTATCCAAACCATCGGAACTGCAAAGTTGAAAAAAAAAGTGAAATTAAATCATATGTAAGGCAATAATAATTATGTGCGTCGTTGGAAATTGTTATACAAATATATACGCAAAAGATTGTGTAACATAATTGTCGAGGGACACCAACCTCCTGCGCTGACTGCCAGGCTGTTGATTGATGAGACGTGTTGGCTACGCTTAACTGACAAAATCCGTTTTGATATAATGTAATGCTATCACTTACATTTATTGCATAATAACTAAAAAAGAAGACATAAGTCACACAATATTAGAAATTAACCCTGAATGCATATACGCC
The DNA here is from genome assembly GCA_011833715.1 of Carcinoscorpius rotundicauda. NCBI lineage: Eukaryota > Metazoa > Arthropoda > Merostomata > Xiphosura > Limulidae > Carcinoscorpius > Carcinoscorpius rotundicauda. Next base: position 46,897,060 of record CM022401.1, read on the forward strand.
TTTATGTACAGTATGCATATCTAAAAAACTAGAGGTGATGAGTAAAAATGGATTTCAAATCTGAATTCAGCACCCCCAAATTAGGTTAAAACAGCTATTTTTGTGCTTGCCTCAATTTCTTTGTAAACCAGTGTAATCTACGACAGTTCCGCACGCATTATGTCGTCGCGGAGAACGTTTTATTACGTAAATATCAAGTTAAAAAATGCTATACTACACCGTGATGTTACTGTTACAATTTTACACGATTGGTAATGTATTTGTTTCACGTTAAATCCAAATCATTCAAATAGGAACCATAAAACAGTAAATTATTATATGGTTTCTCAATGTGTGGGTAGTGAGTTATCTTACTTCTTGCATTCAGTAAGAGATAGAACATAACTGACTGAAAAACCATTCTCGAAGACTCAAGAGCTTTCTGTCACTGGTTGTTTGAATAGTAACATATTACCTCACATTGCATAACAGATTATATGTACAGACAGCTGAAAATTGCAGGTACGAGCTGTATCAGTTCCCATATACACTGATGGCAAGAATTCCAACAGATCTTGGGAGCTTGACAATTTAACTGTTTTTTTTATTTGAATTTCGAGTAAAGCTACACGAGAACTATCTACGCTACCTGTCCGTAATGTAGTAGTTTAAAGCTAGAAGGAAGGCTGCTAGTCATCATCACTCACCACTAGCTCTTGGGCTACTCTTTTACCAACGAATAATGAGATTGACCGTTACATTATAACGCCCTCACGGCTGAAATGTCAAGCATGTTTGGTGTGACGGGGATTCGAACTCGCAACTCTCAGACCACGAGTCGAGCGTTATAACCACTTGGCCATACCATACAGACGTGAACTATAAGATTCGATGGTTTATCACCGTGCAAAATATTACATGAATATTAAAGGTTTCATGCTTATTTTGTGTTACAGACACGATCGTGTTTAATGTTGACTAGAATAACTTTGGTAAACTGTTTACTTTAAAAGACTTTCATGTAACGCTACTCACTCGTTAAGTAGCGTTTATCTGCCATACTGCGAATCAAGCAAGTTAACAGATACAGCAAATTTATAATATGCCACATAAATTGAAAATTACCTTAGCTCTGATATAATGCATATTACTTGATAGAGGTAAAATCACGGCAAATAGTAATGTTTACACTATTAAAGATTAACTAATGTAACCATTTCTGCACTTCTAAAGATTTAATTTTTTATTAACTTTTGTATCTGCCTCAAGAAGGAGATTTTGTGGCTCGCCAAAGAACCTTACACAGACACCTACAAAGGTTTTTAGTACTCAGTGTTTGAATATCAATGCAAAATATCTAAAGAATCGTTTGCCCTCACTGATTAAAAGAATTGAATCTACGTCTACTTTCATCTCTGTCCCTGCCACTCCTTGCGTTGGCTGCCTGGTTCCACTTCCTTTAGCTTTGTATTCAGGTATTTACTCAAGTCCATCCTCTTCTGCAGTCCTGAGAAGTAAAACGACCATTCGCTCACGTCCTCAATCATAGGAATCTTGCCTACTTGACCCAGAGCAGGATCCATGGAGATCAGTAGACCTTTATCCAATAAAGATAAAAAGCTTGGTTAAAAACAGGAAAGAGTTCCCTCGCCACGGTCTTCTCCACCTAAATAGAAAAGAGCGCTCTAATCCAGTGGAACTGTTGGGGTTTTCGTTCAAATATACATGGCATTAAGGATTTAATTGATTCTTAACATCCCATGTGTTTTTTCTTACAGAAAACGCTTCTGAAACATGCTAATACAGTCACCCTTCTGCAGTTTCCTTTGTACAAAAATTATAAGTTGTGTGATGAACGAGTGCATGGTGGGACGGCAGTGCTGTTTCAGTAGCATGTGTCTACTCTGTATTTTGCCAACTGATGCATACTTTGAGGCTGTAACCATCTATGCTTTCTTGAGTCGTACTATTGCTATTTGTTCTCTCTACATGGCTCACAAAGAAATCTATGGTCAGTCAGACCATGATGCCCTCATTGAACAGTTACCTTCTCCTTATTTAATCCTAGGGGATTTTAATGGACATAAACCCTCTGGGGTGTTTGATATTGTTGGGAGAAGTCGTTCCATAGAGCATATGCTCTTGGATCACAATCTTTTTTCTTGTATACTGGTTATTATACTTATTCTCAAGTGCCTATTCAGTCTTTTACTGCTATTCATCTTTCTATCTGCTCCCTTTTACTTCTCTTATTTTGTTGGAAGTTTAACAGTGATAATTTTCCTATCATTTTGAGAGAAACTCTCCGTGGCCAGTGCTTCCTGACCCAAGTGCGTCGATAGAAGCTGGACCAGGCTCAACTGACCCTCTTTCATTGCTCTCTCAGAACCTTTTCGTGCCACCGTCTGTAAACCATCGATAGATGACTGCATAGTAGCAGTGACTGATTGTATTATCCAGGCAGCTGCTTAATGGTTTCAAAACCTCGACATGTTTCTCATCGTGTCCTCGTCCCTGGCGGAATCATACTTGCCAAATGGCAAAGAAAGCTCAAAAATCCCACACATTTAAACCACATTCCATTTCAGTGAGCCCATGCACGTGCACGGCCAGTCAGACGTCGAAGCCAGAAGAAATCTTGGATTAAATACACCTCTAGCATCTCTTCTACCACCAGTTCCAAAGTCATATAGGATCGGATTGAAAAGGTTAGTGAACAGTATATTTCTGCCCCCATTTTGATCTTGCTCACTGATAGCCAGGAAGTTGTTGGTACCCAGAGCATCGCCAATACTCTGAAAACTTTTCTCATGCATCTAGCACTTCTGTTTCATTCTCCACCTTTTTAGTCATCAAGACACAGGCAGAGTAGTCGCATCTTTTATTGGAAATTGATCATCTCTATGACTACTATCGCCCCTTTATGCTGGTTGAACTCAAGCTTGCTCTTCATCTCTCTGGCAATACATCAGTCAGATCCGATAATTATTAGATGTGCCATCTATCTCCTATCTTTCTTGCTATTCTTCCGGTTGTATTTAACAAGATCTGACAGAAGAATGTTTTCCAAAACCTTTTGCATGCAATTTTGCCACCAATGAGGGTATTCACCCAGATACCGAGCTCCATGTTAAAGAAGTTGTGCCTTACATGGTCTCTGAGCCAGGGTTCTTGAGCCTTATCTTTGATCATAAGCTGATCATTATTCCACACATCAAGCAGCTACATGCGATGTGTATAAGGTCACTGAACTTTCTCTATGTCCTCTCTTCCACCTCTTGGGAAGTAGATCGATGTTCTATGCTTATATCTCTATTGTACCCTTATTCAGTTAAAACTGGACTATGGATCTCTAGTCTATGGCTCTGTCATGACCTCAGCTTTGAAGATGCTGGACCCCCTTTATCATCATGAACTTCCACTCTGGAAAGGGGCTTTCCACGCTTCTCCAATTCTGAGTTTATACATTGAACCTCATGAATCAACTCTATACTTTCGTCTTTACTGTATGATTCAAAACATTGATTCTTACCACAGCATCCCAATTAGGGTTGCGTTTTCCTTTCTCAGTGGACCATGCTTTTTCAGAATAGATGATTTACCATTGCTCCTTTTGGCTTTCGTATTCAGGTACAGTTTATGAATTGGGTCTGCCCTTGCATAACATTGCTGTATCCATTGGCCAGCCCATCCCACCATAGCTCATTACAATCCCCCAAATGTGATCTTTTTTTGAGTCATCTGAGAGGCAGATACTCTGGATTGGAAGTATAACCTTTTATTTGTCAAACATCTTTTGAACCATCCTTCCATTTCCACCTGACTTTGAGCTATCTGTATAAATGGAACTTGTGTTCGACAGTGAACACAAACAATAAGGGGATTCTGTGTGTAACAACCAAATTTTGTCATTTCTTTTGCTCTTGATCACATCGGAGGTATTCAGTACGTGAACTGTACTATTTATACTGACTCGCTTAGCTCTATTGGCCCTGTAATTGCTTCACCAATTTAAACAAACACGTATTCCAATTATTTTCAAAACTATATTTGAGCTAGTTGACATGCATATCATAAACACCACATATAATTATCTCTTTTATCAAGAGTCCGCTTATGTCTATTCAGTTGACAAGCCGAACTATCTTTCCCTCGCTCTATCGCACTTGTATTTGGTGTATAATGCACTTACAATTATGGCGTGAATTACCACAGTAATATATTGCTCTTCTGGTGATCATATAATTCTCGCATTTCGGATATCATCTGTTCCTTTTGTCAAATTGCACTCGGACTGGTTCAATTACTTTAGAACTTGCTTTGACTTAAACCACACTTTTTATCTCTTTTAAAATAGTTAATTTTACTGTAAGTATTAAGCCTTTCACTCCTATGGCAGTTAACTTTACGTTCAATTTTTCTTTGGTCGAACTTCTGCTTCCCGCGACTTCACTATCTCGTCGTCTTTTCCCTCTGCTGTTCTCGTCCGTCTCACAATATTTGTATAGTTAACTTAATCGCTTACTCGCTTTCTTGAATTGTGTTTGCAACATCAGTAAATTTCACGCGACGTTCGGTGAGTTCATAATGAATAAATTATAAACATAAAGTACAATTCTTCCTGAGTTACATAACTAAACTTCTCGTAACATTTTTAATCGCTTTTAGTTCTCTTGTTATGAAAATTAATCATGCAATATTCACTTACAAAATTAATTAATAATACCTACACTAAACAGTTATGACAATCAGGCATTTCTCCCTTTAGAGCTCGTAAAATGTAAATTCCATTAGTGGGTTTGTTACACCGAGAAAATGACATGATGAAAAGTTTAAACAGTCATCTCTTGTGCTGAAAGAAGCCTTAGATCTGCTTTCATTATCCATTTTGATTTACCAAATTCCAAATGTTATGTCTAATGCATGGAAGAAAACAGGCATGGTTTAGTGTTTGTGGACATTCATCTGAACGTGTCAGCATAAGTTATCACGTTCGCCCATCTAATATCAATGCAAGACCTGACTATATCTTCATTCTTCCTGACAATCACTATTGGAAATAACCGAGCACTTCCTGAAGACTGTATGATCCTTTCCTTTAAGATATACTGTATTTCAGCACTTGATTATATCTCTGATGCTTCAGAGAAGTCTACATATAATTTTTTTGATTGGTTCTAGTAATAAAATTGTGTAGGCGTGGAAATTATAAAATATAGTAATAGTGAGAACTCGCTAAGTTTTAAACAATTCTAATGGTAAACACGAAAATAACACTTTGGGCAATAACCCTTCGTTGGGTTTCCGGTGAAAATAAAACTGTTAATTGAAGAATTAGGATGTTCCTGTAGTTAGTCTAGATGTGTGCAAGATTCTGAAGTAGTTATGTGTTGATAACCATGCATTTGCTTATAGATGCAATGTGGCGAATGCAACCGTAGCATTATTGTTAGCATCTTTTACTTCTATTTTCTTTACCATCCCAATGGTCTAGTAGTACAACTGATATTATCCAATTTTATAAAGTAGCAAAACACTAGCTTCACCCATTTCTAGACAAAATTTTGTGAATTAATGCTGACAGTTGCCAATTCACGTGTGGGTTCTATAATTCCATTACACTATTAATACACCACACTTTGTCCATATCATGAATAAGACAGTTTGTCCATGGTGAAGTCACTGCTGTTGTCACTACAAGCTTCTTTCTCTGTACCTTGCAGCTAGTTCGATGTTATCTCTTTGTTGAATCACAACAGAAGCTGCCACAGTAATATATCTTTCACACCCTAGTGCTGTTGCATCATTTCACTTGAAAGCCCTTCCACAAAGTTGTCAGCGAAGCAAGTGTCATGTGACATTACAGAAGAAGCCTTACTTTATAAGTGCACATGTTGTTAGGTACAGCTAAGCTGATGACCAAGCTTTGGTTTGATACTATTCTTCTGAATGTTGATGTCACTCTGATGAATTGCTTTTTTCCACATGTTTGAACATCGAACAGAATTCAGTAACAAGTGTCTCGTACTTGTTCCTCACTAAAGTGCTTGATGAAATTTTGGTTGGACCCTTTAAAGTCAGAACCCAGCCATCGCCCAACCTGCAAATTTTAATTCATATAAACTATGTATTATCACATACTGGGCATTTCAAACACCACGCTTTCTGTCCAGACAATATAACGTTATGAACTATGTTGTGACGTGTTTAAAACCATTTGTACATGATCTGAAACGGGTGCCATGTAGCGTGGTAATAGTGCCATCATAACACCACATGGCTACTTAGTGTGTGTTGACTTCCACATTGTCATGTTGATCTACACATTGAGTTTTGTAATATTGTATGCACCAGCTTTCTGAATTGCAACAGTTTGAACAGTGGAAGTTACTTTATATAAATGACTGAGGAGTTTAATCTTAGTGAAACTTTCTATAATATGTTCGTGTTCCAAGCAGTCTACTTTCTTGAAATGCTTATTTACTGTACCTTTGAATGTCATTGTAGTAGTCTGCTTTGCTTCATTTGCGTGGGAACTGTGATCATGTTCAGAAACTCTTCACGACTTTCAAGCCATCATAAGACGGATAAAATCGACATTTATGTTTGTATGAAATTCATTTAGTGGTGTCGCATTCACTGTAGGCTTGTACATAAATTGTACTGAATTTAAAGAGCTAGATGATTAGTTATTAACTATAGCAACGAATCTGTTATTTCCTGGGTCTTACCATAAAACACAACCAAGCTCTTCGAGTCTTCAGTAATTCTCCGTTACACCGAGATGGGCATTTAAATAGTTGTGTATTCTTGGGTACTAAAAGTCCAGCAACTGATTAGCCTGGGAGGTGTGTTAAATATAATGCTTCTAGTAAATGTATAAATCATAAATCCCTAAGTTCTCATTTAGTACAGTTCTTAGATATTTCCATTAAATTTTGTATTAAATGGAATAGAATTAGTGATTTTACTTGTAGCGCGTTAATTTAATACTTTCTCATACATGCTTCGAAATACCAATATAACCTGCAATATTGCACATAAATTTGGTATTATTCTGGTGAATGCTTTATTAAAGAACGTAAGTGACAAACAGAATTTGTCCTTCGTTTTTCTTCTAAATTTAAAAAAGAGGAAGCGATAATCTCTGGGTTTACAATATTTGAAGTTATTGATGTCCTATATTTAGTTGTAACTCGCTTTTGCAATTTTATTGTTTTTGTAAGACGCTTAAGTCTTACTTCTAAGGTGAGCTTTGTTGTTGATAAGCGAAAAACTAAACAGAAAAAAAAACTACAGTTTATCCACCACGAGCAACTGAAGTCAAAATTTCTGCTTACTTCTAAGCCACCAGGGAAATTTAGGGCTGAGATGACGGTAGGATATGGAATAATTATGGTGCTGTGTGTATTCTGCATGGACATTGTGAACACTTTAAATATCTGTGTTATTTCATATATGCCCTTTTTACTAAATTTGTACTTTTTAGGTGATAATGTTTCTAACTTTTGCATGATAGTTCATAATTTAGGGCGAAAATGTTTATACTTGTAATTTCCGAGTGTAATAATTTAATTCAGCTTAAAGAAGTTATCAATAATATTGTAATATTTTGATGATACAGTTGAAAAGTATGAGTAAAGCTTGTAATTTTTTTTCATGATAATTTGAGTCTGTTTCCTTCGGTATGAATAAGTCGGTTTCTTTCACTTTATAAAAAAAAATGATTGCATAGCTGTCATGTAGTAGATTTATGTAAAATATCGTGCAGGTTTCTAATTTCTGATAATTAGGTTTTCACTAATTCTTAAAATTAAAGTTAAAGACATTGTACCCAAGCTTAAAGTTTGCATTAGTTCTGCCTTCCTCTCTCTCTCTGTCTCTTCTTGCAAACAGTTATAACCTGAAATCGACATCAATTAAGCTTCTAGCAACTTTACTAAATATAACTTTGTTAGTGCGAATAACCAAGCAACGAAGTGTGTTTTTCGTATAGCAAAGCGACAAAGGGCTATCTGTTCAGCCCATGGAGGGAAATCGAACCCCTGATTTTAGCGTTGTAAATCCGGAGAAATACCGCTGTACTAGTGGGGGCAGCAACAAAGTACCAGATCGCATAGCTTTAGAGGAATGCGATAGAAAATCTTTTGCAGTTAACGTGCTTTTGTCACAAGTTGTATACCTATAATTTTGTTATTTGTATTTTAAAATAATTTATTTACCATTTTCATCAAACATTCTAGAAAGATAATACATGTATAAAATTTTCACTTCGTACTGTAATAGACTAAGCTGACAAAGAACGTACCGATAGTCTTTTTTTTTTGTTCCGAGAGCCATTTCTGCCACCGTGAACTTTTATTTTTAGCCAGAACTACTGTTGATTCTGATGTTATAAATACTCCACGTGTAGTAAGTCAGTCACATGTACCGACTTTCTGGATTTGGTCGAGAGACTAAAGCTATGCCACCTGGGCAAAATTATTTTAATTTTACGTAATACATGTATAGTTAGAATACGAGCTAACTGCTTACGTGCTACTCTAATGAGGATATCAACAAAAATTCCATTACTCAGAAGCTTTGAAACATCGTAAATGAAAAGGATATGTCGACAAGAAAATCAACTTTTGTTATACAGCAGTAGAAACCGCTAATAAAATATCACATGAACAGTTGTGTGAAATTACAGTATAAAGTGGTAGGAAACGAACTTAAGGCTGAGTTCATTCTTAAGTTATAAACAAAAACTGTAAACTAGACTCCCACTTTCCACTCAAGATGTTCATGCTTGCACCACCTAACACTGAGAAACATTCCTAAAATTAAGTACGAGTATTCTACATTCCACAGATATAAGCATACCTAAAAGTTGTTATTAATTTAATCACAACAGAAACCGTTTTTCGAGAGTAAATGAGTGTGTTAACATTCAGATAATCAAAGATATCTATCATGGACAAGTTTTCTGATTCAAGAGCACGTGTAATATAGGAATACAATCATAAATGATATTGATGAAAGACATTTTTTTATTCTTTGTCAGAAAGTAGCTTATCAAAATAAATTAGTCTTAGAGAGGTTAGTGGTTATTTGTATTTAGAATGAAAATTTTATTGACAAACTTGTCTACCTGTAGAAATATTGTTTCATTTATTTGTTTTATAAAAGGAAGCTGTAATTTTCATATTTAAAGTTAACGCAGTTATTTGTGTGAACAAATGTGTTACAAGAATAGGTCACTTATTTTAACGTACAGAAAATGCAAGACCAAGTTTTCATAAAACACGTTAAGTTAAACCACACTTGTCATCATACATACAGAAGTCTTCAACCGTACGTGCAAGATAAGACCTTTATTTCTATTTTTCACTTTTGGTTTAGAGCTTCTATATTGTATCAGTAAGTAGACTAATCATGTGTTTTATATTTCTACATCGCATAATTCCGACTGCAGTATAATACTCGTAATTAAGAGTAAATGAAATTATTGTGAACTGCAGCTAATCTTTCAGAATTGTTTTATTTATTCAACGTTTCGGCCTTGTACCTTCGTCAGGATTATACTTTTTTTTTCAACGAGTTTTCAGTTTAAGATCATTGTATTCTACGAATGGTGTCATGTCTATGTATCTAATGTCTTGTGATCCAAAAGCCCATTAGTCATAAAACAACTGGCTTATTCATGGAGCAAGTTAGGAAAAGCAAGTAAAGAATCAGATAAGTCAAGAAAACTGAACAGTGTGTACAGAAAGGCGAGTAACATTTATAACAGAACAAATAAAACATTTCTAAATCTTCTTTCAGGCTCTTTAACTATTCTGTGAGGAAGCCGCAAGATCATTCAATGCTATTGTTGTGTGCTATCTCTGAATTGTTATTGTTTTAAAGTAAAGATTACCTATCCATTCACTAAGTAAAAGCAATATCTTATCATTGTACCCTTTCCAGAAAGACTGATAATCATATCTGGAACCAAAGCTCTACTCACCGTTTCCAACATATACAAGCAACTCATCATACATGGATGTCTAGTCAATGGTTACATTAGTTTCTAGACAAATTTTTCTTGAATGTTCATTTGCTGAATCTTTATTAGAATCGATGGTGTTTAGGATTAAAGGTGTCCATTTAAGAATAAAACCATGCACAAAAGTTTATCTTGGATGTTATCGTTCCTATTGTTACAGAACCCGTGGCACTTACGTAAACGATATAATTTAAGCATTATTTTGTTTAAAGAGCGAATATTTTACATAACAATGGTAATGAAAAACATGTAAGAAACATTTAAAAGAGCGTTGCGTAAAACACCTCCGTGCTAAAATAATGGGTGAGGTTGAGAAAAGTGTAGTTGTGGCACGGTGTGCGTAACTCCGATCCTTCTTTTAGTATTAAAATATAAAGAAAATGCTGCATTTTTGAGTAAGTGAAGAGAATCTGAGAATAGTTCAATCAACACTGGATATGTATGTGTGAATGTTTCAGCATCTTGTACTTTTTTGTAATAATGTATGTGATTTTAACTGCCTTTACTACTTAACGTTGCTTATTTATTAGACCTGGAATGTCCAAATGGTTCGTATTTTATTTGAAATTTGAAGCGAGTACTTTCATCACTGTTTTTATCAGGCATTTATTTACTGTTATTTCTTTGTTGTTGATAACGTGATTGCATGGCAGACAATGTTTCTAAGAGCGAATTCTTGTAATAATGTTTTGTTCTAATAAGGTGAGGTTTGTGTGCATCAGGAGTTTCTTCCTCTTGATAAAGCCGTCAGGTGAAACGTTGAGGAATCACATGCTACACTCCAGTAAGCTCTCCGCCACCTGAATTATTATGATGAGAGGAAAATTATACTGGAATGCCAATTTTAAGAAAACTGAGTTATGCTAAATATTCATGATATTTTGAAAAATTAAATAAAGCCATCATTTATATTTACCCATTACCTGATAACGTTTCACCATAAATATTATTGTTACACAAACGAACATCTTGCAAAGTAATAGGAAAATCGAAATGGCAAAGTTTGATAAAATTTGAAAATTAAAACGAGTAAGTAATGTTTTTGATGTTAACTTCAACAAATTGTTAAACTCGGGGGTCGTACATTATATTTGTTCAGTAATTCTTTCAGTGGTGTCTTGAATTTTTCGATCTAAAATTCGTCAGATCTTGTAGGAATGTTAAGCTTCTGTATTTTTACAACTTGATTTATGTCACAAATTTGTTCCTGGAAGTCTTTCACTTCCAATATTCGTATATTCTATGCGTTTTACTTGGTTTGTTATTTATTAAACTTTCATTTTACATTTGAAGAGTTAAAGTATTGCCTTTTGCGACATGTTCTGGTTGTGAACGCCAAGATAAGAAATATTTTAAGTCATGCCTGTTATATGATTTTAATTTCGGATAAAGGACATTTTCACAGCTTTGTGTTGTGTAATTGCTTGATCAGTTTGTTGCTAATATACGTATGGTATCACGCGTGTAGCTAAGGAATCCCAGACAGTACAATTATGTTTTTCTAGTTATTTCTTGAGTGTTTCTTCATTTTTATTTTTTCTTCCAATCGTTGAAAACGTTATTTACGTTCTGGTGAAGCCATTTGGCAGGCAACTGTTTAAACTCATTTGTTTTTTTCTATCATGGTTTTTTATGAGTGCATTCTGTGTATCCTGTGTAGCTGTCCCGTAAACACTTCTCTTACAAGAATTGTGACGCTCAAAGTGTAGAACTGCTGGTTTCTTCTCATTTATTTTTGTATATAGATGCATGTAATTATCATACTTCTTCAGAAATGAGGAAATATGATGAAGGAATTTTAATGTTAATATTTATAACTTAAGTATTGCTTGCCCAGTTTGCTTAATTTTGACTTTCGATTTTTATTTTAGTATGATGAGCCACATATTGAACCAAACGCTTCGTTCATAATGAATGTGGCGGACATAGTGTGGTTTAAATACAATTACATTTCTTCTTGACAATTCCAAATAGAAATAATGTATTATTAAAATAAATAACTACGTGTATGTATGTATATTATAGGCCTAACATAAATGTCTTATGGCAAGTATAGTTATGCTTCGAGATTAAAAAAGGCACAGCATAACAATGATCATGCAAGCTATTCATTCTTTATATGATAATTTTGTTTTGTTTATTTTTGAAATTCGAGCAAAGCTAGTCATCACCACCCACCGCCAATTCTTGAGCTACTCTTTTACCAACGAATAGTGGGATTGACCGTAACCTTATAACGCTCCCACGGCTGGGATGGCGAGCATGTTTGTTGCGACGGAGATTCGAACCCGCGACCTTCGGATTACGAGTCGAACACCTTAACATGCTTGGCCATGTCAGGCCCATTATATGATGATAACGTTTATATTGTTAATGCACGTGAAACGGGCTTTTTTGTTATAGAAACGACCACATGCATCATGCACTCTTATGCGTTTCTTATTTCTTGAAATACAGTGATCTTGATTTTAGTGGCGGTTCATTACAAGAAAACAAACTGCTCTCGATAAAGACTTAGAGTCAAAACGTTGAGCAAATAAAGATAACTTCGGTTATAAGATCTTATTTTTTCACTAACAAAATGCTCTTCTTAACAACAAGATGTTTAAATAATTATTCACATTAAATTTTAGTCGTGTTTTTGATTCTGGTGTTCATTTAAATGGCATTGTTTGAATCATGTTTATAACAACTTCATATTTTTTGCCCAATTTACAAAGATTTAGTTTTTATCGGCATCACCAGACTTGTTTTTTGAAGTTCAACAGCGTTTACAATGAACAGTTTCAATGAATAATTCTTATTTAGACATTTGCTCATAAAAATTAATTCTTATCAGTAAGTAAATTAACACAACTATTAACACTAAAATGTGTTTTTGTTGATTTTACGCAACTAGAATTTTATAACAAACCTTTATATTTGCTTAAATGAATTGTAACATTTCTCCATATTTAAACTGCAAAATCATTTAAAGAGAACGAACGTATATAAAGTAATAAGAACAAAAATACTTTACTTCTGTGCAGAAAGGTCCCTCAGTGGATGGTCAGGTGGTTAAGGCGTTCGACTCGTAATCCGAGGGTTGCGGGTTCAAATCCCCGTCGCACCAAATCATGCTCGCCCTTTTAGCCGTAGGGGCGTTATAACGTAATGGTTAATCCCACTATTCTTTGGTAAAAGAGTAGCCCAAGAGTTGGCAGTGGTTAATGATGACCAGCTGCCTTCCATCTAGTATCTTACACCAGTGTTGGAAGTTCTCAACGGGTGTTGTGGACATTGTGCCTGATGCTGGTGTTTGGGTATATTGCTCATGAAACCCTGGCGTTGCTGCATTGTCCTTGCATGACTTTGTAGTGCGTTCCCTTGTAGAGCTCCATGGTGGGTGGGGTCAGTGGGTACCGAAACTTTTCCTTTTTCCAATGGATCCTCCAAAAAATGTAAATAAAATTGTAAAAAAAGTAAGCGACCACGTCTTGAATACTCAGAACAGCAATCTTCAACATCAGTAACACACGTACCTCATTTTCTTATATTACATTCTCTTTCAGAAAAACCTTTAGGGCAAATGTCCCTTTTTTTATTCAAAAGGGACTAGAGGGACTTGCTGGCTCCAAAGTCAGTAAAGAAGCTTCGATCTGGTGACATATTGGTTGAAACATCCACATCCCAACACAGTGAATTCCTCTTGAATTCAAAGACAATTGGGGATATACCTATTGAGGTTACACCCCATGCTACTTTGAATTCTGCACGAGGAGTTATTGTTGAAAGGGATTTGAAGAACGTTCCCGAATCAGAGATTCTCACTGGTCTCTCCACTGAAGGTGTTTCTGCAGTGAGGCGCATCTCCACTCACAAAGATAGGGTTACACTGCCAACAAATACCCTCGTTTTAACATTTACTTCACCACGTGCACCTGCCATCATCAAGGCAGGTTATCTCATTTGCAGGGTTCGGCCATACATTCCAAACCCTTTTTGATGTTTCCATTGTCAGAGATTCGGCCACTCAAAGACATCTTGTCGTGGTTCCCTGAAGTGTGCTCGTTGTGGAGGCAAGGACCACGATGCCTATGACTGTAACATGAACCCTCATTGCGTAAACTGCAATGGTTCTCACCCCTTTTACTTTCATTCTTGCCCAAAATGGCTGGAGGAAAAAGAGGTGCAGCGTTTGAAGACGACACAACATTAGTTATCCTGAGGCTCGGAAACTGTTGTCCACAACTCCATCTCGGACATATGCTGCTTCACTTCATTCCACAACTACAGTGGGAGTGCAGACAGATCTCTCTGTGCCTTCAAGAGAATCGTTTTCAAAACAAATGAAAAGCCTTTTGACCTCCGTGGTTAAAAAAGTTGATGAATCGACTTCCACACCCATCTCTGTTCCTCCCATACCTTCCAACAAATCTCAAGATCCACGTCCTTCAGTTTCAAATACAGGCATTTCGTCTGATACATCATTTTCTCCCACCACAAGAGACAAAATAATTATTCGTTTGCGTCCTCAGTCACTGGATTCCTCTTCCAATAATAAAAACCTGCCCACTCGACCCAGAGCAGGATCTATGGAGGTTGATAGACCTCCTCCGATTAAAGACAGTAAAGAAAAAAGACGTGGTCGTAAACCGAAGGCTTCTCCAGCCAATGCGCCTACCCATCATTAAAAATGGCCACCTTGATACAATGGAACTGTCAAGGTTTACGTTCTAATCTGGATGATATAAAAACACTGGTTGCTTCCTTCCATCCCGTGTGTCTTTCCTCACAAGAAACATTTCTAAAACCTGCTGATACTCTCACCATTTGGCAGTTTTCTCTGTACAGAAATGACAAGTTGTGAGATGGTCGAGAACATGGAGGGATGGCACTGTTGGTTGATCAACATGTGCTCACCCCGTCTGTCACTCAACACACCCTTGGAGGCCGTAGCCATCAATGTTTCCTTAGGTCATACCATCACTGTTTGTTCTCTGTATCTGTCCCCTGGAGAGACATATGATCAATCAGACCTTGATGCTCTCGTTGAACAGTTGCCATCTCCAATTCTAATCCTGGGGGATTTTAATGGACATCATCCCCTCTGGGGAAGTGCTATTATTGATGGGAGGATCGATCTGTAGAGCGGATGCTCTCTGATCACAATCTTTCTCTTTTCAATACTGGTTCTTACACTTACTTTCATGCACCTAGTCAGTCCTTTTCCGCTATTGATCTCTCAGTTTGCTCCCCTTCATTATTCTCCCATTTTTTTATGGAGGGTTGACAGTAATCCACTAGGCAGTGATCATTTTCCGATCGTTTTGAGAGAGACTGGCCGTGGTCGATGCCACCCTAGCTGCGTGCTCCAGTGGAAGCTGGATCAGGCAGACTGGTCCACTTTCACTGTTCTCGCAGAACTTGATCCTGCCACCGTAAATCAGCCATCAATAGACGAGTGTGTGACAGCGGTAACTGACTGTATTATACAAGCAACTACTCAGTGTATTCCTAAAACCGCGACACGATATCCTCGTCCATGGTGGAATTCTACTTGCCACTTAGCACGGAAGGCTCAAAAATGGGCCTGGGATACTTTTCGCAGATATTCCACTCTTTCAAACCGCGTCGCTTTCCAACGGGCCCGTGCACATGCTAGGTGGGTAAGACGTCAAAGCCAGAAGGAATCTTGGATTGAGTTCACAACTAGCATATCCTCTACCACCAGTTCCCAGATCATATGGGACAAGGTTCGAAAGGTCAGTGGGCACTACAATTCTGTCCCTTTCTCGATCTTACTCTCGAGACCTCCATAGGTATGGAGATATCAGCCACATTTTACTTTCTTACCATCGTTACAATTCTCAACGACGGCAATATTTTAAATATGTTTTTTCCCAAGGTTTATCTGTAACATTGGACAGTGTTATTGGTGATGGTGACATTGTCCACCTTGATAAAGTTTTTAGTTTTTTAATGGCCATTAATCTTTTTAATCTCATTTAAGTGTTGAATATTTATTCATTACACCTTCTTAATTGTGGTTCTTTTTTATAGTTTTCATTCTCTCTAGTTCAATTTGACATTGGAAAATGGCCAGAACATTAAATAACTCGACACCAGGACTGGAAAGGTCAACTTCAGCTGACTAACGCTGCTGTTTGAACTATCCGTCCAGGCGAGTTGTTATTACACTTTTGTTGCATGTCATTTAACACTTGTATTACTTTACCTTTTAGTACTGATTATAATGACACATAACCCGAAACCAGGACTGGAAAGGCCAACTTCGGGTGACTGACGGTGGTTCTTGAACTTACCTGTTAGTCTTCCTGGCGGGTTATGATCCATTATAATTTTGCTAGAGTAAGTAGTTTACAACTTCGTTTACTCTGCTTTCTCTCTTAACATTGTAGACTAGGTGTCAACATTGGTTTTATACTTTTTCTTTTTTTCAATGATGTTTTGTTTTACCTCCATTTCCTTTTATGTATTTTACTACATTTACTTTTTTTACCGGACGTTTGGCGCAGATAGCCTAGCTGCTTTGCGCCATAAAACACTAAATCAATCAATCGAAGTGGGAACACCCATCCTTCACGGAAATTACTCATTTACTTCTTTTTGCGTCTTACACAGACCCTGTCTTTGGCTTACCCTAGTTCGATTTCTTTTTCTATTGACTTTGAATATACTTCCATCACAATTAGGACAACAAACTCTCTTAAAGTTGGAAAGAAAATGTCATCTTTTCTAAAATTCGTCCATTTTGAAAGACGCTCTGCATCCATTTAACATTGGTGGTTTTAGTGAGGGTAAGGTATTCAGCTAACAGGGGTGGATGCTTTATAAGGTTAACATTTAGCAATAATTAAATCCACTTTAATAAGAACCATGGCGTCAGCAAATGTCTGCTATACAATGATTCTTAGCTATTCGTTGGTGTTGAAATTACTTTTTGATATTTATTAAATTACTCAAGTAGAAGTACAATAGTTGGAATTCTTTATCAAGAAATTTCATTTTTACCAAATATTAACTGAATGTCAGTTAAAAATGTAATTCCTTTTCAGGTGAATTTAAATTACATTTTATTTCAATCTCAGTTACAATAGATTTAATTATTATTAAACGTACACAGAATGTCAACAGGAATTATTTAAATGACATATATAATTGAATTAAACACTAGCAGAATAGTTCTGCATTTATTTGTGGTGTGAATCCCTAAGTGGACTGAATGGAACTTTAACAAAGTAAACAATCCTTGAAATTATCGTTATGGGTGTTTATATTGAAAGATATCGTTGTTGTTGTTTTTAGGGGCAACGTGTAACTACGTATGCCAACTGATAGATAGATAGATATAAATCAACAAACAACTATGTTTGAACGCCATCCTGAACGGCTTTGAATATTTGCAGTTAGGTTGGAAAGAAATATTAATTATACAATGACAGTCTGATAGGACCACGCTTTTTAAAAGAATGAACTCGATACTGACAGTTTCGTCTCGACAGGATTTCTAATACAGATTATACAGGGTGTTCGAAAAGTCGCTGTGCACTTGTATATTTATTAACAGACATGTTTCAATATTGAATACAGGAGGTAAAATGAATGACAATTATAAACAATGTTGAAAGTAACTCCCGTTGGCATCAACACAGGTCTGGATCCTTCTTATTTTGTTTCTGCCCCCCAGTGGCTGAGCGGTATGTCTGCGGACTTACACGCTAAAATCCGGGTTTCGATACCCGTGGTGGGCAGAGCACAGATAGCCCATTGTGTAGCTTTGTGCTTAATTCAAAACAACAATTATTTTGTTTCTAAACACCGCTATTAGTTCCTGAATAACATATCATTACAAAACTGCACAGTGACTTTCCGAACACTGTAGAATACAAGCTGAAAGCCTGTCATTTGACTGGAAACAATGATTGGTCTCTTCTCAAAATTATATTGAAATAAATGTAACTGACATGTTTTCGAAAAATTAATTATAATCTGATGAACAATGTATGTATGAAAAAAAACTCGTTTCTTGTATTCCACGAAAGCATTTTTTATGTATATTGGGTCATCTCTTTTACATATTACGTGATCAACATTTTGACTTCTGTATATTTATGTTATGTTCAAATATTCTTCTTGATAAATCCTTATAAACTGGTGCTTATAGGTAGGAAAAGAATTAATTCTCAAAATACACATTCGTTTTGAGTCAACTGTGTATCCATTCAAATTATTGGGATGGTAAAGTCAGTGAATTTGTTTATGAATTTCGGAGCCTTCCCTTTAGAATGTTTTCCTGGTTTTGCCTTTATTTGCGTGCTGAGATGAAAAAGCGTGCTTTAATTTTGACTTTCAAAATTGAAAAGTGTTGTGGATTATTATAGAGCTATAGCCGATGGTTGCGATTGGGAAACAAATTGTGTAGTTGCATCAGTGTCTCCATGACAATCAAACAAACATAACAATCAAATTCAGCCAATAGTTAAGCTTTTTGCGCCATCAGTATGAACCAGATGGCGCTCGTGTACTCAATCCACTTTTATTATTCGATTTTTGCATTAAAATAAGAGTTTTTAATGCGCAAGCTAGGTCTATATGTTAGTATGAGTTGAGCTTCTACAAGTTTTTGTTACATCCAACGAGGAGAGTTGTATTTAACTTGTAAATTCTGTGAGCTCCTAAAAGTAAGATTAATAAGGATAAATCAGGGTTTCACAGGTTAATTCTACTTTATCCTAAATTATGTAAATTAGGGATATATACTATAAATGGTTTTATATTTAGTTCATGGACAACTCAAAACTATAAAACCACACAATGTTCACTGTTACGTATTACTTTCTCTCTTAGTTTGGTAAACGAGAACATCATATTGGCTACTTCTAGAATAGCGGAATCAAATATCATAATTTTAAAAGTAATTCATAATGGTAAAATGAACTCGTTGATAAAAATAAAAAAAAGTCCGTATGTAAATTGCTATGAAATGGTATCCCTGAACTAATCTATTAGTTTGTTAAATAAACATTGAAATACAAATAATAATAGTTATTTTATAGCATTAATATAGTAATTTATAGTAGCATTAATAATCATACTGCCTCCCAACTACCTCCTTTAACTGAAGTGATTAGGAGGTTCATAAGATCAGTTATCTTAAGTCTTATTGGTAAATTGATAGAGAATAAACACTTCTGTTGGAGAGGCTAAGCAACATAGAATGTAACAACCAAGCTTCTTTTTGTCGAATGGTTCCTGTGTAAGACAATCCATATCATCAGGTAAAATTTAAAACTTGCTTCTCGGTGTCATTTGTATTTTCAAAATGTTTATCTACAAATAAACAGCGCTTTCGATATAATTTCAAATACGTTTTACACAAAAAACAAACAATGCAATAATAAAAATTCAATACGTAAACTATTGTTATCAAATAGTTCAAAATGCTTCAGTGTAGGGATCAAAGAAGGAGGTTTTGGATCCTGTGAAGCAAATGCTCCACTAACTATTTAACTACAATTAAGAAATATCTGCCACAACTAACCCTAAAACATAATGGTATAAAAGTAATAAATCGTATAGGTACTGGGTTAAGTTATTCGGTAATAATTGAAAATGTATGGCAACAAACCAAAAGACATGATCCAACTTTTCATCTAAAAAATTGGAGTAAAGGTAGCATGCATCTAGCAGATGGAATGGTAAACTGTCAACGACTAGAATATTTTGAAGCAAAGAAACTAATAATAAAATAGCACAGTGGTCCACTGTTGTCCAAATTTTTTGTTGTATCTGTCTTATTGGATTAAATTTCATTTGCCAAAATGAAGCAACCCTTAACTTCACAAAGTTTCTTAAATTATGTATGTTATTTCACTAAATAGGTTGAATTTTATCCTTTCAAACAAATAAATGCGAAGGTAGTTCTGAAAAACTGTGCCATTTTCACTCTGGCACGAGTACGTCTCATCCTTCTTTATCGGCTACACGTATGCTTTGACTTATAACTGAGATGAAGCAGTTTTCTTAGATCTCCAAACATTAGAGTCTCTTCAGGTTTGGGGTGTTAACCTATTCCATTGTAAATGTGCCTCAAATTTAGTTTTCTTTGTCTTACCTTATCTTTTTATCTTGTATATCCTACACCCACTATCCACCACTCCTCTGAAGGATTTTAGCAAATATTCATTCTTTCTAAATTGGCCTATTCTTCCTCCTCAGCCTTGTCCCTTCTCACTTGGTTATTCTTTTGCTGGGAGTTTTGGGGGAGAGACACCATTCTTGTGCAAGTGCATTTACTTCCTTTATATTTCAGAGAACATTGTTTGGCTCCTTCCCTCCGACAATGTGTTTTTGGTATGGTACATGATTCTTTGTAAGTACAGGCTGAAGGTGTGTACCAATATTTTCCCTTGAATATCTCTTGTTCTGTACAAGATCTTTTAAATGTCAGTGACTATCTTCTGGATTCAGGAAGTGAATCATTTGGCTTGATTTGTGGATCTGTGTATTCCTTTTTGTAGTTGATCATTAAGAGTTACAGGATTTATCTGTTGGTTTTAAACTCCGTTTTTCCAATCACCCTGTTACATTTCCATCCCTCCTACATTGGATCCTGTCTTCAATCAATGTCTTTCTGAAGCAGTGTCAGATCTTTTCGACAAGAATGCTATCAAATAGGCTTCCAGCCCTTCAGATTTTACTTCCAAATGTTTTTCATTCTCCAGTGAAGTGTTCCCTGATACTCAAGAGGTGTGGTCTGTTATGAGTGTGCCCATATACTGTTTCATGGTAAAGGATGTTGTACACCATAAGTTATCTTTGGGCAATTCCCGAAGGGAATTCATTCAGGTACAAATTATGTACTGGTGTTTTGCCACTACTTCAATATTGTGTTATAGTTAGATATTGGAAGAGGTTACGTATCTGGATTACTGATGATGGAATTTTAAAAATTCTAAAACATTTAATAAACATTTATATTCAAGTTTTGCTTTATTGTAAAGACCTCTTTTTAAACAAAACAGCATAGAATAATGTAATACGTCATGGATTTTACTACTCATCCAACCGTGGAAATATTTTTTTTACTACTGTGTTTGTGCGTTTTATAAACATTATGACTTTAAAATATTTCATTTGATTTTACTTTAATATGATACAAAAGTTGAATGTTCACAAAAAAACAGATTAACTTATGAAAGAGATTGCAGAGACCACGGTCACAATGAAGATTTATGTAATTGTAATGAAATGGTTGTGTTTGTGTGTTGTTGTTGTTTTGAATTAAGCACAAAGCTACACAATGGGATATCTGTGTTCTGCCCACCACGGGTATCGAAACCCGGATTTTAGCGTGTAAGTCCGCAGACATACCGCTGAGCCACTGGGGGGCATATAATGAAATGGGATTTTGAAAATGCTCAAAACTGGAGAATAAATTGAGACAGATCTTGGCGCTTACACACAAATATTTGAGAGTGAGGGTTTCTGTATATTTAAAATTGGTTTCTACAAACTCGGACAGTAGTATGGTTGTACTTAGTTTTTATAGTTGTAAGTGTATTTGACAATTTTAAAAAGATGACAAATACTTCAAACTTCTGTGACATGTCATTTTACAGAAAAAATTCAAAACTCTAACTAAAACTAATTTTTAGATATTTTTAGAATTTCCTTCTTTTAAGATTAACAATTTAAAAAACATTAAAAAGTGGACAAAAATAAATTCAGTGTTTAAATACAGGATGAGTCAACGTGACAAACATCGTATGGTGTGAGGAAAATGAACATGTAGCTTCAAAATTAAAATATATGTTGAACTAAAGTATATCAAAATTATGGGAAGTAGCATGATAAATCATTTACTTAAATAAAGAAAAAGAAAAAAACGAATATAAAATAAGTTATATCCATGTTAATTCTTTTGTTGTTTATATCAAATATTGTCCAGAGAGATACAACAATAAAAAGTATTGAAATAAAACAGATCATAAAAAAGATAAACTTGAGATGTAACTTAACGTGGTCGAGCTACTAATTAAAAGAGAACACGTTCATTGAACAAACTTAAGCAAAGAGAGATCAAAATGAAAAAGTATAGATCGGGTATGAAAGAAAGTGGAAAGGGGGAAAACAACATGCATAAAGTTAGACATTAGAAGTCTTTGTTCATACCAAGTATGTTAATAGTGTCTAATCTAAAATTAAACCATTTTTAGCGATTATTTTTGCATTACAATGTAGGGAGAAAGTTAAAGGTTCAAAAGCATTTGTTTAGATCGCACAGTATATTTTATTTTCTCTCGCTATAATTTGCATTGATATGTTATAATATTAAAATATTGACAATGGATAATTTTTTTTCGGTAACAAGATGTGCCCAAGTTGCTACTGGAAGCTGGTTTTTGTATGATACTCAGGACCAAAATGTTACTGATGACTTTATTATTTTGGCACCATAAGAATGAATTTTTCTTTAAAAATTATAAATTTGTGGAGTCATCAAATAAGATAATAGTTTTATTTGATCTGAGAATCTTTAGTGGTGATATGGTAAGTGTTATTCGAAATATTTTTATATTTGAAAATGATCTTATTTAGCAAGTGTTTCGTCTTATTCTCTTTACGTTTTAGAATTAAATGCTGTGTACCATTTTAAATATTTGACAGTGGTCTTGAATACAGGGAATGAAGTACTAAATTTGAATTTGAAAAGTAAATCCAACATTATATGAACTTTAAAAAACTAAAATAACTGCTTTTCATTTCATATGCACATTTGTCATTACGTTTGTCTTTGATCTAGCTAAGTCACAAACTGCGAAGTTAGTTGGAGTTGATTCAATAAATTTTTCCTCATCATTAAAGTGAATTAATTAAATATCTCTGGTTTACTTATGATAGAGTAATATGTTATGGATAAGCCACAAACAACAAAAGCAAAAAGCAGATTCGACATCTCATGTCTGAATCTATAATTTGTCATAAGCTTTATTTCTAAGTTATTCAGTTTGGATGGATTGTAATAATTGTACTCAAAATCTAAGCCTTTCTTGTTTTCTACAGCTAAAATTATAATTTTCTACATCATCTACTATGCATGTTTAGTAGCATTTTGGACTGCGATGTTGCTGGTATTTTATGTTACTGTGGACTCCAATCACCCAAAGTGGAAGCTTGATTCAAGCAGAATTGGGAGTAGTCCAGGTATACCATAACAGCTTTTTAATTACTGTTAGTGCTGAAAAATACATACACAAGTTTTTCTGGACAAAATATTTTCAAAATGAAAGTGTAAATTGTTTCGGTACTTTCATTTTTATTTTTAAGTGCAATTCAATGCTATATTGTGCACCTTTAAAATTTTTCCTTGTGTACTTTAGTCTTAAATTTGTTTTAGTATTGTGTGTTTTAGATACTATAATAACTATTTAATCTGTCATTAAACATTTTATTTTATTTTTTCCTTTGTTTCTTTAACTTTTAAATTGTTCTTGTCTGAAACTAAAGCCTTATAGTTTACAAAGACATGAATTTTATAACCTAGTTTTAAAGGAAAAACGCACTCATTAATGAGACAACATTTGGGATATTTGTTGGACTACAGATGGATATCAGTTTTCTAGTATTCAAATGAGAAAGAAGTAAAACATTTTGATAAAGAGAACGATCTATTAAGTTGAACAAAACCGCACACTTTTATTGCTTAAAGAACTTCGCTTTCAGTAATGAAGATATGGATTGTAAAGAGTTGGCTGGACTCTTCTTTTTACAAATAGAAGTATTCACGTCAGCATATTATGATTGGTCAAATAAAAAGCACTTGGTTTTAGACCAATAAGGATACTATATTATTAGATAATTCTATTGATTAGTCTATATTCCCTTGTATGCTGTGTTGGTAAGAGATTTTCTAGTGCTACTGCTGCTGCTACTAATTCTGACTTACCACAACTACTGTTGCCTTATCCTGTATATACACCAGACTAGCTCCTGCAGCTACCTTGGCAAGTATTTGGCAGTTTCTAAGGAGAAACAATCACAATAAACAAAATAATTGGACATGCCATGATGCAATCGTGGTCACCTCAATTGACAGAATTTATGAAAAATATGGAAGGAAATGGCTTGATAGAACTAAGGCACTAGAAATTGCTAAACATGTGCAGTCATTGCCAACTTTTGTATTGGTTTTTGGATGTAAGGTATGGGTTTTATTTCCTTGCAGCCTGAAATTTAGCGTGAAGTTGGCCATGCTGATGAGAAATTCAGATTCCAAATATCACAAGGGGCTCAAACCTCAACTGAAAAGTTAAAAAAAGGATTACCAAAAATAACTGAGAATAAACTCACCAAATATTTCTCCCCAACTGGCAGACTTTGTTAATGAACTATAAAATGAACAGTGCCAACATACTGTTTTAATTAATAAAAACAAACAAGGGCATAAAATATTACGTAACTTAAATATTATGAATCTATTTTGAGTTAACTAAAAATAAATACATTTGTTAAGAATAGATGAAGGTTGTCTGAAACATGGATCTAGTGTTGCTAATGACTAAATCTTACACATTAATTAATTAAACATGGATCTGAGATATACAATGCTATGTAACTGACTTTTAACTTTTCCAATCAAATGCGAATATAAAGTTACTGATATTACTAATTCTTTCACTTTAATAAATTGAACAAGGATCTAAAGTGATAATATTAATCCTTTTATCTTAATCATTCAATCATAGACCTAAAATAATTAATATAACTTAATTTACCGAATTGAACATGAATAAAAAACTGGTAATATGAATAACCTGAATTCATCCATTTTTGTTGTTGAACTAGATCTGAAAGTGAGAATTACATAAAATGTAAGATATAACTTGTTTATTTAGTTTTTCCGTTCTCCAATTGTGATCTAATTGCAGACCATTAAGATATTTTGTACACTTATGGGTTAACTGTCTTAAAGGTGTGAACTTGAAAGCAAGATATTATATAAATAAATGAGCTAATTAAGGTATGATTTTTGTTCTTCAGGTTTGAGTTACAGACCAAGACCACCGGAAAAGAACGTCGACAGTACTCTCATATGGTTTCGTCATGGAAATGCAAGTCAATCAAAATACTGGGTTGACTCTCTCAAAGACTTCTTAGAACGTGAGAAATGATTTTAACTAAAACCTGAAAATGTGTACTTGTTTTTTCTAATTTATAAATAATGTGACAGTTTAATTTTTACTGTCACCAACAAAACTTTTGCAATTTTTATTAGTTCAGTGAAAATTTGTGGAGAGAACCTACGAGAGAGCATTTTCAGCTTGTTATAGGTTTGATGTCGTGTTGTGTATAATATATTTTCATTAAAAAGTTAATCCTAAATTTTTGAACCTGAAACTGAAACAAGTTTGAAATTTTATTCAAAATAACGAAACAAGCAGTAAATAGGAATATTAATATCATGAGAATAATTAATTGCATATAATCCATTCACGCTCAATGATTAATTGATTTGTAAATTTCATCGTTGGGCCAGTTTCAATGTTAAAAACTTTCTGAAATTTTTAGCGAAATCCCAAGAAAATAAATCTAAAGTTGTTAAGATTTGTGGGAAATAGTACAATGAAAGTGATTTATTTTCTTAATGAAACAAAGTATCAATTTTTTAATATTAAGTTCTATCACAAACCGTTTTAAAAAATACAGGATTTGGGAGCATATTAACTGCATTTGGATTTTACATTTAAAAAAGAGTGAACTGAAATTTACTTTCGACATTTTTTTCATAGCTTATCAAATAGAAGAAGACTTGAAAGAATGTGACTTTGGAAGTACTCGCAAACCTGAAGAATCATGCAGATTTAATTTGAATTCAATTAATAGATCATGTAGCAGTTCACAAAACTTTGGCTATGACGTGGGTCACCCATGTGTTCTGATCAAGATTAATCGGGTATTTCGTATTTGTTTTTAAAAGCTTTCTTTAATAATTAACTAATTTGTCAGTGGCTTCTCATTAATATTGAATATTTCGCCACGTTTTATCTATATATATATATTTCTCTCATCACTTTATACACCACAATTTATAAATAATTAAATCGTCATTAAATGTAATAACGTGATATGTTCCTTTAGTAAATTTCTAAAGTATAAACAAAATACAGATTACAACACTGCTATCTTTCCGAATTGCGAAATCTTTTGAAAAATCTGAATGCACAAATAAAGTAATACCCTAAACTTTTCATTCACAATCTTTTTTTCGATTATTATTTTGGTGGACTTCTTTGAGAATTGTGGTTTTTAAATAGGATAATTTATTGTCTTTTATTTTTGTAAACTTATTGCTAAACCACTGAGAGACTCAGAACTAAAATCTGGACCTAAAGCAACTAACCAAATAAAACCTTTATTGTCATGTCATAACCTTTATTGGGAGAATTCTCTTTAGGTAGGTGGTCAAGTGAGTTCACTGGTAACACTTTTCCTAGGTGATCATACTGGAAGTTATCTCGACAGAAATTCTGGGATCTTTAGTATGTTGGCTTTTCGCTGACAATTTCTTTTCTAAACTTTTCCAGCTCACTTTTCACAATAAAGTTGTTTCAAAGATGATCACGATGATTCACTTTTGAGTTTGATTGTCTGTACCTCTGAATTCTATAAATTACATCATTGTTTTCAATACAACATATGTTCTTTTCCAACACCTGCTTAAGTTTGAAATTTGTTCTTTCTCGTAGCAGAAATTGTACAGCCATACAATCTCACCTTGATGAAACCTAGTCTTATCAGTATTAATATCATAGCAACGTTTTATTTATCCTCAGCTGATTTAAGCCTTTCTTGAGTAACGTCTTGCATGACGTCATTAATGTTCCTCAATCTCTCTGCATGTTGTTTGCAGCATGGTGCTGAATGACTGGGAACAAATTTAGGTAAAGAGGATCTAATGACTATAAATTATTTCTCTTCCAAACATTAGTAGTGATTGTTTATTACCTGTAACTTTACTATTACGTGCTTACTCGCAAGTAGCACTGAAAGATTTTAATACCACATTTTCTTATATTGATTCATGTGTAGGTAATTGATTCAAATGTCTTTATTTCCTCAGCATACTGTAGAAAGATAGATGCTGAGTTATTGTCCAGGTATTTTTCATTCCATAGATCTGAGGCATTTCTTTTAATGTGTCTTATTTAAAGTTCTGTTAATTTGAATGAAGCTAAATAAATACATAAAATTTGTAGCGTTTCTGAATTAGGTTTAGGAGCATATTCTTCTGTCCAGCGAGTGAAATAGTCCAACACAACCGTGATGCATTTATTTTCACTGTTATTTTGTGACCATGCATATTGACAGTAATTCTCTCAAGTGGTTCTCCAGTACAATAATGCTGTAGCTGACCATGAACCTTTCATTTACAACATAGTTTACATGACTTACACCAACTTTCGATAAATCCCTGGCATCCAACGCTAGAAAATCATCCTCTTACTCACTCTCCAATGTCTTCTTAATACCTTTTGGAAGGTTATGGAGATAACATAATGCTTCTTAACGTAGTAACTGTGGAAGTACTCATTGTATCTGTTTGTCCACTAACATCTAACCATTTCTAACGTAGCAAGCCCTTATTTAGGCATAGTGAATTCTTTTGTGCCAAACATATGTTTTTGGGGAGTGATTGTTTGCCGTAATGATTTTTCTGTGCTATTCTTGATCACTAAAGAATTGGTTTTGAGCTTTTGTTTCTCATCACTTTTGGATGTTCTATCTTGAAACATACATACATTGTTGTATTTTAGTTTTGACATCCTTATTATTTTGTGCTTCCTTGACATTCATCATTAAAACATTTTATTTTTGATAAGATATCGTTGCCCTACTTTCTTTTTTTGCTCAAATCACTTTCCCTTAGGGCACTTTCTTCATAGGATATTAACAGCTGTTTACACTTCAGTCTTGACCGTAATGGTCATGCTTCCAACATTTACAACAGTTTCCTTTTCTGATATCCTTTTGCAGTTTACAGGCAATAAGTCCTTTCAAATTACATTTTTCTAAATTTCTGTGTTTTTTTTAACTTTGTCTCATTCTTCTGTTTCCAGTCTTTATTCTTGGTCTTTTTCTAATATCCTTCTTTTATCTCACTTTGTTAATTCTCTGCATTTTTCTGCCTTTTCATTTCCATTGTTTCATTTAATAAATATTTTACCTTTCTTCATTTTCAGGATGTAAATTTTAAATTTTATTTAGTTATATTTTATTTTCTCTAAAATAATTATATTCATGACAAATTTTATAATGTATTCAACTATGTGGCAGATTCTTATGGATTAATTGATTTAAAATGTCACATCCAGTCCAAGTTGCAATAACAAATTAATTTACTTTTGAATAATGTTCACTACACTAGAAATATTCAGATCTTTACATTTTATAATTTTTGAATCAATAAATATTGATCAAATCAGGGAATTTCAGATTTCAGTGATTAAAGAAAGTTAGTCTTTAGTATGAAAAGGTTTATATCAAGTGACTTACCAACCAAGGTGAAAGTTCTGTATTCTACAAATGTTTTAAGTTGGCTTTTCTAGGATGATTATATCCAAATTAATATTTACAGTTCGCTCTTCATTGAATGTTAGGATTGGGGCTTTTATTGCTATTATTATGTAGCAAGTAATCAATATTCTTCTAATGCTTTGTAACTTTCTTTCCCAAAAGGTTGAATTCACAACAGTCGCTCATGATATTCAAATAGGCATGTACTTATAATTATAGCTGGATTTAAGTCTGTAGTGACTACCTGATAGGCTTGGAAACATTTGTAAATTAATATAAAATCGTCAATATACATTACCATTCCTAAAATTAAATTTAAATGTGATTTTAATAGTGTTTTTATAATATTTTATTAAATCTAGAAATAAATGCTTGATAAAATTCCTTTTTTTATGCACTTTTAAAATGTATATCTAACTGTATATGTATAACTCGGAACATTCTGGCATCTTAAAATATTTACGTTTAGGCAGAAAAAGTGTGTTCAGAATCACTATAGATATGGACATTTGTCCAATAATAGCTCTGAATACTAAACTTGCATTAAAATATTACCGTTACATATTGTTTAAAAGTTTAGGGATCTTTATTTGTTAATAAATTATATTTTATGGATTTTTTTTTTTTTTTTTTTTTGCAGATATTTGATTGGGAACCAAAGCCTTATGAAAGCGATTCTCTTCCACAGAATATGCCTGAAAACTTGAAGAATGATTATAATTCTAGTTATGTGTACATTAGCTGTGAAGGAGAAGTAAGATGTCTATTAACATTCTATTCAGTTTCAAGATGTCCTTAAATAATATTGAAATTATAAATTTTGTTCTTAAAAATGACAAGACTTTTCAGCCCTTCCACTACTTTACCAAAAAAGTAAAAAAGCTCAGAACTTTCAGTGCTTTAGTTTTGAAAATCTCGTTCAAAAACATAGAGGTCTTGAAACAGTATACCTTATGATAAATGTCATTTTAAGCGTGCAACTTAAATGTCATGCATATTCCAAAATGAGTAATTTGGATAATACATCTGTTTAGTTTTAGTTCTTTAACTGTTTATATGAAATGTTACTTGGAAGCACCTGATAAGTATCAAAAATATCACTGAATTCTAAATTTCTTGTATAACTGGTAATTTTATCTGTTCAAACATTTCAATTCCATCTAATCAAAATATTTTGCACTGCTTTTACTATAAAACCACAAATAACTCTTTTCTGTCAAGTATAGTGTGGGTCTCTTTTGTTACTTTTATTCTTCCATGAAAATTCACTGTCTGTCAAATATTTCAATGTTAAAATTAAAACAATCCTTCTACAGTATTAATGAAAGTAACAGCTACAATGTATCTTCAAATAATGCTTTGTTGTTTGTAATGACAGTTAACATCATGTCATGAAAACTCAACACCCAAACAAACAATTGTTTCCTATCGTTATGGGTTAATAAATATATTTATTGTGTAATTGATTTTTTCGTACTACATAACACTCATGAATGAGTTCTTGTAGCATTCATACGCATCTGACTTGCAGTTAGTTCAACATGTTTATTAGTACATACATTTATTTCTACTACCTGTTACATAAGCTAATATTTTTCAACATAATGCCTATGGCTCCCACTCAAATTGAGTTTTATCTATCTCAGATTACTTTCAATATCTACTCTTAGGGGTCAACATTTACTAAAGTGCATCATAAAATAAGAAATAACTTATTGAGCTCAAAATTGTTGTAAATGAGTATTAATTTTTCATGCTGTTATTAAAATACATAACATAAACTCAAACATTGCATGCGAAGACGTTTTATGTTTCCTTTTTAGATTCATCGGCAAGAGAGATATTAGAGATTATAATACTCTATTTGAGTTTATCTTTCTCTTGGAAAAACTGTTGGTAATTCAAAAGTTCTTTCAATTGCATTTTCAAACAACTATTTATTTTCAGATAAGAAACTGTCAATGAATTAAGTATATCTACTGGCACAAGCCATCCTAAACAGTGCTAATTGATTAGATTTAATCCAATATTCTGTGGACACCTCTTATAATAAAATCCTTATTGATACTTTAAGAAGTAAGTTTGAAAATCCTTTCAATCCAGCTAATCTTCTGTCCAAAAAAGAATCCTAACTTCAATGACTAGGTGGTTCCCATACAATATAGTATGTCTACTATCACTTATAATATTAACCAATAGCTCGGGAAGCAAGAAGTACAATACTATTTCAACTAAGTTTATGAACTTGAGCTATAGACATAATGTCTACTATAATTGTAAGCTCATGGCTTTCTTGAACCTGTTAAACCATTGGCCATAATTAAAGGTGAAACCATATACTACACTTTTTTGGATGAGATTTAGTTTTGACTGTTTAAATGTAAAGTTATTTAGTTTAACCTTACATTTACCCACTTCAATGTGCACTTATTAAATGACTGGTCAATTTTACTACAACAGAGGTGGGACCATAACCTATAGGTATCACCTAAAAACTGTTAAAGGACACTGCTGTCAACATTCTTGCATAATATTATTTTAAGCAGTTTTCTCCATTAACGATAATGGGTAATTGCTACTTCAAGAAAAAAACAAAGGTAAATAACTTGGAACAAATATTATAATGCTACAAGTAGATAAAAAACCTACTAGTTGGCATAGCTGTTTTAAATCTTTCATATTTTGTGCGTGTATGTGAATTTATTAATTGTTGTATTGTAATGTTAAACTTATTTTCTTGCTTACCTCTTACATTGGTTATGATTATTGAATTATTTAGCATGAAATACCCAGTTTGTTTCTAAACCAAAATATTGACTAATTTTTCAGATATAAATGTATCAGTTACACCTATTTGAAATGTAAAGGTGTGACAGATATTCTTTAAAAATTAGTTTTACCAAAATAATATTTGTTTGGTAGGATAACCTTTCACACAAGCATTAATTGGGAAAAAAGAATTTGTATGCTGATATCATAATGTGCATTAGTGTTGAAAAGTGTTTATCTGTCCCTATGTATGTTTATTAACAAGATTTTAAGTGTCATATAGATATTCCAGTATAGTCATGAAAATATGTTTATATGAAGAGAAGTTTGAAAACTATTTTCAAGATTTGTTTTGTTTTAAACTTACAAAATCTGTTAAGTGCAACTTTTAGTGTGGTGAGATACTTTGTGTTTGCAAAATGTAAACTGATCATTTTAATTACTCTATTTTGTATGTCTTTCTCATTGTTTATAAGGTTGGCTTGGAAATCTACTGAATATTGTAATTAATATATTACCATGCAATATATTTATATATTAGTTTATATAGATGTTAATTTTAGACTTTTTACTGTTGATAAAAATTTTGTTTTTATTCTTTTTTTCCCTTCCAGAATCCAGCTGATAAATCAAATATTGGGCCTATCAGTTACTACCCCTCCCAAGGCATTCCAAATTACTATTTTCCTTTCACTAACCAGCCCAGGTATCTGACTCCTTTTGTCTTTGTCCACTTCCAGAATCCCACCATCAGTGTACTGATCAACATTGAGTGTAAAGCGTGGGCTGCCAACATCAAATATGATAAAAAGGAACGAATGGGAAGCGTTCATTTTGAATTACTGGTGGACTAATTTCTAGCAGTATTAATTATGTAGCCTAGACATATAATTTTGATCCATGTATAACATGATTCTCTTCAAGCAATATTTTGTTTTACTTCCTGAATTACATTTAAACATTTTTGTTGATATTTTTGTGTTTTATGTATATTTGTAGTTTCCTCATTCTTAGAAAATGTCATCCAGTATATATTCACTTTTAAGCAGGGAGAATTCATCATTTTTCTGATTTTGGAATTCTTATTACCAGTCTAAGGAAAAACTTAGAATAACTATGTGAACAGTTAATAACAAACTTGTTCATTCATGCTTGATAAAAGGAATATGAGAATTGCATCTTATCCAAAAATAAACAGTAGTAATAAATCTAGCAAACTGACTTTTTACTATTCTTATTTTTGCATTTAAATCAAATGTGCATTCTGAGTGTCATGTTTTACCCAATTGTATAATTTAGTTAACTGTTATACAAGTTTTATTAAAAGCAACATGCAATACAAATTGTATATAGGTAATATGAAATGCTATTCTGCCAACATCAATAAACGTTTAACACTGACTAATAAATCTATTTTACTCAGTTGTTTTTAAAAGAAAAAAAAGGAATGCCTTTTAATTAATAGTTCATTTTCTGAATGATAATGGTTGTCTGTTAGAAGACATAGTTGAAAGAGTTTTTCTCAAAGTCTAGAATATAGAGATGAGCATTTAAAACCTGCTTGCCATTTTCTTAAAGCAGGAAATAAAACAAGGTTTACAATACCATTTCACCATATATGTACAATTAAATAAAAGTATTTTTTTTTAAATATTTCCTCGTATAATACAGTACTTGTATAATTTTCCATCTTTAGGAGATAGACTATATAAAGATCAGTGTGTATAGATAGATAGGTATAGATATGAACAAGTGTCAAGCTAGTTCTGTACAGGTAGAAATACAGTCAATTCCTATGTAACTAGTGATATTATTTGGTAACTTTTGTTATTCCCATGAGATTGTTATATATGAAAAGTAGATACGTAGTTTCTTGTATAAGATTTAAAAATGGAAGTAAATCAAACTTACAATCTGAACATAATTTGTAGCAATATTATGTTTGGAAAACTGTCCTGAAATTTTCTAGAAAATAACTGATGGGTTGAACTTCTGAAAAATGGAAAATTGGCTCAAGTTTTTGATCATGTTAGTGATTTTAATGTCAAACATGTAATTGTCTAAAAATAACCAATTTTTCATATTAGTATTTAGTTTAACAGATTTTATTGAACATTGTAGTGTTTTGTCAGTGTTTCATCTTGATTGTTAATTATGTAATTTTAATAGCTTGTATTTGTCAGTGTAAAATTCAAAAATGGAAATCTGCAAAAATGAGTACTAAAA
Organism: Carcinoscorpius rotundicauda; assembly: GCA_011833715.1. Classification (NCBI taxonomy): domain Eukaryota; kingdom Metazoa; phylum Arthropoda; class Merostomata; order Xiphosura; family Limulidae; genus Carcinoscorpius; species Carcinoscorpius rotundicauda. Next base: position 46,930,643 of record CM022401.1, read on the forward strand.
TGACTGTGTATCTAAATCCTAAGAAATACAAAACTAACAGTGCATTGGTCTGCAATTGCAAACTATATTTTTATATTAGTGTTTAAATATGTGAAGTTCAACTTCCAAGACCAAGAATTTCTAACTTGTTTAACTGCAACTGATCACTAAATGATAGGTAACATATTTGATATTGATTGATCTCTTCCTCCAGTTAAGACTGATCATCTTGTAGTTAATAAAGACTGTAAATAGTGCATGTTTTTATAGTTAAATAGCTGCATTAATCTTCCATGTAATAAATTCGAAATGAATTTTGTGTATAACAAAACGTACCTTTTCTTTCATTAAAAATAAGTCTGAAGTTCAGTTTTTTAAGCTTAAAACAATTACATATTTCAAAGATTCAGGATTTTATAGATTGTCAAACAACTTGCATTAGGTAAAATGAGTTGATCTGGATTTTGAACTATATTAGCTTTCCTCAGCCAAACTATCAATGGGAGTCAATTGTAAATAGTGCATGTTTTTATAGTTAAATAGCTGCATTAATCTTCCATGTAATAAATTCGAAATGAATTTTGTGTATAACAAAACGTTCCTTTTCTTTCATTAAAAATAAGTCTGAAGTTCAGTTTTTTAAGCTTAAAACAATTACATATTTCAAAGATTCAGGATTTTATAGATTGTCAAACAACTTGCATTAGGTAAAATGAGTTGATCTGGATTTTGAACTATATTAGCTTTCCTCAGCCAAACTATCAATGGGAGTCAATTGTAAAGTGTTAGTGAAAAAGAACATTACACTAGATCGATTGACTTTTCCTAAAATCTTGTAAAGCTCCACCAAATGGCATTTCTTTTCACCCAGTCAGACTAATGAGAGTTAACAGAGCTTGTAAATGCAGCTGCATGTTAGGGTGGGTATTTTGCTAGGTAGTATGCATCACTTGTAACATGTTGTAAGTCAATCAAGATAAATTTACTGGAGGCCTTACCTTGTGTAACTGAATATATATACTACTAAGTAGTATTACTGGATGTATTAATTTGTGAAAACTCAATAGTGTTGATTGTTTCTAAAAGTTAATCTACTATCACTGGCAACCTTTCCCCTGTTAAAATCTCCTCATGGTTTCTCAGCAATACGTCTGAGGACTTGTAATACAAGAAAATTAGGATATGATACTTGCGGTGGCTTTGGGTAACTTTGTCCTGAACAACAAATTATTAAAAACTAAACATCTTTATAACATTAACATTTATTACTTTCTATAGTTTTACGTATTGTCATTTTAAGTACGAAGTATAATTTGGAAATATCAGGTAGAATTGAAAAATGCATAAGAGTAATTTGATGCCCAGGAAGTTGGCAATTAAAATAAGAAAACTTCAGTTAATTCCTATTGAAGAATAATGAAATTTTGGGCTATAATTGAAGATTCAAACTGTAAGATAGTAAGAAATCAGTGTATAATACACAACTACAACACATAATGTGCCCATCTATTCTTGTTATGACATATTTAAATGTTTTTCGCAGTTTGTCAGATTGTATCCATTAGATTTCTAAAGCTTCAAATGCTGAATAAAGGTCATTTCTTAAGTGTTTTATTTATAAAACTTAAGTGTATTTAAGTTTGACAGTATGATTTGTTTGAATTGCAGTTGCAGAAGTGTTATTGTATTTTAATGTGCTATGCGTCTATATGCAAGTTTTTCATATGTGGTTAAGAAAGTCAAGTTAATTTTGTTTTAGTCCCCTTTGCCTCTTTGTTATTCTCCAGTGGATATCTATTCTGACCAAGAGGAGCATACTGTTGAAATATTGAACTTTGTGCTAGGATGTGAATAGCAGTATCCTTCAGTAGTCATTCAGGTGGTATTTATAGATTACGGGTCTCACTTATGTTGTAATGAAGTAGAACATCTGATTTAGTCACTCTGGAACTATACCCAAAAAGAGAAACAGCTTAAATGGAGAATCTAGAAAAGCATCACTGTCGTACCATAAAGCTAGATTACACAGTGTTAAGTCTGGTAATAAAGATGGTGTATTTTGTAATACACTTTGTTTTCGGTCTCTCTATTTCAGTCAACATCATGACTCAGTTATTGAGAAACTTAGCATTACTTTGTAATCGGTAATTTGAGTAAATCTTTTGTTCTTATGTGGATATATCTCATCACTTGACTGTTACCTAGGTTTTACCTGAATATACCAGAGCACCATTCTTTACACTCAAACTTGTAAATATTAAAACAGTCAACTAGGGGGGATACAGCTTATAAAACAAATCTTCTGATATATTTTGAGGATGTTACTGCAAGATTTGGTTTACCTTGATTTTCAGAAAGCGTTTGATAAGGTGTATCATAAAAGATGTTACAAAAATTGAATCTGTGAATGTGAGGGATATGTTATTAAATTGAATATAAAATTGACTGAAGAATATAAAGTAGTGTAATAAATTGAGTTAAACCTGAACAGATTTCAGTTACAGGCGATGTCTTAAAGCTCTATGCTGGGTCCTCTGCCGTTTGAGATTTATATTAATGACATTGACTCTGGAATAACCAACAGAATTTTAAAATTTGCAGATGATATTAAAATATTTTCATGGTTAAGTGTATAAAAGATGCTGCAGACTTGCAGAGAGATTTAGATCATTTGATGCATTGGACAAATACGTGACAGATGTTTAACTACCCAAATTGTAAGGTGATGCATGTAGGTTTCCACAATTCAAGTTACTATTAGAATTTAAATGAGAATACGTTTAACGTTGTTATTGAAGAGAAGGGACTTGGTGGTGTGAATGAAAAATCACTAAAGTCAGCTTAAGTGTTTCCCAAATGCCGGTTCGCGGACTGGTACTGGTGCTTTAATTTCTACCGGTCCACAATGTGTCTCGGATATTTAAATAAATGACGCTTGTTTACATTCTTTTTTCAATATTTACTGATTAAAAGCCACCCAAGGATTAGTTTATTTTTTATTTTAAAGAAATGGAAATTTGTATTTGCCTACACACAATGTAATATATGTACAGACATTTTATTTGGAATGCCCCTTTCCCGAAATCTTTAATTTTATCGTCAGTGATTCCCAATTATCTAAACGAGGAATTGAAGCTAGCAATAGAGCTAATAGGATTTTGGGTAAAATTTATAGAAATACTGAATACGAGACGAGGGATATTACTGTTTCACCCGTATAGATTACTTATAAGGCCTTATTTATAGCAGTGTGTACAGTTTTTGGTTCCACTTTTCATGAAGGATATTGAATTGTTCGAGAATGTCCAGAAAAAAGTCGCTTGGATGATACATGGAATGATGAGATTGTCCTATGAGAAAAGACTAAAATATGCAACTCTTGAGATGTTTAACAATATTAAAGATATTTATATCATAGATGTATCGAACTATTTTTGTGTTTAGAACTCAAAATAATAGAACAATGGGTTACAAATTCAAATTTTCGAAGCGTAAGAGTTGTCTTTAGCTTAAGTAATATTTTGTGTTTGACAAACAGGGTGGGTGGTTTAGGAATGAGCTGTCTTCAAGGGTGGTAGAGGCAGAAAATTGTCCGAGTTCGAGGAAAGATTGAGTGAATACATGAGTAGTAAGGGATGATTATAACTGGGAGCTAGAATGAATCTTCTTGATGGGCTAATAAACTTCTTTTCTTTCCCCTTTAAGATTTTATAAACTTAAATAGTTGTTAAAGCAGTGGCTAGTTAATTATTTAATTAAAGAAATACTTGATATTTGAAAATTAATAATACTTATGTTCGTTTCGGTTCATTGCTTCAAACCCCTTATTTTTTAAAGGTGGGCTCGGTCTTTTTCTACTGCTTTAACTTACGTTACCGGTTTGCTTTACAAAACTCTGACCGGCTTATTACTGCATGTGCTACATACGTTTTTCGCTACCGGGAAAATCCGCGTACAGGAAACAAAAATTTTGAAACTTCCTCGAGAGTTAGTAAATAAAATTGTCGCCGAAAACTAGCAGAATAGGAATCCAGGGAACATCTACCTACTGATAAATTATCGTAACAACATGTTTGTATATTTACCGAGCAGCAAACCCAGAACTTATATATAGTTACTAATCAGAAGGTTCATTTTAAAAATGAAATCACTTTTCTTTTCCCAAATCTCACGCAATACGTTATCTTTCATTAAGATTTTCAAAGTTGCGTAAGTTGGTGATAAAAAAACACATTTGTTCTCTGTAAGGAGTGCATTTCGACAAATGGGCTTAGTGAGAGAAAAGACAATTTTATTTTTAGCTACAGCAAGTCGCATGCCTTCCCCTCAGTAGGGCCCAGCATGGCCAGGTGGTTAAAGCACACGACTCGTAATCTGAGGATCGCGAGTTCGAATCCCCTACACACCAAACATGCTCGCCCTTTCAGGCGTGGGGGCATTATAATGAGACGGTCAAGCCCAAGAGTTGGTGGTGGACAGTGATGACTCGCTGCCTTCACTCTAGCCCTCAAGTAGCTTTGCGCGAAATTCATAAACCAATCAGACCGAACCAATCCCCTCAGGGGCCTAGTCGAAAGTCAGAGGGCTTATAACGCTAAATATAGGGTTTCGATACAGTGGGTACATATTGTGTAGCTTTGTATTTAAGAAGAAACAAAAGTTACGTACAATCGATACATCTTTGTATGTATACTAGAAAGTGATATGAAGAAGGAAATTAGCAAATTATGAAACAAGGGATATAAATACAATTTCCTACATATAATAGAAAAATAATGTCAGTATCGTACTGTGGTGATAAAATCGTTTCAAGATATCACAGAGAGTATAAAAGCATATTTGAACTTTGCAATATGTATGTTTATCTGTCTGTGATCTTTATTGGAGTTTAGGTCTTATACTATTTTACTCCTTGCTAGATGGTATTGATTTATTGTGAAAATTGTTATAATTATTACATGGGGGCCAGAGTAACCCGCACTTACTCTGACCCCTTTCAGAGCAATGTCCACGTATGTAAATTCAGTAATATTTATATGAATAAGCACATTTTTTATTGCTAAATTTTCTGTATAACGAATAGCTTCAATTGTATGTATTCATATTTTCATCAGCAGATAGTCGAGATTGGCTTTGTTAAGTAAAGACATACACATACATTTTCATTAGTTTTGTTTACTCCTCGACAGCATTACACATAAATACCATATTAATACTTGTCATTTAATAGGTGAGAGGTACATAAGCCTATCTTCATCATGTAACGATTTAATTCGCATAGTAGATCATTTTTATACAAGTTTTACGCGAAATAATTTTGCGAATTATGAAAGAGTATACCGGAGAGTTTTTCTTAGTTTATATAAATACTGACGAGGTAGCTCTGGGTACTTCGAATATTACCGTTAGTGTTGAGTTTTGTGTTTATAATTTGTTAATAAATATCGGTGCTCTATTTATCCATGTTGGGCAGACATATTAAATTACTAGTCTTATGTCAAGACATATGTTTGTAGATATTGATTATGTTGTCTACTGTAGTTCAGTAAGTTTTATCTGTTAAACTGCTAGCATAACGTGAGCGTTGCCTTTTTTTAGTGATAATGTTGCTAACCCGCGTTAATTTATAATCTTATATTAAACTTAGAAATACGGCTGAAGGTGCTGTCCGGAGAAATGTTCAATTCGTGTACAGTTTAGGTGAATCATTTCCTGTTTATTCGTTTTTCAAATACTACCAGTTGATTGCTGGAAAATATGTATCTTAATTCCGTATTTTGAGGAAAATTCCTCACTACTAATTAATTTAGACTATTAATGTGTTACTGTTATTGAGGTGAGGATGTATTTCTTGAGACTGCAATTTTATTGGCAAATTGTGAGAAATATCTTTTATTTGGTTCTTTTGGGGGCAATTTTGCTAACGTACATAGTGAGTAAGATAAGACTAATCACTCCTCGTTGAGAAACATCTACTTCTGGAGTAAATGACACCGAGAAGCTCCTCCTATTTAATGTAGAAAGTAAGTTAGCCAGTGAATAATTCCACGTGGCAGTTTCATTTCTGACCTACGGAACCCTAGACCATTATGCCAGACAGTATCGAATGCATTCTAAATATCGAGAAAGCTTACAACAGTAGGTTCTTTTCTATTAAATCATCAGTGATTAATTCGATTAGTCTAACTAAGTAGTCTGTAGTTTGTCAAAATTTTCTAAATCCATTTTGAATTTCTGGTAATTTTGAAGTCGTTTCGAAGGGTGTGAAGAGTCTGTAGCTAATTATATGTTGTAAAATTTTCCTATGCCGCTGGTCACGCTGACTGTGCAGAAGCTGTTCGGTTTCTTCGCTGGCTTTTCTTCTTTGTGGAACATTAAGACGATCTCTTGTCAGGTATTCAAACAATCTTTGACTTTTTCGTTTGAAAAGGCTAACCTGAATGTAGTCTTCACCTGAAGGTGTGTTTTTTGTTGCTCTGATTGCTTGTATAACGTCTATTACTGTTATTATTTTTGGCTGTTAATACGCTGTCGAATTATTATTTCTATCATATTCTATTTGTTTAGTTTATATTAACTGGGAATTGTGGTGAATACATCTTTTTGTTTCTTGTTATATACTTATTTACCTTGTAAAAGGCCCGGCATGACCAGGTGGTTAAGACACTCGACTCGTAATCTGAGGGTTGCGAGTTCGAATCCCTCTCCCACCAAACATGCTCGCCTTTTCCGCCGTGGGGGCGTTATGATATAACGGTCAATCCCACTATTCGTTGGTAAAAGAGTTGGCAGGAGGTGGTGATGACTAGCTGCCTTCCCTCTAGTCTTACACTGCTAAATTAGGGACAGCTAGCTCAGATAGACCTCGTGTAGCTTTGCGCAAAATTCAAAATATACCAAACCTTGTAAAAAAAAATGTTTTTCGTGTCTTGTTCATGGTAAATCCGGAAGGTACATTGCTGTTGTTCTTTAAATGGTTCGGCCTTATCTTTGTGTATGTATACTGTGATGTTTTGAGTTACTAGTAGCGGATATGTGCGCGTTGAATTTCCTGTATTTGTGAAGCGTTGTTGTTTTGTTGTTTTGAATTAGGCACAAAGCTACACAATGGGCTATCTGTGCTCTGCCCACCACGGGTATCGAAACCCGGATTTTAGCGTGTAAGTCCGCAGACATACCGCTGAGCCACTGGGGGGCATTTGTGAAGCGTTTCAAATAAGTCTAAAACTGTTTTAGATCTTTCTTTCCTTTTTTTTGTAACAAACAGCTATCCAGTTATCTTGTTTTAGTACCTCTGTTCTGATTTTGTTCCTGGGTATATTTATTTATGCTTTAATTATTGGCTGTGTACTGATGAAATTCATTTTAAAGTCTGTTTATGAGGTAGTTGCGCTGTACTAAAGAGTCCATAAAGAATTAAACTGAATGTGTTGGAAATCATAACAAATCAATTGATCAAATAATAAAATTGATAATTTCATCATTTCTGAATTTTCATGTTCGAGAAAGCCTAAAAAAAGAGTTGATACCTTGTTATGATAAAAAGTTACCAGTCAATAGAGGTCTTGTAAATGTTTTGTGTATTTGTTTAACGTTGTCTTGTGCAGAATAAAAGTATTGTAAAAATATAGTTTTCTCTTAATTGTTTTATTCGGATAAAAAATCGATACAATTTTTGGCTCGCGTTGTCCAAAGATACCTCAATTTTGGCACGTTTTTTTTCTATTGTTCTTATTTATACATCTCAACCATAGCTGGTGTTCTTTGTTTGTTCATTTCTGTTAATAAATATTTATTGTGAATTCCTTACCAATACCCTAATAAAGTTAAATAAATGTGCCTCTCGTAGCTCAACAAGAATGTTTATAACACTGAAAATCGAGTTTCGATACCCGATGTTTCCAGAGAACGGTCAGTCCATTATGTGGCTTTATGTCTAAAAAAATAATTAAAAAAAAACTAAGGATGTTTGAGCTTTAGAGAAACATTACATTTTTCAAGCGAAAGTGATGTCGAGAAAACCCACTTGTAGAGAAATATATATGAAAAAACGCCTCGTTTGGGTTGAGAAAATGTTATACATAGAAGAGCGAACAACGTTTCGATCTTCGTTGATCATCGTCAGGTTCGCAAATAAAGAGGTAACTGACCGGAAGCTGACCACATGTTTGGAAGGGGTTGTGTAACGAGCCGTTTTTGCATATATATTTCAAGCGAAAGGTTATCACAGTTTTGTATTGTAATAAATGATATGATATGGTAATTATTGTCATGCTAAGACAGAGAAGCTACTGTTATATAAATCTTCAGTTAACGCTGATTATGATAAAGTTATAAAAACCATTACTTTAGTGAATGCATTCTACGTTTAATGTTGTGGTTTCATGATCAGAATATTGTATGGGTAGATACGCCCATCCTCCTCGGTTCTTTTCAGGTTACGTAACATCCGTTTCTGTGGAAAGAAAAGAATATAAAAATTGTTTAAACGTTAAAGTCAGTTGTGTACAAGAATAAGATTCATGCGATTAGTTAGACAACTGGAAGAAACATAACAGGAAAGGAATACGGGAAGTGTTTACTGATTATAATAATACACTATTCGAAACAGTTAAGAGATAATCAAAGTTTTGAACATTCTGTAACTAAGACGAGGCGCGTGCACTTTATTATGCAGCTCTAGCTTCATGAACTATTAATTTTATTTTAAAAGGGGTATGTAATAACATTTCAGTTGAAATATATTTTGTATTCTAGTTGTTAAAAATGTATTCGAAAAAGTACACAGTAACAGACGTGTACTATAAAAGTGACAATAAAGCCAGTTCTAGTACTTCTACTGCGCTTGATGGTAAGAGTAGCAAACAACTGACACCAGGAGGCAGTAGTTTCTTGTCCGCCAAGTGGAACACATTTCTGCCATGTAAGATTTATTTTTGCAATTAATTTTAAGGATCCAACACTTTGTAGACTGTTAAAACAGTTAAACTATAAAATACAATTTGTGAAATAACAAGTATGATTCTATATTTTTGAATTCCAAACCTACTACATCTAAAATTGAAATTTATTTTTCTATATTTTTCATCCTACAAATCAAGAAGACCCGACGAGCTATCAGAAAACTGTTTAAACCCCTACTAGTTTTAAACATTTGTATCATGTTTTTACTGAGTATGTTCCACTCTGAGAGAAAGTAATTATAACATTTCAATAAATAATCCTTCTTCCAGCTTCGACTTATGCAAGCTAATATCCTCCATGTATTTTCTTTTATTGCTATTCTGTTAATTAACATGTCATATTTTGTAACTCCTACCTAATCCATTTTCTTACTTTTCGACCTATCATTTAATAAAGAATGTCTTCTTCATGTTACTAAAGTATATTTGATTTTGCTATTATTATTCTATGACAAAATGTTTATGAGAGTTATACTAAAATTTCTATAATACATTTCTCTTATCACCAAACTTAACATCGTTTTTCTTTTTGGTCTTGTTGGTTTTAAATTATTTCGTTAAGTTTACCATGTCTACAAACTGACTTGTCTTATGTTTTAAACTGAACAATGTTTTATCTGATCTCATAACAACAATATCAATATTGTTAACAAGCTCTTTAAAGGCAGAAAGTTCGTTAAGAGTGTGTCTGTGTGTGTTTTATAATAGTAAAGCCACATCGAGCTCTCTGCTGAGCCCTCTAATGGGAATCTAAACACCTGATTATAGAGTTGTAAATCCGTAGACTTGCCGCTGTACTAGTTAAGAGATGAGAAAGGAACAGAGTTTATGAGAACTACAGTAAAACGATAATAACATATTTAAATTTATTAAAACACTTTCATTTAATAAGGCTTTCCATACTTTGAGTCTGTTTATGCAGTATTTGTTTTAGAGCAAAGCCATATTAGGCTATCTGCTGGGTTCACTAAGGGAAACCGAACTCTGAATTTTCTGTAAGTCAGTCAATTTACTGCCTTCCCGCTAAGATACACATTCGAACAGAAAAAAATTGCTAGCGAAATTTAGTTTATGAATAGGTAAACAACAGTTCAAAACCTTTATCCATTGCAGCTTAGCATATACACTTAGTTTAACATCGCTAAAGGTAAAAATAAATGTTTTCGACAAGGTTATATTAGGAGGGACTTTAAATTTTACACTTTCAATGTTTTAAAGTGTTTAGTGTTAAGATAATTAATTATATTTAGAAGTTTTAAAGTCGAGCAGCAATTTTAGTGTTAAGACTGTTAATCAGATTTAGAAGATGGTTGTAGTCAATTTCCTTATTCAACATCGATAGAAATCAGCTGCGTAGTTAGTTGTCTTTTACGACGTTTTATCTTCAATCCGGTTTTAACATCAATGGATAGAAGGAGAGTCTTGCATATAACAGTAAACAGTTTTAACATGAATGGATAGCAGGAGATTCTTGCATATAACAGTAAATAGTTTTAACATGAATGGATAGCGGGAAACTCTTGCAAATAAAAGTAAATAGTTTTCAAGTTCAGAAATTTCTACCTTAAAAGAGCTTTCTAACAACATTGGCAATATTTCTTTTTGTTACCACCACCTCGATCACCACATAAATACACAACTGTGGCTCAGCGGCTAGCCTGAGGCTCTTTTCTAAGCTGAAGTATCGGGTTTCGATATTAGCGGTGTGTGGTTTTATGTTAAACAATAAACAAATAGATATTCATGTTGATTATATATTTTATACTTATCTTGTTTTATTCATTACACTTAAATATTGCTCAAATTAGAAGAGAAAAATATAGAAGTGTCGTCTTATGAAACTTAATAAAAAATTCGAAATTAACTTTTTCTGCGAGATAATTCTTATTCCCTCTATTTTGACCAAAAAAATCAATCTATGTGTTATCTCTACTATTTTTAACTTTTCAGGGTCATGCTGTGTGCTTTTAGGGCTTTGTGCCTTAGCTTTTATCCTGAGTGTTTGGTTAGTGGGAAGATATTCGTCTTTGGGACAAAATTCATTTTACAAAGATACTTTGAAGATCGGACAAACAGGTCATTTTCGTAACGATCCTTACCCAGGAGCACGCACTTTGGGTATGCCAGCATACTTAGTAAAAATAAAATTTTATTTCAAAAATAAATTTTAACTATGTGTTTTCTACATTTTAATTTATTCTTTTATCGTAACACAACACGTTTCTGAAATAAAAATAAAGGCCTATATAATAGAAAAAATCGTTTGGATGATTTTAAAACAAAAATCGCCATTACCATCAGTGCAAAAAGACGTTTTGACTACTTTAAAGACAATGTGTCCTTTCTCAAAGGAAAATAGTTCTTAGTAATTTGGAGTGAAAAACAGTAAAATCGTTTTGATATATTTCAGACGTAAAAAGATACTGAAGAGAATTAAGAATTTATTGCTTTTAAAGAAGCAATTATTTAAAAAGTAATTTGAAATATATGAAAGAAAACATTACAAAAAAGAAGTTCATAACTACAGTTTTAAAAACATTATTTATTAGAGAATAAGTGATAAACAATAAAGATATCTTTCATATCTTTAAATGACTTCTGAGAAATTCAGTACGTGTGATATAAGGTTGTTGTAATAGGTATCCAGCCTGTTAGAACTATCATGTGATTTCAGTTCCAATGAAAATGAACCTCTTTCCTTTTCGTTAGGAAAACTTGTGGTTTACCCTCATCAGGAAAGTAGAGGTGATAAAAATTCCAGTAATCACTACATAATTTCCCTTGACAAAGAGAGAAGCATCAAAGAAAATGTGGACATTATGAGGAGAATATTAAATGGTAAGATCGACTTCATTCACCAACATTCTAATTAAACATTAATTAACATGTCACTCACTATATATAGTATTTAGGCACACTTATTATTTTATCTATATCAATAACATAAAACTCGATATAATCCTTCCTAATTCGTGTACTATACTATTCAATATTCTCTTTGTTATTTTATAGGCTTTCATAAACCTGCTCCATAATTGGATAAAAAATTTCACAAACATCCAATAGTGTTAATGAAATAAAGTTTATTGATTCTTTTGTTTTTCAATTTAATCAAGATTTTTACAAACCGATTCAATATTTTTAAAGAATCTCAGTTTTAACTTAATGACTCGATAAAGAAGTTCCCAGATCAGTATCACTACTTGATAAAGATCTTCGCAGATCAGTGTCATTATCTGAAAATAATTTAACAGGCCCTATTTGTAACTTCAGTTGGTAATACAAAAGTCCACTTCGTAATTTTATAAATAATTTTAATGTCGTATTTCATGCTTTAATTTTAAAAAATGCCCCCAGTGGTACAGTTGTGTGTCTGCAAACTCACCGCGAGAAATCGAGTTTCGACCGTGGTGAGCAGAGCTCAGATTGCCCATTGTGTAGCTTTGTGCTTAATTCTAAAAAAACAAACATAAAAAATTAATGACCAAACTTGCGAGCTGAAAACAGAATTCATAAAACCAGTAACAAATATTATGAATTCAACTGTTCATATTTAACCGTACTCATTTTAAATTAAATTAATTCATTGACATTGCTACAAACATACAATTCAAATAATTGGTGAGCTACTTACAAATTATTTTTTGTGAAATCAATTCTGGAAATCGGCGTTCACATTACAGAAGAAAAACTTTGCAGTTTGTTATTGTTTTTTGTTGTTGTTTGTTTCTTATAAAGTACAACGCTACACAAAGAACTATTTGTGCTCTGCCCACCACTGATTTCGACACTCGATTTTCAGTAGTATAAGTCCACAGACATACCACTGGAGGGAAACTTTGCAGGTAAAAATATATATATTTTTTTTAATTTAGATTTGGAAAGGATTTTGTTGAGATGATGTCCAAACAAACTCGGAATAAATTAATTAAAATGCATATATAATTAACTGAAGAGAGTTTTTCTTCATAATGATTTAATAGATTACCCGGAACAAGGAGCACGTCATGGTGGCCATCCAAGATCCTCTATATCTAAAACAACTGTAGTTAGTGATAATTGTACCACACTAAAGAACTATGGTTACGACACTGATGGTCACGTTATTAGTCCATGCATTGTGCTTGGGTTCGAGAAAGAAAAGGTAAATGTATTTACTTCAGGTAAAATCGTGTTTTCCTGTCTATTTTAAACCATTAAAGTGTTATTTACTGTAATATGCTAGGTTTTTATGTTTTATTTGACAAATTTAGATAGTAATAAGTACGGAATTTTAAAAACGTGATCTCTAGTCTATCTGATGAATGTAAAACGAATGGGAATCAAATTTAAAGAAACATGGATGAAAATTCAAAAACAAATAGTAATTTAACGTTTGAACGCTTAACATTGCTGTTGACCGAAATAGTTCATAGAACTAAATCATCATGCAGTAACAGTTTATTTGTTTGTTTTATGAATTTCGCGCAAAGCTACACGAGGGCTGTCTGCACTAGCCGTCCCTAATTTAGCAGTGTAAGACTAGAGAGAAGCAGCTAGTCATCACCATCCATCCCACCGCCAACTCTTGAATTAATCTTTTATCAACGAACAGTGGGATTGACCGTAACATTATAACGCCCCCACGGCTAAAAGTGCTAGCACGTTTGGTGCGACGGGGATTCGAACCCGCGACCCTCAGATTATGAGTTGTAGTAACAAAACATTAACATATATTTTTAACTTTTGTTACCACATAGTTAAATATGAAAATTTAGAATATTTTTTTGGTTATAACCAGGATACGTCTATATATTTGTTGGAACAGGGCAATGGAATTCGAGATGATGCAACTGTAACGGAAAAGATTCCTTTTGCAAACATCACATGCAAAGCCAAGGTACAAAACGAATTTTCTTTAGTACAAAATAATTCCTTCTTATCTTTTAAACAAGCATTACAAAGTTGAGTACGTTACATTAAGATGATTTTCAATAAGTAAATCAATAAGTCGCATGACAACCACAGCATGTATAAATACATTTTACGTTACTTGGCATTTGTTACTTAAGACATTGACATTTGATTGCTTCCGCAAAGGATATGTAACAGTCATTCCCGCTGCAAAATATTCAAACACGAAGATCATAAAGATGTATACAGATTGAGAATATAGAGTTTTCAAGACGCGAATGTTCCTTGCAGTTGATTACATTGGAAAATAAAGGAATGTGAATTAATTTAGGATACCAGGACCGTCCAGAAAAAGATCTACCACTTATTGTAGTCCTCTTTCTAGATATCCCTGATGGTAAACAAAATTCAGCGTCTTATAACAGCTGAGAATTCACGAACATAGAGATCAGTCTATATGCCCCAACATAGTCAAGAAGGACCTCCATCTGGAAAAGTGTCATGAGTAACATGCACAGAGGCTGCATCCATGACATGTTTGTTAAACCACCGCATAACTCAAGTAGTTGGATAATGAATAAAAAATTCATGATATTCTATATAACATAAAGACATACCAATTAAATTGCCATGCAACACCTATGGATTTCTGAACATTCGTAGGTTTAAAAACGAGTATTGGAAAATCGTCGAGTGCGTACAAAAGACAGATTATGGAAGGCCAGCTGTAACACAGGGTATGATCGGACATGGCATTGAATCGTTATGATGTGGTGAGGCTCCAAAATCGTTTTAATATAGCGTACTTAACCTCTGTGTAATAAGTAATGAACAGCTACAATTTAATAATCACACATGCTCTATTGGTGAAATCTTATTGCAGTTTTAAATTGATAGAACGCCATCTATATTTATGTGTTTAAATATTCACAGACACACACTCATTTATTAGGTTGAGGAATAATTCTTAAGCGTTTTTTCAAGTTAATAAAATATATTCATATATTCGCAAAATATTTCATGTCATTTGGTAGATAATTTTTTGCTTTAATAGATGGTGTGTTTGATTTTCATATTTCTTTAATTTTTGCTTTTATTTTCAGCTCATTAAATGGAACTGTGTGGAACCCAAGCGCCGAGTTTCTGAGCCTTGCCCATTGAATGAAGGTGGTTCACCATAGTTTTTTGATCACAATCCATCTGTTCCACTAATTCTCTAGTCGTTTGACGTGGATTTTCGTGAAGAAGCTGGTTCAATCACTCTTCATCAAATACAGTTGGTCGACCAGTGTGTGATCCGTCCTTCAGATCAAAATTCCCATTTTTAAAGCGCGAAAACCAACGGCGAGCGGTACTTTCAGGTATTGCTCCTTTGCCATACACAGAATAGATCTCACGAGCAGCTTCGGCGGCGTTAACACCTCGAATAAATGCGAAAAGCAGATGGTGTCAAAAATGCTAGATTTTGTCCACTTGGCATTCCATTTAATGAGCTGAAAATAAAAGCAAAAATTAAAGAAATATGAAAATCAAACACACCGTCTATTAGAGCAAAAAATTATCTACCAAATGACATGAAATATTTTGCGAAAGCATTTCATTAATGAATATTTTTTTTAACTTGAAAAAACGCTCACGAATTATTCCTCAACCCAATATATATTTATTTTTATTTTATATCAGAATCATTTCGAGAAGACAAAATTTCGAAAACTTGAAATATACCGCAGAACAGGATTTTCAACCAAGACTGGGACTGGAAAGTACGTTAATTTTCTTGTGATGGTCCAACTGTTAGAGCTACAGCGAGGAAGTAATGTTACAGTCAATTGTTGGGTAATTATCTTTAAAAATATTGTTGATTATTGGTGAACTACTGCATAACTGTAAAACAGTCTCCATTTTTTATTATTATCAGTAATTGAAAGTGTTCTATTTCTTTGAAAAAACTATTAAAATTATTCACATTGGCTATCCATTAAATTTAAAAAAATTAACATGATATTGTCATATATCTTCAGGCTCAAAACACACCCAAGAACGTTCTGACAAATGAAAACAAAGTTGAAATATTTTTCTCTTTTCACGGAAAAAACGATTCCCGACCACCGATGAGTGAAAGCACCATTTACGATTCCGAAAGCACGAGCCAGAAAACAAAAACCACCCTAAATAATATAGTAGAATGGAGATTTAATGAAACAACAAAAGCCGTTACATCTGATACCATAACAACAGATTACAGTCATCGGTCTAATCAAACGGAAATCTTAACTCTGGGTAAACTAACAACAGATCAGAATATTCTGTTTAACCAAACAACTAAACAATCAATAGATGTGACCATATCAACAAGTTGGGCCTCTAATCACACAACAGAAATTGCAACAAATGTGAACGTATCAAAAAGTTGGACTTTTGATCACACAACAGAAACCGCAACAAATGTGAACGTATTTAAAAGTTGGACTTCTGACCTCACAACAGAAACCGCAAGAAAAGTGATAGTAAATGCAACAACAAGTGGGAGATTTGATCAGACATCAGACACTTTACCAAATATAAACACGTCTACAGATTGGACTTCTGATTACACAACAGAAACCGGAGCAAGTGTGAATGTATCAGCAACTTGGAAATCTAATCAGACAAAAGAAGCCGTGACAGATGTGAACTCATCAGCAAAGTGGAGCTCTGATAACACAATAGAAACCACAACAGATATGAGTACATCAACAGACTTGATTTCTGATCACACAACAGATAGCAAAAATGATGTGAGCGTGATGACAACTTGGAGCTCTGATCAGGCAACAGAAACTGCAACAGATGTGAACTCCGCAACAGATGGAATTTCCGATCACACAACAGATACAGAAAAAGATGTGAACGTAAAGACAAGTTGGACCTCTCATCAAGCAACAGAAACCGCAACAAACGTTAACGTATCGACAAATCAGACACCACAAACTGTAACAGATGTAACAGAGAAAACCAAAACCGGAATTGAGTTTATTTCTACATTTAAAAATATCACGAACTTTTCAACGAATTCTGACACTCCTACTACAGACAATTCAATTAACACAGGAATGTCAACTCTAATTTCGCACCCAAATCAGAGTACAAGTCCTGGCACAGAAAATTTGGCAAATGACGACATTTTTGGAGGTTTTAATAATGTTCACTAGCGCAGTTTGTTGCACACGATAATCTGGTGCATGTAAATAGATTGTAATTGTTTCTATTCTTTCATCATTAGTGTTCCATTTCGAAATAGATTATTTTATTTCATGCTAGATTTACTTTGGAATAATATACATATTAGTAAGATGTTATTTCTCTAACTACTTTGTTAAACTGTTAATAAAATTCGATATATCTTTCCAGTAATTATCCTAAAATAGTTTACTATAAAAATTATATCACATATTATAATCTCTAATATAAAGTTCAGAAAACAATGTTGTGAGTTTAATTACTGACTTGTTAATATCCACATAATTACTAAATTGTTGATTTTCACATACTTATAGCTGCATAAGCAAAGAAAAATTAGAATTTAATAACCATATCCAATACGAGTATAGATACTTATCCAGTTATCTTATAACAACCGTTACTTACTTGTTAAGAGTTTCTTCAATTTGAACCTCACAGTCAATAAACACATAAATAACATGCAAAGGCAATAGTTCCAGTCTGTTTATATGTACTCTTCTTTCATAACTTAGCCGCGTCCTTACATTTAACTTTTCAATGATTTCTAATGATCTGAAATGCTTAACTAGAGATGCTATGAGCTAATGACTTATAACTTTAAATGTTTAACCAAGAAGCCTTAGGAGCTCTCCTGATTCAATCCTAGAAACTATAAGTGCTCAGTCAGAAACTATCTTTATTTTATAAATAAGACATAAATGTCTGTGTTGATGTAAGCATCTCTTTATTTCGAACTTTTGTTTTTAAAAAGTATAATAATTTTGAAATAATCTTGAACTAAATTTCCTGTGTTTTGCAAAGTATGATTAATTAGTGATGCAAATACTTGTCTGCTCCATTATTATTTCAGTACTTCTTGAAAGTTGAGACAAAAAATCAAAACAGGCAGTTATGGAGTTATTTTCAGATCAAATTTTGTCATAAAGGAAAATTAAAAATGTATCAAATATAATACTATATTACGTTATACAGCGTGCTATTTATTACAAGGTTTATAAAGTCTTTTGCAGAAATGTCAAGTATTTGTCTATGTACATACTCAAATTATGGAATTTTTTAATTTAAAAATTCCAGTTGTTATTATTTGTTTTCGTAGGACGTTTCGTAACCTTAACAGTCTTCCTGTGTTTTGGGTTTTTGGCACTAAACAGTTTACTTCACAATATTAAATATTTCGCCTACTTTTTTCCAGGTACAACTAAAAAATCCGTGTGATGTTGCACAACGCAAGTACTTAAATACTTCAATATCAAAATTATTACTCATAAAATTTCTACTTCTTTTCAATTTCACCAAATTTAAATAATTACAATAAATTCGTTACTGTTTGCTTTTCAAAATTATATTTACCTAATGTTGTGGAAAATGTGTTGGATCCACATAGACGTTTGTGTGGCTATAAAAGGTGTAGGATGTTTACGTAATTACTTTTGGAATTTTGAATTTGCTATAAAAAAACGATTATGCTTTAAAGTTTCATGAGTTGTTGAAAAAATGAATTTTAGTTTTGGTTTTCTTCTGAATTTCGCTTAAAGCTAAAAGAAGTATATCTCCGCTAGCCGTCCTTAATACAGCAGTGATAGTCTAGAGCAGGGGTGTGCAACATTTTTCGTCGGTGGGCCATATAACCAACTTCATCAATCAAGCGGGGCCACTTAAAAAACAAGCTTATTCGTGTACATGCACAATAAATTAAAAAAAAATCTCAAAATGCAAGCAATAATATTTTATATTTTTGCATGAGTGATCATTTTAGTGCGACACTTGAAATTTAGAGTCCTTGCAGAGCTTATCAATATCAGCTTTGACAGAAGTGGTTGCCACTCTTAACTGACTGGTCAAATGTTCATCAGTCAGCTGACTTCTACATTTGGTTTTGATGAGCTTCATTTTGGAGAAAAATTGCTCACAGCAGTAGGTGCTACCAAAAAGGGAGGCAATTCTTTGTGCATGACGGGACAAATTGGGAAACTTTTCACGTACACAGAGTTTGTAAAAGTCTAGCAAACTGTTTTCAGATAATTTCCTTTTAGTGTCCATGTCATCCTGCAGTTCAATGAGTTCCATTTGGCAATCATCAGGACTGTCTTCCACTGCCAAATCAAAAGGTTGAGCGAACAATTTCAATCTAATTTCAGTTTGTCTGAAATCTGGAAATCTGTTTGCAAACTCATCACGCAGCTTTTGTACACTGGTTCCATATTTGGTGCAATCCAGATTAGGAAATTCCAGTTTCCTGGTTGCAAGACATGTAAAATGGGTCAATATGGCTCTTCTCAACTGAACCTGGAAAAGTTCTAATTTCTTCTCAAAAGCACAAATATGCTCAAACAACTTATTCACAAGTTGACTTTTCCCTTGTAGTTTTAAGTTTAAATCAGACAGATGCTGTGTAATGTCTGTGAGGAATGCTAAGTCATTCAGCCAGTTCTCATTGCTCAAGAAGTCCACATTCTGACGTTTGCTCTCCATGAAGAACTTAATCTCCTCTCGCAGATTCCAGAATCTCTTCAAAGTAGCAGCTCTACTAAGCCAACGTACAGCAGAGAAGTACAAAACATCTGAATACTCACTGTCCAGCTCATCTAAAAAAGTTTTAAATTGTCGATGATTTAATCCTCGTGTTCCAATATAATTTACGCATTGGACGACATTTTTCATGACTTCTGCAAAATCCAGAACTTTGGTGCACAAGCTCTCTTGGTGAATAATGCAATGACTTACAACTACGTCTTGTGCTCCAATTGCAGTTAGAAATTTCTTGGTGAATCCATTTGTCCTACCTGTCATGGAAGGAGCACCATCTGTTGTAACACCACATAATTTATAAGGATTCAGTTCAAACTTTTCTACAACCTTAAGCACTTGTTCACAGATATCCTGTCCTGTGGTTGTGGAGGAAAGGCTTGCCATATCTAAAAACTCTTCGAAAACATCAAAGCCTGCAGTAACAGCTCTGATGAAAATGACAAGTTGGGATGTGTCATTGATATCAGTGCTTTCATCCAAAGCCAGACTGAAAGCTTCACACGAATTCAATCTCTCTTTCAAAGTTTCTTTGATGTCCTCTGAAAGATCTTTTGTCCTGCGTGAGACAGTAAAGCGGGAAAGGCTAGTTTGCTCCACCAAATATTTTTTCTCTGGACATGCATATTCTGTGAATATTGTTAAACAATTTTTAATAAATTCTCCATCACTGAAAGGCTTTCCCTTTTCTGCCATACATTCACAAAGCTTAAAACTCAGTTTTGTCACCAGTTCTGAATTTTTCTTGAAAGTGGTAAAAACACCTTGTTGCTTTTCAATGGATGTTTTTAAATGTTCAATTTTGTCCTTTCGTGCCTGACCAACAATTTCATCAGACTGGGAGGAGTGCTTAGTTGCGTAATGTCGCTTAATATTGTACTCTTTCATGACTGCAATTGTAGTTTGACAGACGAGGCAGACAACAAGATATTTTGTGCACCATTCACTGTTGAATAACCTTCCCTCATCATCAATTTTTCGTTTCTTAACTGCTGACATTTTACTAGCCCTGAAATCAAAACAAAAATTATTCTCACGAAAATAGCAAAGTAGAAAAAGACATAGAATTTATTTACACATGGAATCTCTTATGGACAGAAACACATGTTTCTAAATTGGCATCCCAATCATAGCCTTCCGTTACTTAAATTAATTGAGAATAGCAAAATACAGTGTGACCTCGCCTATTCGCGGTTCGCCATTCGCGGGTTATGCGCGAACTGCGTTTTTGTAGGCCACAGAGACTGAAAGGGCTTTTCGAGGAGATTTCTGTTGTATTTACTCAATCAAGCCGTTTTTATCAATTGTCGTCTTCACCAAACAAGATTGGACTGCTATTGGCTGACTGCCTCAGCTTCCCCAACAACGCAAACGGCAAAGCACAGCCCGGTAACGCACGGTACAATTTAGTGAAATACATAACAGTATGCAATATTGCTACATTATTACTGCATCAATGAGTATAAGTATCATTAGTGTTTGGGAAGCATTTCATATAGTATATAATCGCATACATATACGTTTTAAAACTGCATCCAATATTCGCGGTTTTTCGCTATTCGCGGGAGGGTAAAGAACGTACCCCCGCGAATAACGAGGTCACACTGTACATAGAATCAGATGCATCTGAAAGCAAAAATTTTAATAAATTCAGTAAAGTCACAACAATATGCTAAATAATAATCAATTTACCTTCAATCTCTTGTAGTAACTGTAAAAGGTAATAAAATTTTCACCAATAATGAATGACGGACAGCAGAGGTTAGGGAAAATTGTCGCCAGCGGGCGAAGGCGAGGTTCAGGACATGATGTTGAGTCGTAGACAATAGTGCTAGTGCACGTCACCTATTCATGCCCTAAGGAGGCCGACCAATCGAATTCGGCCTGCTCCTCTCTAGCAAAGATAATTTTAGAAGTTTGTCGAGTCGAAGCCTGGGAATCCCGTAGGATCGATGCTTGTAAAAATATTCCATTTGCGTTGGATTACAGATCAGGCCACATGGTTAGATTACAACAACTAGGGCCACACTAAATGGCTTGGCGGGTCGGGTTGTGGCCCGCGGGCCGCCTGTTGCACACCCCTGGTCTAGAGGGAAGGCAGCTAGTCAACAATACCCACCGCCAACTCTTTAGCTACTCTCTTACCAACGAATAATGGGTTTCATGATCACACTGTAACGCCTGTACGGCTGAAAGAGCGAGCAAGTTTGATATGACGGGGGTTAAAACTCGTGACCCTTAGAATCTGAGTTGAGCAGCCTAACCACCAGGCTTGAAGATAAAGCAAATGTTATTTTCATTATTATGGAAGAGATAGTGTTTTACTTTTGATGCTGAAATGTTGAAGAGTTAAAAAAGTGGAAACAGTATGTTCATTTGATAAATTCACATGGTCAGAAATTCATGGTTAATGTCCATGCAATAACCAGTCTTAGTTTCCAGTTATTTGTGTAAATAGTGGAGTTTATATTCTCACCCATCATTCCTTTCATACTGGATTCCATTTCTGTTTTTCCTAACAAAAAGATTATAATGAGGGAATTGTGGCTGATTTTCATGTTAGCTATGGACCAACAGTACCATTAACCTTGAAGAGCAATAGCTAAATAGTGTCTAAATATGAGACCTAGTAAAACCCGAAAGCAGGGGTTCTCAAACTTTTTAGATCTACAGAGCTTCACATCAGAAAGAAACACATTCTGGAGTCTTAATAAAAAAAAATTATACACTAAAAATAGAAACAATGGGTTACTAGCACCAGATAAAGTTTACTTCAAACTTTTAGAATACAAATTTATTAAAAATATAAGTATTTTAAAAAAAATACTTTAACTTACTTGTTCAAATATTTCTGCTTACAAAATTTATATCAGTAAAACTGCAGTGTACATATTTATTCATTAGTGGCACGGATGAGCTTGCTCTTGTCCACAAAGTAGTTCAGTACTCGGAGTTATGGTTGTTACTTGTAAGCGCAAATCGCCTTCAATATTTAGTCTGTTTCTAAATTTGGTCTTTGTAGTTGTATACAGTGAAAATGTTTGCTCGCGAAGATGTGTTGTTGGAAAAAACGCATAAAATTTTTCAAAGCTCTGTTACTTATTTCAGTGTATTCCATGGCCATTTGAATTCAAAATTGTGTAATTTCTTCCTGCTGAAATTTCTCTTTAAAAGACAAATCGTTGATATTTGCAGAGTCAACAAAGGGATTTTGAATTCACAGTAATTTTTATAAATGAGGAGGAAGGTACTCACCAATAGTTGTACACAAATACCATATGTGCTACAAGACTGAAACTTTTGCATCTTCACTTAAGGAAATTCATTCATAAGTAAAAAAACACACCGAGAGTTTCGAAGCAATAAAGTTCTTTTAAAGTTTTAACTTACGTTGAAGCACTTCCATTTTAATCTAAGCTTTGAAGTTCGTTACTCAAGTACTTTTCCCCGAGAAAGCCATCGGACTTCAGTATGAAGCAATAATTTTTTATGCAAACTTCCCATATCCTCACAAAATAAACTGAAGATCCTCGCATTGAGTAGTCTTGATCTTATAAAATTAACTATTTTTATTACATCACCCAATACCTCTTAAGTCTTCTGGTATTCGTTTCATTGCAAATGCATGAAAATGAAGACAGCAATAGATAATCTCAATGTCTGGGTTTTTCACTTTTGTGCATGCCACTGCGCCTTAAAATTTTCCAATCATAGCTGCAGTCCCATCAGAGCAAATACTTGAGCAAAGTCGCCATTGGATCTCATGTTCTTTCACAAATTACTCGATCAGTTTAAATATTTCTTTGCCAGTTGTTCGAGTAGGTAAAGGTTTGCAAATTAGTATGTCTTCTTCAAAACTAGCTTCGTGAATACAGCGAACAAACACAAGCAATATCGCATAACCTGCGACATCTGAAGCAAAAAAGTTGGACTCGCTTTTACTCGCCTTAATAACTCTGTTAAGCAATTTGCTGGCATATCCTTGATTCTTTGAGAAACCGAATTGCCAGAAAGGGACACAAAGATAGTGTTTTTAAGAAATTTCTCATCAGTCGCATACACTTTTGCGCACGGTTTTATCAAATATTCTACAATTGTATGAGCTTCACCTGCTTTTGAAATACGGTAACTAACACGAAATGAAGTAATAAGAGCATCTTTGTTGTCCTAATGGACAAAAAAACGAAATGTAGCTTTCCTTGCATTAATTCAAAAATACTTTCTTTTGAAATATTCGGAAGCTTAACTTTTGAATTGGTAGTATTTGGTTTCTAGATACCGTTTTAAGTTTTCTGGATGCAAACTACTGTTACTCAACAATGCTCCACATTAAACACACAACCCACAAGGTTCATCTTCATTACCTGTCCGCATAAAACTATAATCATCAAAACTTTCATCATACTTCCTTTTCTTTCTTGTTTCAGTACTTCTTGCATCATCCTGCGTTGAAGTGCTTGCACAAGACAATAACACCGACGAATTCGTATTAGGCCTAGGCCAAAGAAGAGTTTTACTCGTATCAGATTCATTATTGATATTCAGTTACTTATCCATTATAAAGATAACAACTAATTATTAATTTGTCTAAATACGTATTATTATATATTTGACATTTCAAAAGTACTTTCATGGACATAAAATAGCTTTTTAATGAAAACTCGTTCAAGCACTTGAGTTTTATCATCATACAACGACACGCTGACCTAAGATCAGTGTTGCCATAATAAAGTCGGAAATAAAGATTTATGGAAAAAAGGCTCGGCCGCTAAAATAATATATTTTTCTAAAGGAAAATGCTAACCTATTATATTTACATTTTTAACAGCGATTTTTAATCCAAATAAAACATATTAAGACAGATCTGACATGCGTTTAAAACTCTAATGATTGATTTGGTTTGTTTTGAATCTCGCGCAAACCTACACGAGGGCTTTCTGCGCTAGCCGTCCCTAATTTAGCAGTATAAGACTAAAAGGAAACATCTAGTCATCACCACCTACCTCCAACTCTTGGGCTACTGTTTTACCCAAGAATAGTGGGATTTATCGTTACATTATAACGCCCCTACGGCTGAAAGGGCGCCCATGTGTGGTGTGATGGGGATTCTTGGATTAGGAGTCGAACGCCTTAACCACAAACCATGCCGGGCCGAGGTCATTGGTACCAAGTTTGTGTAATTAAATTATAACAAATTTAATCTAACCTAATAATTACTAGTTATAATTGTCATAAACATAATTGTACTTCAAATAAATATATTATCAAATTTGGACAAGTTTCAGCTTTGACGTTATGTTTCATTTCATTCGAGATTTAGCCGCTAATTCAGATATAGGTTTTGAAAGACAGTTGGCATCACCACCCTAGGTTGACTGACGTTTCATACGAAATTTACTAGGTTATCTTGCATCTTCAATGACGCATGCGATCTTGAGATGATGCTATATCTCCTAGCAACCAGTGGTGCTACTGTCGAAGGTAATTAAGATTGTATTAACACTTTCACCACGAGAACTTCCCCTAAGCTAAATGAAATCGT
Organism: Carcinoscorpius rotundicauda; assembly: GCA_011833715.1. Lineage (NCBI taxonomy): Eukaryota > Metazoa > Arthropoda > Merostomata > Xiphosura > Limulidae > Carcinoscorpius > Carcinoscorpius rotundicauda. The sequence goes on from CM022401.1 coordinate 46,955,768, forward strand.
CTGGCGTTAGACAGAATAAAATATTAAAAGGCTCAATACACGATAAACGTGTTATATTAAAAATATATCTTACCTTTCTGTACAGCGTATTCTGATTCAATTTTATAGTTTTAGGAAAAGCCCCGCTAGTACAGCGGTATGTCTCCGGATTTACAACGATAAAATCAGGGGTTCGATTCCCCTCGTTGGGCTGAGCAGATAGCCCTATGTGGCTTTGTCATAAGAAAAATACAAACACAATTAGTTTTAGAAGTAAATATTAACATCCTAAAATTTCCTCGTAGAGCCCCATATAACTATGACGGAGCCCAAGGGCTCCTTGGAGCATAGTTTAAAAAAATTATGCCCTAGTGGACTGGAACATTTACAGATAATGAAGATGCATTGTCTAAAATATCGCATTTTAGTTGATCATGACAGGTGTTTTAACGTCTTTAAATATAATTTTAGAACAATGTGTCTTGCTGTAATTGGGAATTATAAACTTAATCTACAAGTTAAACCAGTTTTATAACTAATGAGCTCATTGTATTTTATATTTTCAATCTCAGCTTTTTCTATTTAATATTAAAATTTTAATTCTTATGGCTGTATTGTTTTTTAATCAGCCAACTATGGAGCATTCTCATTGTGTTATTAGTGACTACTTCAACAATATTGAAGAAGGAGAAAGCAGAATGCTACCTATTTAACAACTTTAATGATATGCCCAATTATACTTTAGGGCCTAGAACTAAAACTGACTTGGCATTCATCTCAATAGAACTAATGAATAAAGTCACATGAGAGATCTAACCAAGCTCATCATCAGATTTGCTCTGAAATCTCCAAACTTATTAATATTTCACAAGCATCATAAGATCGCCAAAGAAGGTTTCAACTGAGTTGGAGACATCAACTTGATAAATCCAGCTTATGATTAGCTTTCCTGAAATTCAACTTACTTACGAGACTGATGCCTCATGTGAACCACAAGGTTTGCCTGATGTACAAGGATTACAGACTAGTGTCCACGAGGCGCTACAAAGTGGAGAAACCAAAGTAACATTTCTCATGACCTCACCTTTGGGCTGATAATCGCATTTTCTGCCCATGAAGGACTTTCCCAGAACTGAAGATGATACGTAAATACCAGAAACGTTTTGTACATGTTCGAGTAAATGGGAGGATTATCAGCGTTCCAATATTCCAATACCACTACCACTACTGTGATATTTGTAGTGTAAGATTTTATTTTAATGCATTTCGATTATCTTTTTCATTATAAAAGGTTTCGTTTTGTATTGCGTCAAGGAATTTTCTTTCGCGTAAAGACTTAGTGAAAATCAGAACTGTCTAGGCATTTCTCTGTATTACATTATCCGCCGAATCTTTCTATTACTATGAATCCTACATACTTCCGTGAATAAAATCGGGGAAAACTAAAAGTACCACATCATTATAAAGGTAAGTAAACAGGATACATATAGAACAGAGACACACGGAGAGGATCATGCTTAAAAAATTTTATCTCTAGCAACAATATGCACCTAATCAACGACCATACACCTACACACTTTTCAGCTGCTAACGGCTCATACGATGTACTAGATCTCATCATCGCACCCAAGGACATGGTTAATAGAATATCTAACTTTAGAGTGCATGATGAGATCACCAGTGACCACTTCCCCGTGTCATGTATGATTCACCCGCGCCACCCTGCTGTGGCGTCCGTGACTCCTTCAGCATACACCTACACTGAAATAGACTGGCTCACTTTTAATGCCTCTCTGGACTCATACCTACCCCATCCAATCGAACAGGTAGATAACAAAACAGAACTAGACAAATATGTTGACCAAAGTACAGTAGCCATAAAGAAAGCCATAAAAAACACAATTCCTAAATCAAAAAGAAAACAATCACTTATTCAATGGACTCTAACACCAGAAATTCACGCACTAATAATCAAACGCAGACAATTAAGACGAATACACTACATCACACGCGATCCACTCATTAAAACAGAAATCAATAGAACAAATACAAAAATTAAACAAGAAATCAAAAAAGTCAGAGAAAATAATTGGCATAACTTCTGCAAAAACTTAGAAAAAACCAAGAACAATCCAAAAGAATTCTGGAAAAAATTCAAGAGTATCGCTTCAGACAAAAACACAAATCACATGCTACAAACACAACAATAAAATCGCAAGGACGGACGAAGAGAAAGCTGACTTATTAGCTGACTATTACAAATCCGCTTTTAGAGATTTAAACTCAGCAGATTTCGACACACAACACCAACACCATGTCAACAACTACATAAATACAAACCAAGCTTCATTCTCACCAGGATTTCCCGGAGAGACACTAGAAGCATACTCAAATTCAATCAATAGAAAAATAACCATAACCGAACTAAAGATTAATATCAAAAACTTGAAGAACACTTCCCCCGGACATGACCAAATACCAAATATCATTCTCAAAAAAAGTTCCACTCTCCTACTACAACACCTCACAAACATCATGAACATTTCACTAGCGACAGTGTATTACCCTGACACGTGGAAAAAAGCCATCATAACAACGATCCCCAAGAAACAAACTAACAGAACAAATCCAGATAATTTCCGCCCAATCAGTCTGTTAAGCTGCCTTGGCAAACTGATGGAAAAAATTATCTCCAACCGTCTCCTACATTTTTGCGAATCAAACAACATACTTCCAGAAACTCAAAATGCCTCCAGAAAGAATAGACAAACAACAGATCACCTCACACGACTCACCGAATCAATCTACAAAGCTTACAACAATAATCAAGTAACCATCGGGGTATTCCTAGATGTCAAAAAAGCATTCGACAGCGTTTGGCACAATGCCATCATATACAAACTAAATCACCTACAAATAAATCCTACGATAGTCAAATGGATTTCAAATTTTTTAACCAACAGAACAGCACAAGTAAAAGTCAATAAAACCATATCCAAATTATTTAATATAACGGCAGGAGTGCCCCAAGGATCAGTCCTCTCTCCACTTCTATACATAATTTTCGTCAGTGACATACCTTTCCCAAATCTAACATACACACACAATTCACAATACGCAGATGACATCGCAATCTGGAGCACCTCCAGAAACCCAGTAATGGCCATGTCTCGAGTACAAGAATCACTAAACAAAGTCTCAACATGGAGCAACAAGTGGAGGGTCGTGTTAAATCCGACAAAAACACAAGCAATCACCTTCTATAGAAAACTAAAGAAGCAAAGAAAAAATCTAGAAAAAATAAAACTATCACTTGGAAACACAACCATTAACATGAGCAAAACCATCACATTCCTTGGCGTCACTTTCGACACAAAACTAACATGGAGAAAACACATAAACAATATACACTCATCAATCAGAAAAAGGATTTCATATCTAAAGACTATAACTGGTAAACAATCGAAATGCGCACCGAACACCATCATACAAATATACAAGGCTTACATCCGTCCACTAATAGAGTACGGATGTCAAGTAACATACAACATGTCAAACAACACACTCCAAAAAATCCAAGTGCAACAAAACAAAATATTAAAATCCGCATTCAGTTTACCATCTTTTACGCCAACAAATTATCTACACCAAATTAGTAATTTACCAACCATAAAAGATAGAATAACAGAACTTTCTCTGAAATATTATCTAAAAGCAGAAAACAGAAACAAACTAACGGCATCACTATACAAATTATCAAGTGCACCAACGAAATTCATATCACCTTACAACATATTTCAAGAATCTCAATCCACTCAAGAAAGAATCTAAATAAATAAAATCTATGTTATTAACATGAATTCCTTTTTTTTTTCAGGTACAGGGCACACGACAGACAAAACTTTCGGCGCCTGTCGTGTGAAAGTGGGTTTTCTCGGGGCACTCCCGTTTCCCCCACACCAAAATCTTCAGGGATTGGATTTATAGATCCATTTTTTTTTCTGGCTGGCCCTGAATTGTGCTGTTTGAATTGAATTGTTTTATTTTACTTTTGATCTGGATTTGAACAATATTCATGTTCACACCCGCTCAACCTCTTCCTTTCGGGACAGTTCCCGGGCTTCTTTTCCGCTGCTGCCTTTGCCTCCATCCAAGACAACATTTAGAAAAGACATCCTCAAAATGTCAAGAATAATAATTGCAAACCACCTTTTAATCCTAATAACAATCCACGAAAAGGGACGAAGAGGAACCACAAAGTTCCTGAACACCCCAGTTGGAGAGAGAACTCTTCTGATTTCTCTCTCTCTAAACTGAACCCCTGCCACGTTAGTTTAGTTTTAGTTTTATACACATAGAAACGCTAAGATTATTATGTACGAGGCTACATAACGTCTACGGTTGGTGTCGTTACTCTTCTATTTTTGGAGCAAGAATCGTAGATGGAATTAGGATTCGCTGAGCTTCAGCACTTATCAGCGGATATTCATCTTTTACTAATATCCAATTAGTTCCATGCTGCCAAATTTTGTTTTCAAAGTATTGTCAAAATAAGATTTTCTCCTTCCACAGATGTAAGTTCAGATTAGGCCTTAGTCTTGAATGAGTCTTTGATCCATGCAAACATCTCCACATCTTCTGGATAGTAATTTTCAAACCAGTCACTGAGCTGTATTAGATGCTTCTCAAAAACAGATTTTAGTTCGTCGGTCAAATCAACTTTATTGGATGTAGCAAACTGCTGCAACAGGGGAAAACAGTCTTTACCACAATCTTCATTCATTTTTCTTCTCCATAGTAGTAACTTTTTTCTGAAGGTTGAAACATTCTCTGCGAGTTTCAGAATGTGCGCTTTGCTTCCCTGCAGAGTGAGATTCAACGCATTCAGTTTTTCAAAGAGATCGGAAATCACTATCCAAGAAGTTTTTAGCTCATTCGTGTTCTTCTTCTTTGAGATAAGAGTAGTGTTTCTGTCGTAATTTGAACACACAGGAGAGCCATCGCGAGATATAACAATACAACAAAAATGTGTACTCAGATTTCACACCCTCACACAGTATTTTTAAAAATCCACCTTCTGTGGCCGAGTTTTTATAAAGTTCACCACTTTCAACACAATATCCAGAACTAGGTTCAGTGGAGGACTCAGGTGCTTTGATGCAAGGACTTCCCTTGGAATTATGCAGTAGATTCATAGTGCATCAAGAGCATTGCTTCGTCTGAAAACCTGCAATCTTCCATAACAGCCGGTCATAGAGCAACCACCAATGGTACAGACGCCAACGCACTTAGTCCAGTCTAAGTTGTTTTCACACATAAAAGTGTCAAGGATGTACCTGCAGTGATACTTTTACAAAAGAGAAGGTTTCCACAATTTTGTTACCATCCACGAAGTGTATGTTTCAAATCAAATTAGCATTCTTGTTACTATCCGTCGCCTCATCCAGCTGTAACCCGAATTTCTTCCCTTTCATTTTTCAATTAGCTGATCGTTGAGGTTTTCGGCCATGTGTTGGATTATACGACTGATAGTATTGTTGAATAAAGGCACCTTTAAAAGCCGTCTTCTCGCAGATTCACCAACCATAATGTTCACCATATCCATTGCAACCAGTAAAATCAGTTCTGCTGCAATGATGTGAGGCTTTTTACATTTCGCGACTCCATGTGTAACCTTGTATTGCTTGGTATTGATGTTTGTTTCAAACATCCACCTTTTTGTTCTTTTAACTTTCTGGTAAAATACTCGCAGGGCTTACAAGCTATATTAGAATTATTGGTCTCTAAGTGGCCTCTAACTAAGTCTTTAGTTTACTTGGAAGCATGCACTCTGGAGCTAACAATTTTAGACGTAATACACACTGCGGACACTTTTCATGATTGACATCTATTAAAGTAAAACAAAATCTAGATAACTATCGCCATATTTCCGTTTCTTCACAACTTTGCCACTGGTCTGTGGTTCGCCATCCTTTTCTTCACTCCCACACTTCTTATTCCTGTTCAAAAATCAACAAAATAATTCACTAAACTTTGCTAGAACTTTGCAGACACTTGATTATAATACCCTTCAATTATTTCGATTAATATTAATAAAACCCGGAGAGTTGACAGGTATTTATATACAAAATCTAAGAAACGAGAAAGTTCGAGAAGTTACTGGAGTAGCCGAAAGTACAAGTAAACAAAAACATATATCAAATATTCGAGAACGTCATCGAAAGGAATGTAGTGCGACCAAATGTTAAAACTATGAATTACCTTGAGTTAATATTTTGTACGATGCCCGACAGATTATTTGTTTTGTTTGTTTTGGAATTTCGCACAAAGCTACTCGAGGGTTATCTGTGATAGCCGTCCCTAATTTAGCAGTGTAAGACTAGAGGGAAGGCAGCTAGTCATCACCACCCACCGCCACCTCTTGGGCTACTCTTTTACCAACGAATAGTGGGATTGACTGTCACATTATACACCCCCACGGCTGGGAGGGCGAGCATGTTTAGCGCGACGCGGACCCGCGACCCTCGGATTACGAGCGCACGCCTAAACACGCTCGGCCATGCCAGGCCATGTCCGACAGAACCCGTTGTGTTTCCCTCGATAATTTGAAATATTCCGCAGCGCACAGTTTGGGAACCACTGATCTAGTCTATTAATTAGTTCAACATTAGGGACGACTACGCGCCTAAAGCCCCTAATTAAGTTTTGCGCAAAAATTCTGAAACAAACATTATTTAATAATCTATTGATTTTTTATGATTATACATCACAGTTGTAGTTTAAAAGTTGATATGTGTGACAAATTTTAACAATTCAGAAGTCTTAAAGTTCCTTATTTTAGAAAATGTTTAAATATAAATATATTACTAAATTAGTGATTTTGCAAGACTAATCTACAATGGATAAAAATTTATGCAATATTCAGTTCATCATCTGTTACTAGGGGATCAAAATTGCCACTTCCAACAGGATTATTAATGATACTTATTTGCCACGGATGGTTTTTCAGTCATATTAATATATCAAATTTTACCCAACTGCGTATGTTATCGATGTTCAAGAACTGATAAATTATTTCATCAGCACTATTGAACAGTGGTCAATGATAAATTATTGTGTATTGGAATAACTTGTATATGTGTTTTCTTATAGTAAAGCCAGATGGAGTTATCTATTGAGCCCACCGAGGGTAATCAAACCACTGATTTTAGTGTTATAAATCCGTAGACTTACCATAGTACTGGGGGGAAGCAAATGACTTGTAATAACAGAGAGGTCATAAAAGGAGTCACATGATACCAAAATGTTCCTGCGTGTGGAATAACGATTCGTGATCTAATATACATCGGTGTCCCTACTTGTGTTATGACGGTTACGTACTATAGTCAGCACTCGATTCGTGACGCAAAGGCTTTCTAGCGATTGTTTTGGTTGTAGGGAGGGCGTTTCGTCCTTTTTTTTCTTTTTAAACGATTTTGAAAAAAATATAAAAGTGTTTTCATAACAAAGTATTTTAAGATTTGACTATACGAGCGTGGTAAAACAACAAAGGATATATATCTGTCGTGTCGTCGCCTTGTTCTGGGATATCATAACAGCTAACTTCTTTTAACACAACTGACTCTACCCGAGCTGAAAACAAAAAGTATGATTAGGTATTTTTGTCAGTTTAACAAAAACATTTTATGTAGTTGTGATTCAATTTACCTTTTATTTGGATGTGAAAAAAAAAATAGATAAAGAAAAAAAACTATTCATACACTCCGTTGGTGGAACAAACGTCAAATCTCTATTTATATATTTCTCTTTTGTTACATCTGAAGTGCGTTGAATTATTGTTTGTTTGTTTGGAATTAAGCACAAAGGTACATAATGGTCTATCTTTATTTGCCCACCACAGGTATCGAAACCGGTTTTACAGCAGTGCGAGTCTGCAGACATACTGCTATGCCCCTTGGGGGGGAATTTAATCATTATTATTTACGTCCTTGAAACATACGCATAAAGTTGATTAGTTTTGTGATGTCAACAGTATATGAAATATTGGAAAATGTCTTCGGAATAGAAACAATGTTTTTTAATAACATTGTTTTTTATTTTATTTTTCGTCTTCCATTTTTTAGTTAAAACTTTTGTTAGAGGTGCGTTGTTTATCATCTAATTTTTAACTGAAAATTAAATTATAAAACACGTTATGTCATTTATTTTTTGTGAGGGTACTCAAGCATTGGTCCTGTTCAGTGTTTCTGTGTGTGGTATAATGGTCACATGGCCTGAAACATCAGTGTTTTTATGTCTGATATAACGATCACGTGGCCTAGAACATCAGTGTTTTTACGTGTTATATAATGGTCACATGACGTAAGCCATCAGTGTTTCTGTGTGTGGTATAATGGCCACATGACTTAAACCATCAGTGTTTCTGTATGATGTAATAATCGAGTGGCCTAGTAGAACATTAGTGTTTCTATCTGTGATACAAAGGTTACTTCACCTTGTATGTTACAGCGTTTCTATAAGTTGCCAACAGACTGAGAGTTGACAATTTTAGAAACTTTGTTCAACGAATTGCTCACGTAATCTCACTAATGTGCTTTATCAGTAACATCCTGTTCTGAATTAACCTTAATGGATATGATGAATTGTCATTTATCAAACGTTCGTTATTTAAAAACTAGAAACATATATACAAATATTTAACCATCACTAACAAAATGTTTTTTTCTGTCATTACGTCGTGGTGAACTAGCCATTACAACAGTTTTTATTTTATTTATAGTAACAAAATCTAACTAAACTTTTTTATACACAAAGAGTTTGATATTTTCAAGACGTTATTATTTTTAATCACCTAAATATTCATTCTCAAAATAATGAAAATTAAACTGTTTTTTAAACTGTTAAATGAAAACTTATCTGCCAGAAATATTCCTGAGGATAACCAGATCCACTTTGCGGAGATTAATATATTCAAAAAGTATGAAACTCAATCACTCCGATTTTCTTGATATCATATATCTAATTATTGCATTTAATACACATAACACCGTTATACAGAATCGTCAGGATATTTGTGTTTCAATGTATAATGTCTTAATATTTAGTTAACATTATTGCTGAGAAATTAGAAATGTTCTTCATTAACATTTCTATTTTTACGTATATTTCTGCACGTCCATGATTGTTTGAGTTATTGAAAACAACGTATTATTATGATTTTACAACAAGCGCTAGCTGTTAACAACAAATATGCACATGTATATGGCTGGTTCTAGTACGTCTTAATGATTGATTTAAGCCTAAAGAAGCAAACATTTTCCGAAGCGATAACTAAAAAATAAGGCATGGCTAAGTGTTAAGGCGCTCGACTTATAATCTAAGGGTTTCGGGTTCGAATCCTCGTTGCACCAAACATGCTCGCTCTTTCAACCGTAGGGCGTAATAATGTTACGGTCAATCCTACTATTTATGGGTAAAATAGTAGCCCAAGAGCTGGTGGAGGGTGGTGATGCTTAGCTATCTTCACTCTAGTCTCACACTGAAAAATTGGGGACGGTTCACGCAGATAGCCCGCGAGTGGCTTTGCGCGAAATTCCAAAAGCAAACTAAGGCATTGTAAAGAAACTGTGTAATAATTTAATTTACTAATATTCACGTGTTCTTTGTTTGTACCTGAAAAGGTACCTCCAACATGTGCAGCACGACAGTTATTCTGAGAATAACTGGATTAAATCAACTAGTCAAAAGTGAAACTAATGTTGCAACGAACATAGTGTTCAGTAATATCTGCTGCGTGTCATGAACTGTAACTTTTCACTAATTTTCTGCATTACTACTCAAAAATGAATATAAGTTTAACAGCCATATCGTTTACACTATTTTGTTTTTACTCAGAATTATATTCAGAATAAAATTAAATTTCAGAAACAACTATTTTGAACGTTATGATCACAACAATATCTCAAATAGTTAAAGGAGCCTTTTTGAATGGAAGACAAAGGTAATGTGATGTCTGAAATGAATGTTGCAAAACAATAAGTATCCTGGACGAAAGGAGCTCAATGACTTCTTTGATCAACAAGACTACAAATATTTGAATTAATTAAAATTATGAAAAATGTATACTTAAAAAAGGTCACAAATATATGATATACCTACACATCACATTTTAACTTCTTACTTTCAGGCCATTCGTAATTTCAACATTTAAAAAGAGTTAACTAACTATGCATGGTCAAGAAATCCGCATAATCCTTTCACACCCTGTAAAAACACGCAGCGATACAGACGCCACATCCCATTCACATAAGCAACAGCTATAGCGTAATTGAAATTAAAGTTAACATTGACTAATGCATATTTAATAAAACACCATTTAAGAAAATTTTAACTTCATAATTATCAATTTGACATAGTAATATTGTATGAGATCGATAATAATTATCAAAGTTACAAATTATGCTTCATTATTTTAAACATTTTGACGTTAAATACAAATCTGAATAAACCATTTAACATTGAACACTAATAAAAATAAATATGATCAAAAGAAGAAAAGGAAGATCACACTAAAGTATATGTATATATAAAAAAACAGAAATACAGGCAATGTTAAAGTACAGCCAGTAACAAACCCTTGGAAATCCCAAAATACACAGAATAAAATATTTTAAATAATATCTAAAATATACGACAAAATAAGTGTTTCAATATTCAACACAAACCAAATAAAAATCAAATAGCACAAAATTACGTTATAGCACACTATATATATCGATGAGAAGAATAGCAGTGATGATTTATCAGACCTTAAATAATGGGAATACGGTCCTGATGATCTCAGACAAACCTGCAATAAATAATCATTTTTATTCTTGTCTTTTTTTACATGAATAGGATAAAGCTGGTAGAATAAAGAAAAAGATGCTCACATGATACAGCACAGGCAGAGAAGTCACTGTGGTACTGGCAGTGGAAGAGCTGAAGGCTTTACTGACTCTTGGGGTTTAACATTATGATAACACAGAAGTTTAAGCAACAGAATTAATGTGTGCAAAACTTCACGCAAGTCTAGCTGAAGATTAGATACCCGAAAGACTAAAGTTAGAATTAAAAGATGTGAGGTCAGCTAGAGGTATGAATATTGTAACAGGCTAGCCACAACTACTAACTACAAATAATCTCTGTCAAATGACTGTTATAGGCTTAAGTACATTCATGAGTGTCATTTGTATTATACTAACTGTAGACAATGTATTTCTAAACTCTGTGGGCGTTATGATCCAACAGACTTCATTGAGTATCACGCTTGACTAACGCATTACTTTGCTACCCACGCTGTTGTATACATATTCGTACAAGTATATTTTTTGCAATGTTACCAAAGTAAGCTATCAAACATAATCTGTATTGTGCTGCCGTCTGTTAATCATTTAGCTCAGCACATATTTTGACATCACGAAATAAATAATTACTATCAGAATTCATCCAAGCTAAGCGTTTTTAACTGAGAAATATTTATGTCTAGATCACTCTTTGTGCTGTCATTACAGTATATCTTACACATATTCAGATGAACCCAACCTAAATACAACAGAGCAAAGTACATTTACTGTCTAAGATGGCTGATACCATCAGTAGCTCAACTAGCAAAATACTGATTCCTGTATATTGCTCAATCCACTCGATATCTTTAGTTCCACAATAAAATAACTAAAACCGTTCCACTTAAGTTCATCTTACATGGTGATATAAAAGATTACTCGCTTACTGACCATGAAGTATTATACATCCTTAAGAGTTGTGTTCTGCTCCATAAAACTTCAATACTTGGATAGTTACAGTGGGCAATTCTCCAAAAACAATTAACGACACTTCACCTAAAAAACTGATTGACAAATTAAAAAGTAAGGATTGTAAAGCTCTTTCCTCTGATTTTTGAACTTCTACTGACCATTTTCAGTCATACAAACTATGCATTTTATTATACATAACATCTACTCTAAGTGTGATATTCAACCATCTATCACTTACTATATTATGAATACCTTTCATGAAATTCTGCTTTATAGCTGAGATAGTATGATATGCTACTTTCTTCTGATCATTGATGATACAATCAATGTTTGTCCTAACATCTGGTCTAGTAATTGATCCCAGGCCTATCAATAAGGAAGTCAGCATCAGAATCTCAGCAGACCATCAGAAATATCTAGAGTATCTTCTACAAGCACCTACAATCTCTTTTAACCAATTTTTGGCGGCGTTAGCTAGACATGGGGTTGGTTTACTCTTGTCAGCAATGGTTTTAAAATCATGAAAAGCTTGTTTCATTCAATGTAAGACTCCCTCGACCATTGCGACAACCCTCAGCCGAGATCAACTTCAAGTACTTTTTGAGACTCAACAGTTCTCTAACAGCCATTTGTTCTCAAAGACTCTCTCTATTTCGGCAGGTTTTTGGGTATAAGATAAATGTTTCATGTGAAACATTAATATCCTGGGGTGCTCGAAGACTAAACAGTCTTCCTTCAACCCCGCACATAGTTAAGAGGTTAACTAGGTGAATAGAGGATGGAGATAATCGGAATGATGGATGTACATTTTATTTGAATAAATTCTAGTCTACTCTGGTAGGCATGGCAAGCGGCAAAGCGAAGGCAAGACAAACGAAACGGAGATGAGAAGAGACGACGAGAAGCAAGCCGGATAAAATATGAACAACACTCAAACGGGCCATTTCAGGGTCAGGCATGGATCGATGGATCAAAGTGCCCTGGCAGGGATCTATAGATCCAATGCCTAAAATTTAGGTATGGGAGAAACTGAAGTACCCCGAGAAGACCCACTTTCACTAGACGGGACCGAACTCTTAAAAAATAATCCTCAGTCTTTGAATTGTGAAAATCCCATTTCTTTAAGTGCAAAGCCTTTTTATGTTTAATAGTTGAAGATGTAAAGTAAGCACAGTAAAATACGATTTTCTTGAGAAAAAACTGAATATTTAATGTAATTTTCAGGTGCACTTACTTCAATTACAAGTGATTGGGAAGCATTGACAGATTAACAGGAGATCTGACAAAATGCATTATGAAATAAACCTACATTATATTATTTTGACTAAGTTTGAAAAAAGAAAGACCCTAGACTCAATGTAAAACATATAGTGAAAACAATGTATTTAATAATAAAAAATAGATCATAAAAAAGTGCATAAGGAGAAAGACAGGACACCTTTACTAAATAAATAATTCTCTAAACTGTCTAGGAATCTAATAAGAAGCTTAGAAGCCAATTTTACCACTTATAAAAATACTTTAAACTTTTTACTTACCAAACTTAAGCCTGAGAGAAAGAATTAATTTGAAAAATATAGAATTATATACAATATTAGATAAATTCATCTCTCTTGTAATGCGTGAACGTTGTTGGACATTTACATCAAGATTTAAAATAACTTAAACTCTTGAAGAGGTCACCTGGCATGCCAACGAGAAAAGATCACTCTCTACTTTCATTGTATGTATAGCTTCACAGAAATGGCTCCCATGAAAAGATACTGTGTGATAATTTAAGTGAATGACCCAGAATAATAGGTAGCTCGGGCGAAAAAATTTAACTTTCTTGACTAATAATTTACGAAAAGCTATTTATACCTATACCAATGAAAACCGAAAAACGCAATATAAAAACAAGGGTAAAGGAAATACATAATATGTATGTGTGCAACATGGTTAAGTACACGCTTCTTGACTTCATTTTGACCAACAATAAAGCAGTTTTCACTGAATCTTAATAGAGACCAGTACAGAAATTACACAAGAAGATGTTTCTTACAGATTGGCTAATATCATAAATTTGGTTTATAATATTTAAAATTCGCTCTTGCACAAATGTAAATTAATTTTCCAAGAAAATGACAAGGTTCTAACAAACTACTGTTTCACATCTCTTAAATAAGAATTATTAAACTTCTTTTTTTCTCCACTAATCTTAAGGTTATTCCTTTTCGTTTATTAAATTATTTTTGGGGATTTAAATGGTAGCTGAATAAACGTTGTTTTCATGTGAAGCTTTCAAAAGAATTAAGATTTTAAGTCACTTCACTTGACATAGCAGAAAAAACGATGTGGCTTTGCTATAAGAAAAATACAAACACATTGTTTCAATCTACCTGGTTAAAGCATGAAATTGTATTAATTTAATTCTCAATATTAATAGAAACGTGACACTTTACCTAATCCTGATTTACGAGAATTTTCTGCAAATCTACGGTATTGCTGAAACGTGTGTTATTTTCTTGTGTTTTATTAAGATGTTGCAACTCCTTGCAAAGTATTTGTCAATAAAATATTATAAAATTTACCCATAAAATTTCAATTAATCAAGGTGTTTTGTTAAGAAAGTATTTTAAACACAACAAAATTATTAGTAGAAATTTTTTTTGCATTAAACGCATAAATTTGCATCAAATGTAATAAAAGTGTAAAAAATCATTTGTAAAATGCAATTAAAAACTTTAAACAGAATACTTCACATTTGGGTTTACACTAGGATACATCAGAAAAATGAAAAACAGCATGCTGATCAGTATCAACAAACTCAATTCTCGTGTTTGCTCAATAGTGGCACAACGATATTTCTACGGACTTACAAGGCTACAAACGGGGTTTCGATACCCGAATGGGCATATCGCAGATAATCCTTTGTACAACAATAAACAAACAATTCTGTAAACGGTTTACACAACTGCAAACGATAAAATCGACAGAATTAATATAGTTTACAGGAATATTAAAGAGCTGAATTTTACAGCTCTTTGTTTTACGGGCTCGGAACATTTATCATGGGCAGAGCATAAACAGCCCAGTGTGTAGCTTTGTGCTTGAAACAAACCAACTAACCGATCTCCTGTTTTATGAGAAAGCGTCTGATTGGAAGTTTTTATTATTTACTAATGTAATCATCTCTTGGTGATGTTTTGGTTGCGCGACCTGTTCCAGGATCAGGAAAGATTAGCTTGTTGTGTGTACAGCTCTTTTGTTTTATAAGTAAAACAATACAAAATACAACATACTTTGATAGAGAGTTATAAATATATGTTTATATTAAAATCCGTATAATAATAATGTAGTATATTGGTCGCTGATGAGAAAAAAAAGAGTTGAAAATTCACTTCAATACATTGTGTTATTACTACACTTTGGTTTACCTTATGTCCATAGTAACTTTTAATAGCCTGTTTGTTTATATGCGAAACCAAATATTGGTCTATCCATACTTTGGTTATTGTGAGGAATCAAACCCTGATTTTTAGCGCTGTACACTGTTAATCTTACTGTTGATTCACTTGGGAAGCTTAATAATTTGAAACTAATTCTGTTTATTTTCTGAACCAGTGTGTAGTGTTTCTCAAATCCTATAGGTCATACTTTTAACCAAATTCATTAAAGTGAAACGTTTATAAATACTTCGAAATAAAACATGTATAAAACAACCACTTCGGGCTTTTAAATCCATTGATGTTTTCAAGCAAATTTCAATAGGCATTGGATTTAATTGGACACACTTAGCAGCAAAGCTCGTGCCACCTTTCGATACGTTATGATATTAACAATATCAAGTACAAAAGCAAAATTAAAAACATAACAAAAAACAGTGTTTCAAAATCTGTATAAGGAAGATGTATGTTTTAACATAGTCAGTAAATCTATGTGAGAAAGTTTCTGAGTCTTATACTCAATTTAATCATTTTTCGTTTATCGTTTTCACTGTATTAGTATTGACTAATAGTGTCCATACTTTATTAAATGAAGAAATAAGGAATATTAACGAAATATGGAAGCTGAAATTTTTATCTTGAGTCAGCTTTGTTAACAAAATAGTCCAAAGAATTTTGTACAAAAGTGCACTTCTCATATTTTCTAGTTCAGTGCCCACAATAAACCAATGTTATTTTTCTTCGAAACGACAATCATCTTTGTTTTAAGGAAAATGTTTGCTATTCTTTAAAGCTTGCACAAAAAATATAATATATATCGATGTGAAATTTATTTTACAAACGTTATGTGAATAAGGACTTATTTATTTTTATTTTTAAGATTTCGTGTAAGCATTTATTCATTGTATGCACCTTTTTATGTTCTTTTTTACAAAGACATATTTGGGATCCTCTAAAATAAATGAACAGAGTATTTGAAACTTACCACTAAGTGGTTCTCTTTTATGATAAAATATAAAATTCCAATAAAACAGAAAATTGCATCGAGTTTAAACCATCACATGTCGTATTAATGTGATTTTGTAGTTGAAGTGAATAAATTATGAACGAAACATGTTTAAAAATTTGACAGATATTAGAATTGATAAATAACCTGTTATAGCATAGCCTCTGAATGAACTCATCACTGTTTTTAACTGCACAAGAACTAAATTAAAACTATAGTAATGTAATGTTTCATTTACTTATGATAAAGGATCTAAGGGAAAGTTAAATTGAAAACTATGGGTCTTAAATGGACTACAGTGTTGAGTACATTCCATTAAAGATTTTGTTGTCTATTTATTTAATTTCACTCAAAGTTACACTAAGGATATCTGCGCTAGCCGTCCCTAATTTAGCAGTGTAAGACTAGAGGGAAGGCAGCTAGTCATCATTACCCACCGCCTACTCTTGGGTTACTCTTTTATCAACGAATAAAGGGATTTACCGGTCACATTATAACACCTCCACGTCGGAAAGGGCGAGCATGTTTGGTGTGACAGGGATTCGAACCCACTACCCTCAGATTACGAGTCAAACACTTTCACCCACCTAGCCATGCCTGGCCGTGGTTATATAGTCTATGTCACTACATCCTCTTATGCACCATCTGACTACCGTACATCTCAATAACAGCCCTGCATCGCGGTTTCCATTTTCCAAAAGACTGCAGAATTAAAACGTTATTTCCAAATCAAACCATTTCTCTTCTTCTATTAGTTTTGGAACGACAGTTTATTAACGCTCGTTTCAATATTCTAATTGCATACAAATCTACAGAAGCTTCGTTTGGTAACTGGACCAATACCTTTTTTGCGACTTGTTTCAGTTCTCTTTTTAGTTGGTCCTGATTTCCCAAGTTAATCCATATACCTTTGTTTTCCAATGCCAAGTACAAGCGATGTTCCCGTTCTGAAAATTGTAAGCCCTGATCTTAACACGTCAAATATTTTTCATCGAAAAGGACTATTATAAACTATTCCCAAAAAAGTCCCCTACTGTGAAAGTGGGAAATTTAGTGATTAATAAAGGCTAAAGTCTGGGATTCTATTCTTCACGGTAGACACAGCAGATAGCTTAAGGTGTATTTGCTCTAAAAACAAATCCCTTCAAAAGTAATAAAGTTTTATTACTTGGTCTTGGTTAATTCTTGGTTATATTTATTTTGCTGCATTGATTTAGAATATTTCTTTGCTAATACGCATTAAATGAAATAATAAAACTATGCATTCAATTGGTTTATAAAGATCAACAAATCACACAGTATATATGTAAATCAGTTTTTAAAACTATATACAATTATGTCAACAAATAATCCCATTTAAAAATAAGAAGTTTGAACAAATAGATAGGTTTTATAACCAAGTGCCAGAGACATGTCTGGAAATACAAATAGTAATGGAACAGATTTAGAAGACAGATTCAAAGTCAAGATCAAACACGTGTTATATATGAATCAACAACATGGAATGATTAAGTTTACTGTTTGATTTCAAGAAAGTAACAAACTGGATTTTTTTAGTTACTTGTATACCAAATAAGTACTTACTATTTATCAGCTGCTGTTTATCATAATTAGTAGTTGGTTGGTGGTTTGGTGTTTTATGGCGCAAAACAACTAGTTTATCTGCACCAAACATCTGGTAAAAAGTTAAAATTAAAGTAAAATTATTAAGAGGTAAATTCAATAACCACCGTTAATCACCTGAAGCTGGCCTTTCCAGTCCTGGTTTCGAGTTATTTGACGTTATGGGTATTTTCAGAAAGTAAAATAATACAAGTTTAAAAAAGACTTTTAGCAAAATTTTAATTATTATAACTTGCCAGGGTGTGAGCTAACGTGAAGCAATTCCAAAGCCAGTAGAGAACTAAGCAAGTCGGTATATATAGTGCAGTTTGAGTACTGCTTAGCTTCTATGTGATCCAGGGCAAGAGAAATGGTGTTAGTTCAGTAGTGAACACAGAAGCTGTAGAGAGGATTCTGCACACAACCACCAAACCATAGCAAAGCTCACATAATCACCTGATTTTCAACCATCTGTATAAATAGGAATGGAAGGATGGTTCAAAAGATGTTCGGCCAATAACAGACAGTATTTCGGATCAGAAGTGTCTGCTGTTCTCAGATGACTTAAATATAGGTCATATTTGGAAACTGTAATAAGCCATGGTTGGATGAGCTGACCAGTGGATACAGCAATGTTATCCAAGGACAGACCCAATTCATCTAACTGCGCCTGGATACGAAGGCCAAAAGGAACAATAGCAGATCATCTGTTCTGTAAAACTATGGCCCTCTAAGGAAGGAATACACAACCCCAGGTGGGTTGTTCTGATAAGGAACGAAGTTTCGAAGCATTTCGTAAAGACAGTTGCAAACGGCAGAGGTGCAAAAAAGGTTTATGAGACTCTGTGTATAAGCTCTAAGCTGGGGAAGTGTGGAAAGCCCCGATGCAGAGCCGAAGTCCCTGATGATGAATTGGGTCCAACATCTTTAAGGCCGAGGTCCTGGCAGAGCCATAGACCAGTGATCCATAGTCTTGTTTCGAGCGAATAAGAGCACGATATATCTTTAGCATAGAACAACGACCCGTTCCTCAAATGTTGGAAGAGCGAACACGTAGGATGTTCAGTGCTCTTGTACATTTGACCCGTAACTGCTTGATGTGTGGTATAAACGTCAGCTTACAATCAAAGATAAGCCTAATAACTTTGTCTCAGGAACGTCAGGCAATATAACTTCACCAATACAGAGCTCAGGATCAGAGTGAATACCCAGTTGGAGGCAAAAGTGCATGCAAATGGTTTTATAGAAAGAGAATTTAAAGCTGTTTGCTGAAGTTCATTTTAGTAAAGGATTGATGGCAGTTTGTAGCTGCCGCTCAATATATCTCATATTTGACAACTAACATGAGATGTGAAAGTCGTCGACAAAGAGCCCGTATGCAACAGTGAAAAGTGCGACACTAAAAACACAGCCGCGAAGGACTCCATATTCCTGTAGAAAAGAATGGGAAAGTGTCGAACCCCTACAAACTTGGAATCGCCTGTCCATTAAAAAAATTAATAAAAATGGGCAAATGGCCACGTAACCCATATAAATGGGAGTCTTGCAAAATGCCATATTCCCATGTTGTTTCATGAGCCTTCTTAATGTCAAAGAATATTAATACAAGATGTTGTCGTTTGATGAGAAAGACTTCTCTGTTTGACGTTTCAAGTCGAATCAGGTGGTCCATGGAGGAGCGCTGTCGTCAGAACCCAGACTGGGTGTGCGAGAGAAAATTGTTTGATTCGAGGAACCAAACAGGACAAGCATTAACCATCCTCTCTAAGATCTTACAAAGACAGTTCGTCAAAAAAATTGGAAGGTAGTTTGATGGAATCTTGGAATCCTTCTCTGGCTTAGAGAAAGGTAGGACAATAGCCTGCCGTCAAGCATCAGGAAACACATTCTCCTGCCAGATCCAGTTAAAAACAATCAGAAGAATAGCAAGAGAAGCAGAAGATAGGTGGCGCAACATTTCATAGTGTACATAATCAGGTACAACTGATATACTGCCAAACCAATAAAGAGCTAGTATGAGTTTCGCCAGTGTAAAGGAACGATTACAGCCATAGAGACAATCAGCTCAAAAAGAAAGAGGTGATCGCTCTGCCCGAGTCTTGATGGCTAAGAAGACGGAGGAAGAAGCAGAAGTGCTAGATACCTGGCAAAAGCTTTCACCAAGAGTATTAGCGATCAGAGAGCAAGATCGAGAGGGGGACAGAATTATATTGCCAACTGACCTTTCGAATTTTGTCCCATATGACTTTGGAACTGGTGGTAGAAGATATTATGCCTTAGACGTCTAACCCACAGAGAATGTGTACGGGTCTGCTGAAAAACGATGAAATGTTAGAGTGTGAGACACCTATAAAAAGTGTCCCAGGCCAGGTTTTGAGCCTTCCATGCTATGTGGCAGTCAGGATTCCACCACGGACGAGAATATCATAGAAAAAGTGTCGAGATTTTAGAAATACATTGAGCAGCTGCCGGTATAATACAGTCAGTTTTTGCTGCCACACAGTCATTTATTAATAGCTTAGAGACGATGGCAGGATCAAGCAAGCTCTGTGAGAGCTGTGAAATAGAGCCAGTTTGCTTGATCCAGCTTCCACTAGGGCACGTGAGTCGGGTGGCATCCACCACGGCCAGTCTCTCTCTAAATTATAACAAAATGATCACTTCCCCGTGAGTTATTGTCAAACCTCCATGAAAAGTGGGATAATAATGAAGGGAAGCAAACTGAGAGATCAAAAGCATAAAGGGCTGACAAGGTGCATAAATATAAGTATGAGAACCAGTATTTAAAAGAGAAAGGTTGTGATCAAAAAGCTTATGCTCTACGGAGCGACCCCTCCCATCAATATTAGCACTTCCCCAAAGAAGATGATGTCCATTAAAGTCCCACAAGATTAAAAAGGGAGACGGCAACTGTTCAATGCGAACATCAAGGTCTGATTGATCATAAATCTCTTCAGGCAACAGGTAAATACAACAAACAGTGATGGTACAGCACAAGGAAACACAGATGGCTACTACCTCCAAGAGTGTGTTAAGTGGCAAAGACAGGGAGAGTACATGCTGATCAACCAACAGTGCCATCACTCCAAGCACTCGTTTATCACACAGCCTGTCATTTCTGTGCAAAAAAATGCCGAAAGTTGACTCTATCGGCAGGTTTCAGAAATGTTTCCAGTAAGGAAAGACATATAGAATGGTAGGAAGTAATCAAAGCTTTGATGTCATTCATATTAGAAGGTAAACCTCTACAGTTCCATTGTATCAAGGTGGCCATTTTTATTTATTGTAAGAGAATTGGGAGGAGAGCCCTTCTGTTAACGACCACGCCTTTTTTTCATTATCTTTATTCGAGGGAGGTCTGTCAACCTCCATGGATTCTGCCCTGAGCAGATTGGGCAGGTCTTTGTTGTTGGAAGAGAATTTCAGCGACTGAGGACGTGAACGAGTAATAGTTTTGCATCTTTGGGTGGGAGAAGATGTACCCCAGGAAATGTCCATATCCGGAACCAAAGGAGATGGATCTTAAGGTTTGCCGTAATGTATGTTAGGGACAGAGATGAGTGTTGAATTTGATTGATCAACTTTTTTACACATGGAAATCAAGGGACTTTTTATTTTGTTTGAGAACAATTCTTTTGAAGGCACAGAGAGCTTCGTTTGCACTCCCACGGTAGTAGTGGAACAAAGTGCAGCAGCATACATTCGAGAAGAAGTGGTGAACAATAACTCCTCGTAATGAACTCAAAGTAGTATGAGGCGTAACTTCAATAGGTATATCCCCAAATGACTTTGAATGCAAAAGTAGTTCACTGTATTGAGATGTTGATGTTTCCATCAGTATATCACCAAAGTGAAGCTTCTTTAGTTAATTTTGAGAGCCAGCAAGTCCCTTTCATCTCTTCTGAATGAAAAAAGAGACATCTGCCCTAAAGGTTTGTCTGGAAGAGAATATAATATAAGAAAATGGGTACAGGTGTTAGATATGTTGAAAATTACCTCAGATTTTTCAAGACATCGTAGTTTACCTATGGACTGTTTTTCACTATTTTATTTAAGCTTTTATTTGAAGGATCCACAATAAAAAAAATATTTCGGTGCCTACTGACCCCACCCACCGTGGAGCCCTACGACGGAACGCACTACAATGCCAAACAAGGACACTGCAGCAATGCCAGGGTTTCGTGGGCACTATACCCAAACACCAGCATCAGATACAATGTTCACAACACTTGATGAGAACATCCAAAACTGGTACTTGGTTGGCCCTAGCCCAAGTGGACCAGCCATCCGTCTACAGGAATTCAAGGCCAAAATGGTGTGTAAGAGTTGGACCCCTCAACCACAAGGATCCTCTCCTTCCCTTCACGGGTCACTACGCACGGCAAATATGTGGGTGGATGTTTAGATATCAGAGCAGGCAAAATGAAAGAACAGAACGTTCCCTTGAAGATCCCCTCACCACGTACAAGAATCCAGACCGAGGGTTTATAATTACTGAGTTATATATATATATTGAACGTTTTGGTTTTCAAATTCTTAAGAAAATCTAATAAAAACTTTTATACCTGTTGCAGTATTTAGTGTTTGAAGTTTAATGTATCGTGCAACTGGGGTTTGTTGCTAGTGGACAGTTTGGCATTTTTATAAAAGCATCTGACTGACATGTTTATTTAGGAAAATTGCTAAGGTTACCGATTAAGCTTAGGAAAACAATTAAATAATCGAAGAACTACTGCGAACAAATTTCCGTATTCTGCTAGATATTCTTGTTGTCTTGAAGCTGTAGAAGTTTAATGCGATGTTTTATGATGATTGAATGTTACCCTAAAGTTTTGTGTTCTAAATTTCTTTGGTATTCAAAGAAATGTACGAATTACCTTGCTTTACGTTTCATTCTCCCTTTCGATGTTTAGCGAAGTGGTCTTTTGTTATCTTCATATTATGTAGACGAAGTTTCTTCTACAATTCAAAGTTGTTAATATATAAAAATATTTTCGAAGTATGTGAATAAAATATGTTGAAATATGGGCCACACTATAATATAAGATATAGTTGACCCTGAGTGATGTGATGTCACTATTCACACGGATGTATTTATGTCAGTACATTTGAATTTGAAAGGATAAAGTACATGTTTCTGTGTCACTCCCCACAAAAATTATCAGCATAATGAACTACTTTGCTGTTAATTTTTCTATATGTATTCGGCACGGTTAAAAAATAAATGTTATTTTACTTTTATACCATCAGAGTTTTGCAAAATAGAAGTTGATACCTTTCGTGTTGATAATTGTTCTTTCCATTAAAATTATTTCAACAATTATCGGCTTATCAAGAGAAGAATAGAGGATTTTCTAAAGACAATGTTAAATGTTAACTTTGTCTCCCCTACAATACAGTTAAGAAGTGCTAATGATTATAAGTAATAAGATACAAGATTTATGTAAATCTGTGTAGGGAATGATGGGTAATACTTACTTTTGAAGTATCTTTATTACAGAAACGTTGTCTTTCCTTACGAAGAAAGGTTCGAAATTAAAGATGTTCTCAAAACGATTACGTTTAAGAGCTTTTAATGATAATGTACATGATCAAACAAGTCCATGTTTTAGCTTTATTTAACTAACAAATATAAATCTGGAATTTTTTGAGTTCTTATTTAGAGTAAACACGTTTTTAAACGGATAAGATAGTGAAAACTGACAGATATGACATTGCTCTTAGAAACCGTCATTTATTTATACACAACATGGATAATTTTCGAAATGGCAAAACTTTTTTTATATTTTACGTACGTGCACAGAAACACGCCTACATCAAAGTAACGTCATATCAGCCTCGACGTATTGAATCGGTACTTCGAATTTCGCGTTGCAGAATTGTTCTATGTTTATGAGTTTCAGGAACGTGAACGAAAGAGTATTTAAATGTGGAATCCAGGAGCTTCACCTCAGGTTAGAATGTTATTTTAATATTTGTTGATCGTCACGCTTTATTCTTGACAGTTTTTGTTCTCATGGATATTCTGTAACAATATTCAAACTAAACAACCTATATGAATCAACTTTCAATATATGTTAATTAAACGCGTGTGGAAATTTCCCGTCATTAAAACAAATTAAAAATATTAAGACATTATAACTGGAAAGCCTAATCTAGTCACGTATGTCATTCCTTTTTTTTAATTATTTGAGTCACCAGGACAGATTATTTTCTTTTCTTTGTAACCAAACAAAATTCATATTCTCTATCTTTTGTTTGTTCATTTTCAAAGCTATAACAAAATTGTCTAAATAATAAGTTAAATGTTGTTTTCTTAACGAAAATATATACAGTGCTCTTTGTTCACTGCGAAAAATCAAACCCCTGACTTTAGTGTTGCAATTCCGTAAGTTGAGGCCTGATATGGCCAGATGGTTCGGCCGCTTGCCTCACAATCGGTGGGTCACGAGTTCGAATCTCCGTTCTACCAAACATGCCCGTTCTTTCAGCACTTGAGACGTTATAACCTCACTACTCGTCAGTACATGAGTAGCCAAAAAGTTGGCGGTGGGTGGTGATTACTAGCTGCATCTCCTCTAATCTTTAACTCCTTAGTTAGGGAATACTAGCTCAGATAGCTTTTCTGTATCTTTACGCGAAATTCCAAACAAACCACTCTTTTTGCTGAACCAGCAGGGACATAAGTGAAATGAAACGTAATTTATCTATTAGATAGAAGCGATCTGAAAACAATTTATTATGAAATAAATTCATAATTTTCAACTTCCAGAGATTTCCAAACCAACTTCTTGACTTTTCTAAATTGTTTTTATAGCATTTTATTAAGCTGTATCTCGCATACACATGTCAAACAGTTTTAAATCTTAGTTTCAAAAATGTCACATATAATTAGCGAGTTAGTATAGTAAACAGTATACTTACACCATTTGTTGTTGTTTTTGTGATTTATCCAAATGCAGTTGAATAAAGGCGTCAAATTCAACATTTGGTGTAAGATTTGACTATGTGATACATTTTGAGACGAAAAACACGCATTACACTTTTTGTCTTTACTTTTCAGTTTGCATGACACTATTTCGTTCGTGAGCAGAATTCAGTTTATGGTAATATTATCACCCATTAACGCAGCTTACATGCATAACAAAATAGTGAATTTATTTCAATATAGCGTCACAGGATGTAAACATATCCTGTGAGCCAATGCATTCTTGAAATTGCATCTACTGTTCTATACCCTTAATGACAGTGAATTTGTACTAATATTTTACTTATTACTTTAAATAAGATCTATTTGGTACAATCGTGGACCTAAAGTTTGTAGACTTTAGTGCATTGCGCCTGAAATATTTATCGTAGATCTTTTAAACACCTGTAAGGTTTGGTTGTAAGTAGCACAGCAATTAACATGTTCCAGCTATAAATCTGAGGATTTACAGACCCTTTGTAATTTGGAAGGTTTAAAGTTTGATCTGTAATATGTCAATTAACAAGATCCACACATTCAGCTGTGGAGACGTTATAAAAGTGACAGTTAATCCCGCTATTTTTTAACAGTGGCCGTGTAACTAATTTGTTACCTCCTTCTAGCCTTGAACTCAGCTATAAAAAAAACACGCACACCCTCTAGTCTAGATCTAAACTAGAAACAGCATTGCCTAAACCTGTGTATCTCTGATCTGGTTATTTAGTCCATGTGTCGCATAAGCTGTTGGAAATACCAAATGTTATATTTTAAAAACTCAGTCAAAGCATAAATATATGATTCATTTTTAGCAGCGCCCGGCATGGCCTAGCGCGTTAAGGCGTGCGCTTCGTAATCTGAGGGGCGCGGGTCCGCATCCCCGTCGCACTAAACATGCTTGCCCTCCCAGCCGTGGGGCGTTATAATGTGACGGTTAATACCATTATTCTTTGGTGAAAGAGTAGTCCAAGAGTTGGCGATGGGTGGTGATCACTAGCTGCCTTCCCTCTAGTCTTACATTGCTAAATTAGGGACGGCTAGCACAGATAACCCTCAAGTAGCTTTGTGCGAAATTCCAAAACAAAACATTTTTAGCTGGAAAACTTCCCATCAGAGTGACCAAATACTGAAGTGTCCTCGAACAATGTTACGTGTTTTTTAATCAGCAGTGATAAATTCACCGATTATTTTGTTCACATACACACAAATAACATTTTAATTTTGTTTCTACTACAGCTTTTAGGGGAAATAATTCTCACACCAGTTTCTCTGTGTGACGAAAAAAAAAACTTTCTCGTTATGAAGTAGTCAAACTGAATCTTTCAGGTTAAAGTATGGACCATATGTTTTAAATATATCCCATAATATTACAATTTGTAGCTGATAATTAAAGTTACTGCTTCCTGCTATGGTACATTTCAGATATGTCGGAGACAAATTAAATGTTTTGACCGAGAGAATCGAAGGAGTATGTACCACAGACAAACTCATTAAGGCTGGAGTGAGATCCTGGAACATCTTTGGTTCTGAAATAAATTTTATGCATTTTGGTGATTTTCCTGGAAGTAACTGATTAAAATGTGCCAATTCATCCCTCGCTTGAAACGCAACTGTATTTCTAAAAGCTACAAACTATTTTGAAATCTCGGCTTATCTCTTACTTAAAATCTAAAACTAAATAATGCAATTATTACAATATTCAGGCAGAATATGGTGTTTACACACTAAGCAAATACCGACGAATTTAATCATTGTAAAAGTATCAATGTTTCTTGAGTTAAGACGGTATTCGTTTACAATCACAACAAACAACTGTGTTGTATACCTTCAGATGGTACGATATTCAAAGAATATTGTAGTAAAATATATGAACCATTGAGTTTTTCCAGTGATTTAATTGACAGTGCAAAAGTTTTATGTTTTTTAATTCTAATTTCTTTCTTTAAAGTTCCCAGTTGGTTAACGGTAAGTTGCAACACAGAAGCCCAGAGTCGATTCCCAACAGTGGAAAGAGCGCAGATAGCCCGTGGTGTAGCTTAGCCCTAAAACAAATATCATTTTAAATAAATATATTCCTATTACTACTTGTGACAAAGATCTCATTTCTTGCACTAAATGCACTTTTTTGTTACGCATAATTCAGACTGCTCTAATTGCTAAGTTTTAGAGCGGAAATTACTTGCTCGTACATTTTTTCAATTTTTATCAGCATTGTTTTTTGTCGACAAAATTCAATTACACTTTTATCTCTTACATACTTAGACCTTTACGTGACACTCCTTTTCCTTATCAAACATCATATATTACAATAGATGTGATCCTTTTAGTTTTATCGACTAGAAGCTTTTTAAATAAATAAATTTGTGCAAATTGATAATTTCTTTCTTTTCTGTCTTTGTTTCGGAATTTCGCACAAAGCTACTCAAGGGTTGTCTGTTCTAGCTGTACCTATTCTCGAAGTAACAGACTGAAAGGAAGACAGATAGTCAACATCGCCCACCACCAGCTTTTCGGCTACTGTTTTTACCAACGAAAAGTTGAATTCCAACGTGGCTGAAAGGGCGAGCATGATCGGTGGCGAGATTCAAACTCACAACCCACGGATTGCGGAGTCGATTTTCCCAACTATCAGGCCTGACCATTTCTGCTACACGAAATTAACTCGTATTTTTAACAAATTAGATCATGCATGTGAGTTAGTCTTAATTATAATTTTGGGATTTCTTCCAGAACCTGAAACGTCAGAAAATGTGGTGTAATTGAACCAAAAGGGTTTGCATAAAACTTGAGTTTTAGCTCAGTAATGTAACATTCTCAGGTTCGTGATTCCTCAAAAGAGTGATCAGGTAAGATCAGTACAATAGCAGAAGATTCAACAGAATGTGTCTTATGGGATAAACCTAAATTCTTCAATTTTGACTGAGTGAAGAATGAAAGAAACTGGACACAATGTGCAACAAAATGAAACAATTTCTATTCAACAAACAGACAATGAGGGAAAAGATGCGTGCGCAAGATACAGCACGTGTTCAGGAAGTGCACACAACAAAATTATGTTAAGAATATTTGAATAACCTGTTGCAGACTGAGAAAACAGCACTATATACACGAAACAATAATACTATTTTTCTCATGGCCTGTGCACTAGTCACGTGACTATTGTCATTGATATCACGAAATAAGAGAGACTTTTCTCTTCAGGATATCACTTGATCTAATAGTGTATGAGATCGCTGGCCACTTCTACCTAGTAAATTCCACCTTACAGACGTATTACCTATTTTCCAAGAGAAAGTGCACATGATACCAGCTGTGAATAACCCAAAACAAGAGGTAACTAGGGCAAAAATAACTTAGCTGGTTTTATGACTAGTGTTTTATGTTGCAACCACATACCATTGTCGGTATGAAAATGTTCTGTTAAATAAGGAGTTATAAAACACGTTGTATGCTTACATACCACACATTTATATACACAAGTTAGCAGGTGTTCGGTTATTTTCACTAACTTCTTAACCTAATTCACAAAAACCCAGCTTAAAATTAGAAGAGTTTGATAAACCATGATATTTTTCATAAACTTGTGTCTTAATCTCCTATACCTCAAGACATACCAACGTATAACTCTACTTTAAAAGATATTAATAAAAATATATCAAATTATATCATGATTATCGTTATTTGCACTTATATCGAGTTTTCATAATTGTTAAGAGCTATTATTGGTTAGAAAAAAAACGTTACGCTATTATGACAAGGAAGAGCTAAAACATCAGTCAGCAGTGAAAATGAGACAAAAAATATCACTTTGTTTATCAAACGGAAACATTTCCAGTTCAATATCGTGGTCACACGACATCGTTAAAGCTAATTATCGGTAATTCAAAAGGTATTTTTAAAAGACAACTTCACAAAATTGAATCAATTTTAATAAAGTTTCATTAATTTTATGTTAAAACATATCATACCTTCAAAGACAACCTTTAAAAATAAATAAAAGTTGGACAGCAATTTACTAGGTTTGATATAGCTAAGTGTCAAGCGTGTAAGGTCTCTAAATTCAAAGGCTCGTGGTTCACATTCCCTTGCTACAAGGGTTTATGGGTGTACTGTGAGAGTAACGGCCAAATTAAACTTTACAGTCAAAACAAGATTAGCCTTGTCTCTAACCTGTCAGTTCAAAATTTTGTGATGGCTATGTTCAGATAACCCTTGTGTAGCTTTGTGAGAAAATTCTAAAAACAAACAGTAGGAACAGACAGAAACTTGAATATTGTTCTTTTTTCTCAAGCACTAACTATTGTTACACCTGCTTGAAAAAGTTCTTGATTTCATTTACTTTTATCTTGAATTACGTTGTCTTTCATATTTGCTTCTTTATTTATGAATCAGTGGAAACAATTTTAAAGATGAAAGCGTGGCACAGAATTACTGATTTTTTGAGTTACCAAATTCCTCTCGACTCTCAACCATGTCACAGCTCTTAAAGTAAGTCTCGTAACTTGAATGTGGAGGGTAACTTTAAAAGGGAATTTTATATGATTCTAGCGTGACTGTAACTGTTGGCGTATAAAAGTTAGATTTTACTTTGTAACGCTTTAAAATTGAAGAAACATTCTCAAAGTTTGAAAAATGTTGTAATGGCATTTTAGTTTGAAATTTCACATATCAAAAGTTTCATCATAGGGTGTATGTGTGTTTCTTACAGCAAAGCCACATCGGGCTACCTGTTGAGTTAACCGAGGAGAATCGAACCCTTGATTTTAGCGTTGTAAATCCATAGATTTACCACTTTACCAACAGAGGACCTTTATAGTCAAGCTACAAGAAACGATGTCTGAGAAGATAAAATAAATTGGATACTTTCAACAATTTACATATTTTTAAAATATTTAACCAATTGATGAATGAAATGTAAATGAAAAAGCGTTTTACTGTTGTTCTTTGATATCAGGCTATCAGCTGAGCCCAACGAGGAGAATCGAATCCCTGATTTTAGCGTTGTAAATCCGTTGACTTACTGCTGTACTTGATCGTAAAATCACTCAGTATGTAGCCTTAACATTAATGTCCTATAGAGTGTGTAGTAATTCCTGCTATAAACATCATAAAAATGGAATTAAGTTATAAAGTTGTGTAATACACTTCAGCTAACTAGAGTGATTAGGAATCGCTTGTTCTCAAGCGTAGTGTTATTGAAGTTTTTATTAAAATTATAGTCTTACATAATACTTTGTTCTATGTACTCTCATGAAGTGCAGTAGGCATAACGAACTAATTTTAGATGAAAAATACTCTTTGTTGTAAGTACAATGAATGGTCGTAGGCAAACTAAAAATAAATTGTACTACGACAAATAAATGAAAAATATTGTATAGTCTGTTTAAAATTCTTATTATTAATGAACTGTATTGGGCCCACTGTTACTTACTTAGCTGCAATAAGCACATCATCATTTTTTTTTGCGCTTACCCTCCAGTTTTATTTCTAACTATGCCACAAAACTGTATGTCGACAAATCAACTTGATTTATTTATTAAAGCCCAAGGAACTGTTATAGTGAGCATTCAGTTTAAACAAAAATAAAATTAGAATTACGAAAATTCACCATTTCTACTTCCATTAAGACAGTATCGCACAGTGTTTACTTCAAGTCCAGTTCCCATGAAGTTTAATATTCAATCAGAATTATTTCCAATCGAATCATTCTTCTTCGTGGCATGATTTATTTCAGTTACATTTTAATCCATATACAATTGAAAGTCCTCATTTTTCATCAGCAGTAGAATTTTCAGTAAGACAAAAGAAACGACAGTGTTAATCTATTCCGATAAGATAACCTGTAGTTTGTCATGAGTTCTTTTGTACTGACGTCATTTCCTTCGTCGTCTCTTAAGCCGATGTAAAGATTTGCGCAAGTCCCTTGAACTCATTTTCTACAAGTCATCAAAGAAGCACAGGAAACTGAACAATGAGATTTGTTTTCATTATTGTTGGAACTTCTCGTTTTGCGTTCAGGATTTTGTTCTGGAATTACCCAGGAAAGTTGTTATGGGTTATATTATGTTTTTCGTTAGCAAATTAGCTATTTATAAGAAATATATTTTACCGACTCCTGTTCCTACTGCAATCGCCCTATTAGTACTATGCGAAAGTGTTAGGACAAAGTCAAAAATTAATTTTCAGGCTACTTTCAAAGAACAATGACAGGTAAATTATAGGTGAACAACAGTACAACAGACACTCTGTAGAAGTGTTTGAGTTCAGTAAACAGTTAATATACTCTTCAAAAAACGAAACGCAAAAGGCAAGTTTATTCCGGCTAGTTCTGTATGACATTTGTGAAACTTTGCACATTCACTTCTGAACATATAAAGTCTGCAAAGGCGAAGTCCACGTTCACTAGTTGAAGTTTAACGTCACTCAACGTTAATAACGAGTATGCCCCCCGTGAGCATCAATAATTGCTTGGCATCTACTGCCCATGGAAGCAATGAGATTACGAATCACATCCTGTGGAATGGCTGTCCACTCAGCCTGCAAAGCTGCTGCAAGCTGAGGTAGAGTCCGCGGTTGAGGTTGTCGCCGTCGCAGACGTCGGTCCAACTCGTCCCAAAGATGTTCGATGGGGTTAAAATCTGGTGATCTGGAGGGCCAGGAAAGAACGTGATGTTGTGGTGTCTCAAGAAGACAGTGGTGAGGCGGGCTGTGTGAGGACAGGCGTTGTCATGTTGAAAAACGTCGTTGACGTTCACCATGATGAGTTGCACATGGGGCCTAAGAATCTCGTCGACGGTTGCGTACGGTCTGGTCGGAAATCCTACGTAACCCTGGTATGGTTGAGGCAGTAGACGTTGCAGTGGTGGTCCTGTGAGATGCCTGATGTTGCATATCAGCAGCAAGCTTTGAAATTCGTGGCCGAGCGTTTGTTAGAGTCAGTCTCACGTCATCTCCAACATCCAATCTGTTCCTATTCTTTGTTTTTATATTGACAAGAGTGGAAAATCCTGCCTCACACAAGTAGGTAAAAGCAAATGGAACAAGGACATGAAAAGCTATCATGCTGACTTTGGAGTATGACTGATACATAGCGAACCAGAACTGAGTCATGGATTTCACCTTGAAGAGATCACGAGTTGAAGAGTCGTTCCTTAGATCCAGAAATTCATCTTGGATATCATCTGGGATGCTGGATACATCAAGTTCAGTACAAAATGGGTTCCTTACCAGGGCCTCCTGTTCCTGTGACAGCTCAGGGAAGTAACGCTCGACTTCCTTTTCTAGAGACTGAAGATGTGCGGTAATCTCATTCTTGTAGAATTGATTCAGTTGGATCTGAAACTCATCCGTCACTCCACAAAGTTTTTCAAACATAGCGATGTTTTCAAGATTGGTTTTCCGACGCCAGTTCTGCAGTTTGGAAACAAAGGCCCAAAGACTATCTTAAAAAATGAGAACATGTGTTTCCCTTCCTTGAAGCTTCAAATTGAGCTTGTTCAGCTGGTCAAAAATGTCGGCTAGGTACGCAACCCTTTTATTCCATGCTTCATCTTCGAAGTGAGCTACAAGATTTTTCTTTTCTTGAGTCTCCAGGAATGGCTTTATTTCATCTTTGATTTCAAAGACACGATTAATAACGTTTCCTTTCGACAACGAACGTACTGCTGTGTAGAAGAGAAGGACTTCGTGGTCAGCATTCATGTCTTTGTATAGTTCTTTGAATAGGCGAGTGTTGAGTGCTTGAGTCTTCACATAATTTACAATTTTGATAATAGATTCAAGCACTTCCTGCAGAGAGGCAGGAAGAGTCTTACTGGCGAGAGTATATCGGTGAATCATGCAGTGGATGCCCTTTGCTTGAAGTGCTAGCTTCTTCACTCTCGACTGGAATCCTGAATTCGATCCCAGCACAGCCGGTGCCCCATCCGTACAAACCCC
Source organism: Carcinoscorpius rotundicauda (assembly GCA_011833715.1). Lineage (NCBI taxonomy): Eukaryota > Metazoa > Arthropoda > Merostomata > Xiphosura > Limulidae > Carcinoscorpius > Carcinoscorpius rotundicauda. The sequence continues at coordinate 46,988,477 of CM022401.1, forward strand.
ACACATGTTTTCCCATTGAAGATCTTCGTCTTGAAAAAAAGTTGAAATTTTTCCATGACATCATCAGCTTTTGTCGTGGTTTCAAGTGCACTGCAGAATAAGAATTCTTCTTTGATGTCACCTGAATTAATGTATCTCACGAAGACAAGCAACTGAGAACATGAACTTACGTCTGTTAACTCGTCGAGCTGAAAGGAGAACAAATGGGAACCCTTGATTTCAGTCAAAACCTGTTCCTTCACATCCATAGACATTTTAGAAATGCGCCTCTGTATAGTATTATTTGACAGGGATACTTGCTGCATCTTCTTTGCACTGGCTTCTCCAAGAATAAAATTTACTGCTTTCATCATGCAGGGTTTAAGAAGTGTTTCTCCAGTCGTGTGAGGCTTTTTTTATTTAGCAGTTTCGAATGCAATCTCATATGAAGCTTCCACTACGGCTGCACTCTGCTGCTGAAACGACCCACTTCTATCGATTCTTTGGCTTTTAAGACACCGTTCATGCCGTTTGAAGAAATCCAAACTCTTCTTTGCGTGTTCTGGATGTTTCGTCTCGAGATGACGCTTGAGTTTTGATGGTTTCATTGACTCTGCACTCAGGACAGCATGGCACAAAACACGCTGTGGTTTCTCGATGTCGTCGTTGGCGAGCACACTGGTGAAGCCAATGTTGAGCTAGCATTCTGAGTATCTGCGCCGTTTAGCCATGGACACAACTCACCTCTACTGCTTACTTATCTCCTTGTTAAAATAAAATAAAAATGTCGAATAATGAATGCTTTGGCAACTGTAGATCTTACATTGACTACTTGTGGGGGTGCAGGTAGAGTAATGATGGGGTAAGTATTGGGAGGGAAGGGAGCGTGGCCAGTCGCGCGATTCGTCATATACCAATCACCAACGAACATGTGACTCACGTGTCGACAGCGAGCACACACACACTTAATCACAGCTAAACAGACACACAAGCATACGTACATGCACGTGCACTCACATACTCGCTACTCACTAGTACACACATACATACAGTTGCTGTGCAGACACATACACATTCATACAGGCACGCATACATACACCCATAATATCACCTAATGACATAGAACTAACGTAGCACACGTTTTTCTTTGCACCGAAACAAAAAATGTAAGAATATGAAAATGTAACTGATGAAATAAAATTAATGTTATCCCAAGCTACTTCTTACAAGGCTCCGCGACTTCCCTGCCAAGGCTTCGCGACCCACCGGTTGGGAACCACTGTACCAGTACCAAATACTAGCTCTTTCTATGTAGTTAAGACACTGCATGACAGCTATTTCTGACTCTAAATTTTTATCATTATGTTCATTCAAGCAGAACTCTTATTACGCATCCTTATATACCCCTAAAAATGATCCACACTTTACCATTATGGAGAGTTATAAGAATAAGAGTAAATTATTATTATGTTAAAAAGTGGTCGTGTAAGCAGCGAGTCGATTGATTGAATACCCTCTATATATATCTAATTCAAAATTAGAGGTGGCTGTATCAAAGCCTTAGAGTATTAGCCATGTGTCGTATAAAATGCCTATCAGGACGAAAATAACAAACACCGTACCAGCAACCTTTTAATGTTCCAAAGTTAATGGCTTTTTTGAAAACTCTAACCACAAGCTACAAGAATGGTAGAAGGTATTCGTTACCAGTTGTTATAGTTTGATTTGAATATTATTGTGGAGTTTTGCTAGATGAGATTTAGTCCTGAAAGAGTCTGAAAACAAACCTATGCACGTGTATATTTCACAGATGTGACTTACTTATATTAAAGAGGTTTGTTATTGTTATAACCTTTATGTCTATGTGGTACGAAATTCCCCGTAATTATTAGCTTTGTCTGCTTATGTATTCCTAGTTATATATATTAAGCAATATCCTTTATCTGTTTATTTTACAACATTATTCTGAAATCTGTGGTAGTGCTGTTACAACTACTTTTAATTAATTTATTAAATTATAGTATTTTACTGTGAGTAAAATTATACATGTCATATTGTTGCTTTTGCGGTGCCTATTTCTCTTTTGAAACAGTCGAATAAAAATTTACGATTCGACCGTGAACCGTTAAACAGGAAAAAAAGTTAATTTCATTGAGGAAGTTTGCCCTAACTTTATATTTGTTTATTTGTGTACAAGATATAGAAAGCCTTATAATGTAGTTGATATTAACTCTCAAATAAGTATGAAAAAATGAAATAATTAATTCATACATTATCTTATTAAGTGAGCAATAATTTATTAATCAAATTCAATACGACCTTTTTAAGAGACCGCTTCTTACGATTGAAAACACATGTTGCTTACTTTATGTATCAGGATTTGGATCCAGAAAACGTGTTTACAAAATTTGAACAAATTGGAAAAGGAAACTTTGGAAAAGTGTTCAAGGGAGTAGATAAAAAGACCCAACAAGTATTGGCCCTAAAAATCATTGATCTGGAAGAAGCGGATGATGACATTGAAGACATTCAGCAAGAGATTACAGTACTATCTCAATGTGATAGTGCCTTCGTAACGAAGTATTATGGATCCTACATAAAGGTAATATTTTTATGTATATTTCAAGGCATCTAGATGGCCATCATAACTTTATTAAGATCAGTCCTATAAATTGAGCTTTGATACTTGTCATAATTTTAGAACCAATTTAGTTTAGTGCAGGAATTACTTCTGAACTGTTTTTATTGTACTTTACCTCAGCACTGCAGCAAGTTCTGAACTGTTTCTGTTTCTAATCTCAGCAATAGAGCCAGTTTGAATTATTTCTATAGTTCTTATCTCTGCACTGAAACCAGTTCTGTGCTGTTATCTCAGTATTGGAAACAATTTTTAACTGTTTCTATGGCTTTTATATCAAAATTGAAACCAGTTCTGGACCGTTTCTATGATTCTTATCTTTGCATTAGAATCTGTTCTGTGTTGTCTCTGTGGTTATCTTAACATTGGAAACAATTCTAAACTGTTATTGTTATCTCGGCATTGGAAGTTCTGTCTTCTTTTTATTGTTCTTAAACTAGTGTAGTGTAACTAGTTATGTTGTGGTATTGTTACATTAATAGAATGAAAAATACGGTATTTATGTGATTATTTTATCAACGTTTGATCTACATTTACAGTGTTTCTGTCCTATTGTAAAATTTGCAGTTCTTTTAATAACAGAAGGAACTATTTTATAATTTATGTTATTTATCTTTGCCAGCAAAGGTCTACTTTCTGTGCTATTCAGACAGGATAAGGCCCGGCATGGCCAAGCGTGTTAAAGCGTGCGATTCGTAATCTGAAGGTCGCGGGTTCGCATCCCGGTCACGCCAAACATGCTCGCCCTTTCAACCGTGGATACGTGATAATATGGTGGCCAATCCCACTATTTGTTGGTAGAAGAGTAGCCCAAGAGTTGGCAGTCGGTGGTGATGACTAACTGCCTTCCCTCTAGTCTTACACTGCTAAATTAGGGACGGCTAGCACAGATAGCCCTCGAGTAGCTTTGTGTGAAATTCAAAAACAATTAGACAGGATAATTTGTTTCATGGGCGTAAAACGGTACTCTTGAGTATATACTAATCACGAATTACAAATAACTGGTTAAATCCTATGCCGGTAGCAAGGATTTTGTAAAAACATGTCTATTATAGGGGCCACTCATATCATGAATAAAGAAATTTGATGGCATACGTTATTAAAAGCTGTTGCCCTGCTATGGTTTGGTTTGTTTTTGTAATTTCGCACAAAGCTACACGAGGGCTACCAGCGCTAGCCCTCTCTAATTTATCAGTGTAAGACTAGAGAGAAGGCAGTTAGTCATCACCACCCACTGCCAACTCTTGAGCTGTTCTTTCACCAACAAAAAGTGGGATTAATCGGAGCATTATAAAGCTCTCGAGGCTGAAATGGCGAGCATATTTGGTGTGGCTAAAATTCGAACCCGCGGCCTTCGGATTACGAGTCAAGTACCTTAACAACCTAGCCATGCCAGGCCCGTCATGCTATGTCGACTCTAAAGAGGATAAATATTAACAATTACGTCGATGGCATTTCCACTTTTGGACTTAAAGACTTTTCCAGGCCATAAAGGTCATCGGCGTCCGAATTAAAAATTTTTGAAGTGTTTTTTTTTCAGAATTTTAATCTGTTTATGCATAACATTCAAAAAAGTGGCTTTGCTATAGTCAGAAGATCAACACACGCATGAAAGTATTTTTTATGTGTAAATTGGTGATTCTTCAAACTAAATAAAAGTTGTATATAGCTCAATTTCTCTGTTTGAAAATCTTCCAGCAACAAAATATAGATACAAATAGGTAAGAAACTTACATGACCCTAACAATATGTATGACATCATAAGAGGATGTTTGATGTCGAAAGTAAGACGGAAAACTCCAACAGTCAAGCTTTTTTTGTAGGAGACATTATAGATATCTGAATGATAAGGATGGGCCTAAAGAATAGAACCAACTGCTAAATTCTAAAAATTTTAAAATTTCTTGTATATTTAGATTGGATTAGCTACCGATAAAACTCAATTCAAGTCTCTAATTGGATTAAAGTTAAAGTAAAACACCAAGTAGGAATGGGTGAAACGTTGAACACACTCACTTTGAGATTGCACCATGCTAAAAACCACCAAGTGTTATAATGTTATCTCGTCCATTTCTACCTTGTTTCCTTACTTTTGGTGTTTCCATTCCTTTTTCTCAAGTTTTAGTTAAAAGGTGTTTACACTTTTCTCTATGCTTTTTGTGTTTTTTGTTTTGTTTTTGGTACTAAGTGTAAAGAGTGGCCAGGTTCCAGGGCTGTCCTTCTCGTAGCTTTTCTTAAAGCTATCTCTAAACATTTCCTGACTTTTACTGATATCGTTAATGTAATTTTAAAATAGTTTTTCTTCCATCTCGCCAGGGCGGCAACGTTTTCTTTGGCTTTTTTTTTTCTCTATTCTTGCAATAGTGCTCTCATTGCTGAGACAAAGTGTTTTAAGGCTGTCAACATAAAATTTTAGTTAGAACTTAGATCTAGAGAATCTATGTAGTCCAAATTTTTTCTTTTAGCTTATACAGCTGCAAATTAATCACATAGTGCGATGTGCATAAGCATTCGTACACTCGAGAGCATGTTGTTTGAAAATTCACAGAACGTGTTTTTAATCATAGAATATGGCTGACAGTGTATCCTAGCTCGTCAATAATGTTAAAAAAATGCTTTTCATTAAAAGTAAAACGCGTTTAGCCAAGATAACATAATTCCATCATATGAAATTAGATATGTTTATGGTGAAGGCAGGAGAGAGCTATGCCTTTCCAGCAACGTTAGTCAATCAATCAGAGAGTTAGATTGACAGATTTGTGAATTTTGTGAATTGACCGACTTTCCCAAATGCTCTGATAACTTGTTACCCTGCAGGTGATTTGTTTTATACTCAAATGTATATGTAAGGTACTTATAAAATTTTGTTTTTTGCTGTTTCTTTGAGGTTTTGATTTGTATTGCATATCTGACCCATATAATTATGATATTCTTAGCTAGTAAAACAGTATTTAGATATTTTTTTCGAAAAAAGTTCATGTAAGTAATGTTAAGATATTTAAAACTGCGTATAAAAGAAACATGTTTGATTTATGTGATCAGTACATGAAATATTTATTGTAATATGTGTAATACTGTATCATTAAAATTAATATAAAATTAAATTTATTTGGATAAGATTGGTTAATGTATCTTATGTTGATTGCATAAGTAGTATAATTTCCTAACATTTCTCGATGGATTTAGCATACTGTTTACAAATATAAAATCAAGTAATGACTTCTGTTCGATATCATCAGCAATGAGAGATATTCTTTCTTCGTGTAATTCGATAAGTAATACATCATTTACTATTACACACGACAAAAGACAAACATATAAAGTCCAAATAAAATTCTGAGTATATGATCTTGCGAAAGCACAGCGTGTCGAAAGAGGAAGGTAGTTTTAATTAGTTTCAAACATTAAAGATTAAATGAGAAAGGATAAAAACTGTAAAATACCCTTGAAATACAGTAAGTCTGTATGTGTGCTAAAAACTGTTATCTAACAAAAGATAGAATATGATTAACTGTGCTCGCTGTGTTCCAGGATACCAAATTATGGATTGCAATGGAATATCTCGGAGGTGGTTCTGCTCATGACCTCATGAAGGCAGGTGATTTTGATGAGGAACATATATGTATAATCTTAAGGGAAGTATTGAAAGGGTTAGACTATCTGCATTCTGAACATAAACTTCACAGAGACATCAAAGGTAGGATAACAGTTATTTAAAATTAATTAAGGGATTTATGAATGTTTTATAACGTCATGCTGTTTATAAAGAAGTATTTAAATTTCAAATTAAGAACCGTATTTACCAGCGTTTCCATCATAATCTTAATGCAGGTATGTTCTTGATCTATGATAGAAGTATAAATGTTCAGCCATCTTACCCCAAACTATTCCCATTGATTATGACTAACCAGGTTAAAAGCAGTGACTTTATGCTGCAATCCACTTGAAGGTGATTTACAAATGTAGAGGATGATTAAAACTGGCCCTTTATTGATAATTATGCTATTATCTTTATGACTTGGAATTATTCTGCAGTTACAGAAGCATGCAAAGCATTTGACAATTAAAAATTTATCATCAAACTAGATCAAAAATATGTCTTAAGTGTCTATAAACCTGAAGCGGCTCATTATCATCCTACTAGTAATATGAGGTCTCAAAAATGGTAAAAAGTATATCGCTGTCTCATTAGAAATAAATTATTCAATTTCAATAAAACAATTGTCAAACACCTTTTTCAGTCGAATACAAGAAAACTGATATTTTTTAATGTTTATAAAATATATGATAATCATCGTGTTCGATCTATTTCGTTAGTTTTATTTAAATACATGAAAAAAATCGTTCCAGTACAATTTCAGTGTTTTTTTTTATCTGTTTTGGCGTTTAATAAAAATACTTTTATTTAATTACTTTTATTTGATAGAATATTTAAATGGAGTACAATGTAAAAAGTTGAAGGATATTTTTGTTTGTTTCGGATATTTGCGTACAGATCAGCTATAGGCTGTGAATAGACAAGACAGAAGTAAACTAACCCATAAACAATTCATGGGATGTTTTAATCAAATAGTGGAGGCTAACTATCACACGTATAACGAATTCACGGCACCAATTTGCTGAATGCGATTTTAAAGCAACAAGACGCAAACTTTGAACCGTGGAATAACAGTCAGGCGCTGTAGAAATTTTAACAGACGACATAAATAATATATGACCGAGACTGGTTTTCCAATACAAGTAGGGATCAAATATTCAAGATGTTATTTAGTATTAAAATATTGAGTGTTTCGTACTATAATGAAATACTTTATTCAGTTTTTCCTTTTTTTCCTGTGCTGTCATTATAAAAAAAAATTATATTGCATGCGAAGTCACATTTGACATATGTAATTAATTTACTACATTATTATGCACTTGATTAAGCGATATCACTTGAAAGTATGCCACACGCTTTCGAATAGATTTAACGGAGTATTTAGTCGAACCTAGCATGTGTTCTTCACCCGCTAGAATACTTTTATGAAGACAGTTGAAAGTCCTTGATAGATTTGGTTCACATAAACATCAAAATGTATGTGAAGTATCAGTCTGTAAATATTTTTCTTACGTCATTATTATCTCAAAGAAACAATACGATGTTTATTTTTGTCTCGGTTGCTACAATCAACAATATTTTAAATTCTTATTACCAATTTTAACACGTTATACTCAAAGTCACTATCGATAACATTGTTATAAATTATGTTTGTATTGAGAGCGGTGTTATCATCTTGTTAATGTCTAAGATTAACTATTTATTTTTTACATTCTTATTTATTGGTCTTAATAATACTGTATTACCAATGTTTTATTATCCCATTGAACAATATTATTAGTAAGTCTTTCTGTTGCATTTAATTTTATTGATCAGTTTCTCTCATTCATTTTCTAAATGACTCATAAAGAATTATTTTCTATTTGTAAGTATATATGTATGTAAGGACGTGTTGGGCTAAGGATTATTCTAAAATATATGTCTATGACTTGCTAGCAATACATTCTGCGATAAACAAACAGAACGCATTCCACTTGATATTAAAATATTATATATATTCGAAACAAGTTAAACATGTGTACGCAAATTATTTACTGTAAGCATACTATAGTTCCATCTTAAATATTATACAGTTCTCTTTTTCTTGTCCAAAGTCCACTTAGTTCATTTCATTTGTTTTAAAATTCAGTTGGAAAACCGCACTGTTTTTCTTTATTTTTATCCTAAACACCATTAATGTATAATTCACTTGTTCCTTTACTTCACCCTCTGCCCCCCAGTGGCTCAGCGGTATGTCTGCGGACTTACACGCTAAAATCCGGGTTTCGATACCCGTGGTGGGCAGAGCACAGATAGCCCGTTGTGCAGCTTTGTGCTTAATTCTAAACAACAACAACAACAACTTCACCCTCTTTTTGTTTCTTTTATCACAACATCATTAATGTATAGTTCACTTACCCTACCTCGTTAGCTGCCACAGTTGTATTCTGAACTACCGATAATCGCTTGCTTTTTTGTATTTAGACCTACTTCCAGTCAACGTCTGCTTTTCTCATATAGGCTTGCTTTCAAAATAATCATCTGTTTTTGTCAAAGACCATGCAGGCAGGTTTATTTGCTTTAGAACATCCTTTTACGAGACATAGTGTTCTCCTAAAATGTCAGAAAACTTAATTTCACTTTAACATATGAAATGTTAAGTACTGCCATTTTTATCGTCATTATCTATACCTTATGTTACGAGTGTCTATAAAACTTATAGACTTATGCACTACCAGTATCAATATTTCCACATATCGTTTTACCAGTGTAAATAATGCTATCTTCTGTTTTACCAGTGTAAATAATGCTATCTTCTGTTTTGCCAGTATAAGTAATAGATTTTTCCTTTTCGCTGAAAATAATGATTTTGTATTATATTTATTAGCTTCCATACTTTATTTTTTCGGTTACAAATGCCTTGAAGCATCGGTTTATCTCCTGACAGAGCAGTATTAACTATAAATTTAGTTTTAATAATCTATTGTTAAAAATGTTTTATTTTTCACAGGACCGTCAAAAAGGAGATTTGTACAGAATAAAGTAAAAAAAATGTGTAGTGGTGTATTAGGAAAAGCGAGAGAATAGTATTATAATACTATGAAAACCCGTTAACAAATTGCTCTCCACTATTAGTATCATGCTTCACTTGAAAAGAATAAAAGAGTGATTGCAACCACGTCATGTGTTAAACACATGCCGATACAAAAACTGATGCAAACTGTATTTCCTTTCGATTAATGTTAACAAAATATTATTCAATCTAAACAATGTCCTAGCTGCCAACATCCTGCTATCTGAAGAGGGAGACGTGAAGCTAGCAGACTTCGGTGTGGCAGGCCAGCTCACTAACACACTAAAGAGAAGGTCGCTTGTTGGAACTCCATTTTGGATGGCTCCAGAAGTCATCAAGCAATCTGCATATGATAGCAAGGTTGAATTTTGTTTCTATTTCTATTTTTGTGATGCACCTTTACCCTTAAAATATAATACATTTTATTTTCCTCAATGTCTTCTTCAATGTCTACTATGTTTGCTCATTCATGAAAAAGAAAATCACAGGGAAATAAGCACAATCTTAGTTAATTAAAATCTTACCTGTTAGCAAAGATTATAAAATAAGATAAACTTTGGATTTAAAACTGCTGAAAATCACATTGTAATTCTTTCTAGCGTAATTGGTAAAACTGATCATGTCATTTTAGCAGCGAAAAGTTGCACAATGGGTTATCTATATGTTTGCATCTCGATGAATCGAAATCTGGATGTTGAAATCCGTAAGCTTCCCTTTGCCTCGCCGAGGAACATTTGGTAAATGGTGGCAAACAATGGAACTTATACAGGGTGTCCCAGAAGTCGCGCACCATATAAATTTTTATGTTAATACACATGAATAACAATTTTATTGATAATAATCATAACAGATGCTCAAACTGTTCACCCTCTGCTTTGATACATTCATCAATTCTCTTTATAAAACTGTCTTTTACTTTGTTGAGGGTTGCAGTGCTAATCCTTTGACATTCAGTTGTTATCGCGCCCATCAAATCATCAGGATGAGTAAGGTTGAATTCTTCAGCTACAGAGCGGTATGTAGTACCATTTTTTCCAAACATAAACACCAATGTAACTCTTTCTTGTATTGTTAGTTTTTCACCCATATCTGGAACATAAAAACAAATCATTATTATATGTACGTATGGTGCGCGACTTCTGGGACACCCTGTATATTTCCATAGTAAATTAGTAATAAAGATACATTGAAACAACGTTTTAAAAGTTATCAGTTCGATTTGTAAATAATCAATATACACGTATAATTCACAGTTAAGTCAACATTCCCCTTTAAAATAAAAAAAAAATCTGGGGAAAACTGTAAACTGGGGAAAACGTTTTATCTGAAGTAAGTGGATCGTCAGACAGCGATTTAGACATTTTTCTTCTTATTTCTCTTCTGATAGTTCTGTTTTGGAACTTTCATACACACGTTTTTGTGATATTAATAATCAGTGATGTCGAGAAACCCACTTGTTGAGAATTTTATATGCAATCAGTGCAATCAATGATTCATCGTGAACCTGACGATGACCGAAGAAGGTCGAAACGTTGTTCGCTCTTCTATTTGAAGTGTTTTCTGAGCCCAAAAGAGCCGTTTTTTGCATATAAAATTGTGATATTAATAGTTGTTCAAATAAATAAATAAAACTTTGTTAATAAGTATCAAACATAAATATAATTCACTCCTGTCGAGAATATTACTTAAAACAAATTTTCAAAAGAGCATAAAAGTGTTAAATCTTTAATTATATACTTTAAAAATACCTTTGCAAAAGATACTTTAAATAACAAAATATTTCCTAATTCGCCCTTCAGGCAGACATTTGGAGTTTAGGTATCACAGCAATTGAACTAGCTAAAGGAGCACCCCCAAATTCTGAACATCACCCCATGAAAGCACTCTTCCTTATCCCTAAGAACAATCCACCACAGCTTACAGGCAATTTCAGTAAACTGTTTAAAGATTTCGTTGAGGCATGTCTGAACAAGGATCCTAAAAATGTAAGAATTCATTTTTTAGTTTCTTTTTTTTTCAAAAAAGCAACCTATAATATGACTAATCATATTATTCTAGGTATGATTGATTATAAAGAAATATCATTCTCAAAGAGATCGTACCTTAAAAACTACTCATCTAACAGTAAAATCATCAGAGTCACATTGAGAATTATACGTTTCTCCAGGTTCATTACTTATCAAAACAGAGTTATGCTCTATACTTTAGTCATTTCTCGCTGAAACTAGCAATGTTTTTACTCTCTTTTAACATTGCAAGAATGGAGATGAGAATAAAGTAAGAGCAAGTTTATTAAACATTAAAAAGTCATTGAGCATTGTCAGATTCAGCTTATTGAACATTAGAGGTTCAATAAACACCTACAGAATCAGTTTACTGAACATTAATGGTTCAATGAACAGAAACAGAATCAATTTATTGGGCATTGAAAGTCAATGAGCATTATCATAGTAAGTATATTAGACTTTAAAGGGTCAATACTGTCCATGTCAGTTTACTGGACATGAGAAGATCAATGTACGTTATCAGAGCCAGCTTAATGAATGTTAAAGGGTCGTTAAACACTTTTCAAAACATATGATGCTTTGGGTAACTTCATTTTAAATGAGTCTTGACTTGCTGATTTATAATTATGGTAATAACTCTGGATGTATATCATGGTGATTTTTAATACACCAAAACCACGGACAAATACTTAAGATTCTGGGTATACCTTAAACGTAATTTGGTTTTCCAAGGACGAGTAGATATTTAAAAAAACTAAAATATTTAATATTTTGTTTTGCTTTATAATCAGTATGTAAAATACGTAAAAATAACTATATTTATTTTTAAAATCTTTCCGCGTTATAGCATAAAAATGATCTATGGAATTTTCTAATGTTTAATGTTACGCATTTGTTTAAAAAACACTTCCATTATTATTGTTATTTTTTTCATAGAGACCAACAGCAAGAGAACTTTTGAGGTATTCATTTATTCGAAAGGCTAAAAGAAACACCTATTTAGTAGAACTTATTGAACGATATAAAGAATGGAAGATGTCTGGTGGAGAACAAGACGATGACGAGTCTGAAACATCTGAATCGTGAGTTTAACAAAAACGATCAAATCCAATAATTGTCGACTTTCATTTTATGGCATATTGGCAATTATAAATGAACAATAATTCGTTTCGTTAATTAAAATTGCTATTTACAATTTAAAAAGGAGAAAAACCAATAAAAAGCATGTATTAATAAATATAAAGTATATTTAGTTATGATGCAGAGGGAAGAGTTTAGGTAAAATATACCCTGCTGACTTATGACGTATTAAAATGTTGTTTTTTTTCTTGGATTATAATTTTAGTTGTCAAAAATTCTAAGTGTTTTAGAAAATCTCAAAGTCCATTTTCCAATTCGGTGGCAATAGTAAACACTTTTAGTGCTATCTATAAAGCTGAAAATTAGCATGTCTTACGGACTATGTTAAAAAGATAAATTAACTTAAGTGATTTAATATATTCCCAAATAATAGTTCTTTTTTTTCAATTTATATCAAACTTTTTTCATGTTTTAGCAGAAAACGTATACTTGAGGTAATACAAAACTAAAACAAACTTTCATCATTTGTTTACAAGGGAAAGTCCAAGGAGTATTAACACCTGTAACAGTTGGCAATGGGATCTAGGGACCGTTAAACAATCTAACTGTTATTTTCGCCAGATGGAAGCACCACTGAAGCATCATCAAAATGGAACAATGGTCGGTAACTTCACCAATGTTATTCATGAACGTGCGTGAAAAAAATCATCTTTTACGTTTTAATTCAATTCAACAACAGATCAAATAAGATTTGTGTACAATCATGATGTTTATTTATAAGCTGAAGGCATCATATTTTGCAATTCTGAACATCGAAAACAGAAAAGTTAGACTTTAAGAGATTCTCTAACTGATTATGATTTTAATTGAGTTCTAAACGCTACCTGTTTGACTACTTAGATAACATATTACCTAAATCTGAGGTTAGTGAATCAATAATATACTTGATGCTAAACAAACTAGTATTTCTTCGTTTTATAGCAAAGCCCCAGTGGGCTATCTGCTGTATCTACGGCGGTTAACAAACTCCTAAATTTAGCGTGGAATCTCCATAGATTTATCTCTGTTCAAGATGGAGAACTTTCTGTGCAAAATATTAATTTTGAAGAAGTTACTTTTAACGAAACGCATTTCATAGAGTTGAGGCATTAATTCACTCTAACACTAGCATAAAATTAGTTCTGAAAATAGCAATGTGTAAAAGTATAATGATATATGAAGTTACTGATATAATTTTTCTACAAAACAGTCATTTTTAAGTACAAGCACAAGCTAATTTCCTTTTCCTAATATCTACCATTTTATATAAAACGGTGTATTTTATATAAATGTTTATTTATTGTATTTAACACCCGATGTCATATACTTCAGCCCATAGAATTGTTTTTTTCAAATATAAATTTTACTGATATGTTAACTGATACTTTCCTACAAAGAGATTACTATTTTATAAAACAAATGTGTTGATAACACCATCTGGAGATTGTATCTGACAGTGTGTATGTTGCATGAATAAATATGCTGGCGTCATTGCCTGTTAATAGATGGCACTGATGTGTTGCATTACGAATTATGCTGACATCATTGCCTGGTTAATGAACATACAAATGTATATTCTGCTCGAATAAATGTGCAAGTATCATTGCCTGGTTAATGAATGTACAAGTGTGTATTCTGCTTGAATAAATGTCCTGATATCATTGCTGGTGATAAGACATAATGCTGTTTATACTGTGTTAACGCATGTACTAGCATTATTGCGTGGTTAGTGTACATGACACTATGCTTGTGGTATACTGTTTAAGCTTTAAAACCATTATTATTATCTGATCATTCATTGTCTAGTAAATAAGTATCACACTGTGTATATCACTGCCTGAAGATTAGGTATAACTCACCGCATTTAAAACTGTCCGCCTACCCTCACCAGAAATATTTCTGCTCACATTCATACATGTTGTTGTTTTTTTACGTTTAAATGCAAAGATACAAAATAAGGATAAAATGTGTGGGTTTAATAATCCAAGAGCAAGAGTTCAGTCTACTAGAAGGAAGTTTGACTGGTATATCGAATAAATAATTGTAACTTTTTGTAGATGACAGTAAAAATAACTAATACAAATTTATAAATAACTGCAATGAAACAAAGAGAAACTTTGTTTAACAAAATCTTTGATAGATTGGTGTTACTTTATGATCTCATCAGTTTGTACAAAATGCTTAACGTAGGAAATGAACAAACTTTTGTTACTCCTCTAGCGTTTAATTTATTTATATCTTATTTTTACTTTAATCTTTCATTCACAGTATTAATTTATACTATTAACAAGTATTTACTATTCTCGATAGTCTGGACTTAACGATGATCCACGAGCGTCACCGAGCAGGCTAAAAGTCAAGAAAGGGACATCTCGAGAATTTACAAAACAGAATCTATCTTCAAATTACAAACTTAAAAATGAAACATTTGTGAGAAATAATATAGATACAAGGGTAAGAAAGGATTCGATGAGTTCGGAAAACAAAGGTGGATTGCACATAAGTTCTCACAAAGGACTAGAAATAAAGTACGGCTTAAGTACGAAGACCATCAAGAATGAAAAGACAAATGGTAAAGTTGTGTCTTTTAAGAATTCATCTTGTCTCTCAACAGTCATCCATCCACTACTAAGTGAGGTAAGATCAAAGTAAATATAAATAGAGGTTTTCATTACCAAATTTAATAAATCATCAGAAACAAAAATCTTGTCTCTCATTGTCCGTTCAGCCAAGTTGACGACTTCTGGCATGTAACAGAAGACCTCTGGGATAGTAATTTCTGAAAACATAAAGGTAAATTTGAAACGATATTTTTACATATGTCCCACAGAAGTTTAACGGTATGTCTGAAGGCTTATATCGCTAAAAACCCAGTTTCGATACCCTTGGTGAGCATATCACAGACAACCCATTGTGTAGTTTTATGCTTAACAACATACAAGCAAAATATTTACAAACCTATGATTTAGAATCCGAAATGGGAAAATTAGAAGAAAGATGTATGTGTGTTTATATATATGTAATATTTGAAATTAACATCTTTTTTATCGCAAATTTTAGACCCGTTGGTTTTTAATGGTTTACAACCTTTCGGTTTGAGTATTTAGACTATAACATATAATTAAAACCTCATTTTTATTATTCTACCTCGTAAAAAAAACAAACTACAAGTGCAGCAGTAATGTGTTAATTAGGCTTAAAATCACTATTATTATTTTTATATAGTATACAATTATCTTTAAATCCCCAGCTCCACGAGAAATATCATGCTTCAATAAAGACCCAAGATGATGAGCCACTTAATGGTGTTGAAGAACTCCATGGTGCTTTTGATCGTGCTGAGAAATCACATCCAGGATTTAGTGATATTTTTGTTTCAGAACTTCTTCATTATTTACAACCTGATGCTTCTTTCCATACAGTACAGGAGACGATGGAGAAACTAACAAGGTAAATAACAAGAGACAAACAACAAAGATAATGAGAATTATTCATGTTCTTTATGTCTGTAATTCAATTAACATAGAAGAACCCGTTAATTGAAAATAATGTTTTCATACGACTGAGAAAGGTTAAGACAGAGTTGAAAGCGTTAGTTTTACGAACACTCAAATGAAAACTCACTGTCATGTAGATTCTATAAACAAGATATGAAAAACCAGCAATATCAATTATTTATACTTTTTAACAAAATATTTTAGAAAAATAAAGGGCCAGATCTTGACTCGCATCTGCGGGTCGCGGGTTTGAATCCTCGTCCCATCAAACGTGCTAGCCCATTCTAAAATAATTTACAGCTACAGCCTTTATTTACAAACTTGTTATAAACAGTAAGATATTGTAGAAGTAAAAATAATGTCTTACAATTCATTGTCCTACTTCCTGAGCTTCCTTTTTGAGATTAATAACTTATTCCTATTCTTGAAAAAAAAAGCAAGCTCAGGAAATGAAACAAGTAAGAAATTATTCTTACTTCTACAATATCTTGCTGTAACTGTATTTTATATCCCACTCTGATGACTAAACATAAATTTCGCACGATATCTTAAAGTGATGCTTCTTCTTGACTGTAGTGGAAGGAAAAACTAAAGATCTTCACTGTGTATTAATCAAATAATTTCTTCATAGGAATTATTGTCATTTTAAATAACCTTTCAGAAATGTCTTTTCATATTTTACGAAAATACCCTAAACATTTTCCTAAAATTGATCATTTCTGATCTTTATACTTGTAGACTCTAATAGGAGCGCGAAAACACACCTAGAAGTTGTTTTCCCAGGTTTTTTTGGTGTGTTTTTTGTAAGTGTATTTCATGTAATTGTGTCTGATGTCTTATGAATAATTTCATACAAACCAGCGTTATCAATAACCTGCATTACCGACATTTGTCAACAAATTTCTAATATATATAACTGGGAAAAAACAACAAATATCTATATTAAATGTAATACAGAATATTTCAAGACCTGATTAACTAAAATAGTTTAAAGACAATATATAGTCTTTTAATGAAAGAGTTTAACCAAAATGCTAATAAAACCTTCTGTATTTTTTTGATAATATAACATACTGGTAAACAACATGTTACACATTACACTTTACTCGAGTGCCGATTTATTATGTTTGTTTTTAATTTCGCGCAAAGTTACACAAGGGCTATCTGCGCTAGCCGTCCCTAATTTAGTAGTGTATAAACTGTTATAATAACAGTTATTACAAATAATGATTTATGTACAACAGTTTCACAAACTTATAGACAACACTGAATCTTACATTCGGTCGAAAACTAAATATTTTATCAACGATCCAGATCCACGACGAGTAAATCAATTACGAGTTGATATTGTTATACCTCGCTAAATATAATGTTGTCTTTTCTTGGCTGGCCTCACACCGGTTACAAGCTAATTTCTCCTACGAAGATATATAATGTTCTCTTAGTAATAATAACTTCCGATGACACGCAAAATCATGAAGCGTTCCACATTTTTTTCATCTTCTCAACTCCTTCCTTTCGGGACAGGTCCCGGCCTTTCTTTCCGCTGCTGCACAAAAAGTCAATAATAATAATAATAATTAATTTATTAAAAAAAAACACCACCACTTAATCTTAATAACAATCCACGAAAGGGGACGAAGAGGAACCACAACGTTTCTGAACACCCCGGTTGGGGAGAGAACTCTTCTGATTTCTCTCTCTCTAAACTGAACCCCTGCCACGTTAGTTTAGTTTAGTTTAATAACTTCCGAAGTAATTCACTGAAATTGAACAGTTTATAATGTTCATAATGTATAAACGTTCCTGGTACAACTCTGTAGTTTTCATATCAATAAGTGTTAACCACAATTATAGCTTCCAAAACTTATAGTATGCTGAGTGTAGCTGACAAATAACATAAATTGTTTCTCGGCAGTTGGTTTTATATACCAATCGTGTAAGTCCGCAGACATACCGCTGAGCCACTGGGGAGCAAAATAAATGTACAATAGCAAATTTGTTACAAACAATACTATTGTAAAGTGAGCTATAAACTTTAATCTTGATGAACAAAATAACCAATAACGTTGTACTCAGACGCATATAAAAATAACCAAAATTATGAGATATGTCAGAATCTTTTCTGCAATATACGTAGTTATAAACGTTTTAAAACCTCATACTTGAGCAGTAACTGATTGTACTAAATGGACCTTAACAAATATAATGATACCTATCCGATTGTTTTTAAAATGTAGTTTTCTTCGCTTGTAAAATTACACTCTCTCCTGGAATAAGCTTTTGAAGAATGAACAAATTTCCAGAAGCGCTCTGATGATCGGTTTTAATATTGCAATTTGAGTATGTTCATATATTTGGATAATGCAAATGGTGGTTGTTTAAATCTAATTAAAGTAGTCATTAATGCCTTACTTATATGTAACTTTATTATATATGTCTACATAATAATAATTAAAATGCTTATATTACATATTCTTTTCTTCTCACCAAAGGAAAAATCAAAAACATAACATTTGACGAAGAGGCCTATCGCATTCTTTAATTCATTGTATTTTCTAATATTGTCTTGAATTTCACATGTACAGAGCGCATGAGCACAGCTTGGGTCAGCAGTCTAAAGAAATACAGTCAGGTCTCTTATAATGGTGAAAGAAAAGAAACCTGCAACAGCAGTTGATCTGCTGTATAATACTAAATAATAAATTAGACGCAGTGCTATGGTATTATTCAAATACTTAAATTATTTAGATCATTGTAGAGTGAATTAAAATAATTAATAAATCCCATAAAAATTTAAATACTTGTCAGTTTAGACAACATAAAATAATTAGGTTATCTTCTTCAAGGTTGTAAGAGTGGGACCAGTTTTTTAGTAGAACAAACTGAAGTGGAAAATTCTACGCGTGGAGTATTTTCTCGAGGGATCAGTTGCACTTAGAACAACTTTCATGAGAAGAGGATTATGGTTTGGACCTAAATCGACCAGTAGATATACATATACATAGTCTTAATGAGCTAATAAGCCTTACATAAAATTGAAGTGAAGTGAATTTGGAAAAGTGAGGGTCGCCAGATTATAATAAAAGTTTTATTGTTGTCTTCTGGATAATAACCAAATGATACAAGTTTGTCATATTAGAATATTTTATTATTCTAGTTTTTTTGTGCTTGGTTTTTTTGTATGTTATATCCTGTATAAATACCAGTTACGGCAAAAACAATCACCATTACATAGTAAACAGAATATTTTCAGATATATTGAATGTATACTAATCTGGTCTACAAAAGCTAGAACACATTGTTCTAATACAAATCTCAAAATGTATTTTTTTTTATCGAATAGTAGTTAGAATAGTATATAAGCACCAGGATCTTATGATTCTTGGCGCAAAATTAAAGTTTTAATGTTGTTTAGTGAACAAATTATATATTGACAAAACTGGGATACCAAATGCATTCGGCCCGGCAAGGCCAAGAGTGTTAAGGCGTTTGACTCGTAATCCGAAGGTCGCGAGTTCGAATCCCGCTCGCACCAAACATGCTCACCCTTTCAGCCGTGGGGGAGTTATAATTTTATGGTCAATCCCACTATTCGTTGGTAAAAGAGTAGCTCAAGAGTTAGCGGTGGGTGATGATGACTAGGTGCCTTTCCTCTAGTCTTACATTGCTAAATTAGGGACGACTAGCGTAGAGAGTCCCCGAGTAGCTTTTTGCGAAATTCAAAAACAAACCAAATGCATTTTTAGGAAGAGTTTGATGTTATCTAGTGAACAAATGTGTTAAAGAAGGAGTGTTTTCTAGTGATAAATTATTACCAAATGTTTATGATTGTTTAATAAAGAAGATGTAATTTTGAAAACTTTATATTGTCTCTTAAACAAATGTAAAATAAATAGGGGTTGTTTATAGACTTGTTGTTTAGTGGAGAAAGTATTAAAAAAGGTTTAGATTATGTTCTTTAACAAACAAAAGCGTCCGCCAGTGGCACAGCGCTATGTCTGCGAATTCACACCACTAGAAACCGGGTTTCGATACCTAAGGTGGGCAAAGGACAGATAGCCCATTCTGTAACTTTAAACTTAATTTCAAACAAATGAACAAGCATTATGAAGAGAATTGTGATGTCTAACGATTAATTGTTTAGAAAGGATTGTATTATTTAGAAAACAAATGTCAGAGTTAAGAAAACATTTTCTTGTCTAGTGAACAGTGACTAAAAGGATTGTTTTTCTCAGTGTAAGGGAAGTTTGTATTATTGAACGAACAATAGTTAGGAAATTATTATACTATTTATTCAATAAACTTTAGGAAAATAGTGCATTGGTATATAATGACTTATGCCGGCGAAACATGATCTTTTGAACCTTAAATTACGTGACATTACAGCAAAATAGAATGAATAAAAAATCACACAAAATATGCAGCCGAGAAACTATGATGTTCGTTTTACTGTAAACCCGTATTATCGCGCCCGTAGTTGTTTGAAGCTAGGCACAAAGTTACACAATAGGCTATCTATTCTCCGTCCACCACAGGTATCGAAACCCGATTTTTATCGTTGTAAGTCCGCAGATATGCCGCTGTGTCATTGGAGGGGGGGGCACTAAATTATAGTTTCTAGATAGTTATTTATGAAACATTTTGTTAACGTTTGTTTTTGAATTTCGCACAAAACTACTCGAGGGCTATCTGTGCTAGCCGTCCCTAATTTATCGGTATAAGACTAGAGGGAAGGCATCTAGTTATCACCACCCACCGCCAACTCTTGAGCTACTCTTTTACCAACGAATAGGAAGATTGACCGTAACATTATAACGCCCCCACGGCAGAAAGGGCGAGCATGTTTGGCGCGACGGGAATGCGAACCCGTGACGCTCAGATTACGAATTGCACGCCTTAACACGCTTGGCCATCCGAGCCATTTTGTGAAGGATTATATTGTCTAATGAAAATATACAAGGAAGGAGTGAATTTGCCGAGAAAAGAATTATTTTATTTTTCACCCGAGGTAAAGTTTAAAGAAATTGTGTGACACACAGGTCTATTACGTTCCTTGATTGGTCGTACTCTCTCTTGTGAACTGCAGTTTCGCCTCTTCACGGCTCATCAGCACAGACGGGGTCAGCAAACCAAATACATTTAAGTTACTATATGGTGTACTGAAAAGGACTAAAAACTTTCTAAATTTTATTATGAAAAAACTATTTTAGTAAACAAATGCTAATTAAAGACTGTATTGTCTAATAAATAAGCTTTGTTATGAAAACACTGTTGCTTACAAAACAATTAACAATATTATTATGGTGTAAACGCCTTTTTCCAGATGAAAAGGCTAGGTATGGCCAAGCGTGTTAAGGCGTGCGACTCGTTTTCTGAGAGTCGCGGGTCCGCATCCCCGTCGCACTAAACATGCTTGCCCTCCCAGCCGTGGGGCGTTATAATGTGACGGTTAATACCATTATTCTTTGGTGAAAGAGTAGTCCAAGAGTTGGCGGTGGGTGGTGATAACTAGCTGTCTTCCCTCTAGTCTTACACTGCTAAATTAGGGACGGCTAGCACAAATAGTCCTCGAGTAGCTTTGTGCGAAATTCCAAAACAAACATTGCATAGTATATCTAATCCCTTGTGAATTTAAAATGATTAGAAGCGTGTATAATAAAATTACGCGATGTTCACAGTATCCATTGCGAAAAAACATTTTGCTTCATTCTGAGCTCACCTGGCTGACAGATACATAAATGGCTTGATGAAATTATAATTATTGAAAATTCCTAACGAGCTAAAAGCAGAATGTAAAGTTAAAACAATATAATAAGCCTGATACTGATGTATAGTAGCACGTATATAATGCATTATAACAATATTTTGGTCGAAATTTGTTAGATCATTATATAAAATCAACTTTGCTGTTCACCAGCTTTCCTTAGTAAATATACATTCTGCCATAGAAATATTAAATGTTAAATCTAATGAAAGAAATTATGTTCTTTCGTTGCTGTTTATTTCTTTGTTATTCTGTCTACGAATTTTCATTAAAAATCGTAATTAAAGGTGGGTTTCTTCGAACTTTCACTCTTCACACTTTTGTTCATATGAGAAATTGTAATTTTAATAAAGAAAATTTGTACTAAAAAATGGGTAAACAGTGTGATTCTGAAATGCTGAAAAAAATTGTTGACCATATTGTTTCATTGCTGCTGTTAAATAACTTCTAACTATTTTTGATGCGATCCCATCCTTGATATGAATATGTAGAAATGTTTGCATCATCTGTTTTTTATCCATTTGGTTTAACATCTGTATTTTTCTCTGCCATCAACTGGCTTACAATTGCAAATAATTTAAATAAATTATATTACATAGCCTTTCTACATATGCCACTTATTCAAAGATACCAAATAGTTAACTACATAACCAAATTTTAGCTTTTTATTTGATATTTGTATATTTAGTATTGTACGTTCTTGGATTAATTCACATATTTTGTCAAACTTAACCTCAATCCGGGGGAGCCAATAACACGAACTGTTATTATTGTCTTCCGAAGGTCTTGACGCTTATTGCTTAACATTACTGAAACATTTTACTATTATATAAATTTATAGATTTTGGCTGCAGTAATTGATGAATATACATTAAACTCTAGTGGTACACACGTGAAGTCTTTTTTGTTGTTGTTCTTGTTGTTTTCGTCACCACTAACAACCCTCAAAGATTTGAGACCGGGACGGTACGCACCACAAATGAGTACTCTGTAAAGTGAGTTAACCCATGAACCTGATGATGACCGAAAAAGGTCGATACCTTGTTCGCTCCACTAGTGCTTTCTCTACCCATACAAGCAGTTTTTAAATATATAATCAGTTAACCCACCAGAACTTCTTAATAAGGCGCTTCTAAACAACTCAGACTATCACAGATATAAATTAAACTATCGTGGGTTTAAATATACATTAGGCTATAGTCCATGATTTAGCAAACAGTGAACAGAAAATTTTGTCTGCTATAGAATCTTTAAGAATTGATTATTATAAGTATAAAAATAAAGAAGTTGAGATTATTTGTGACGTCAATAATATTATGTACTTCTATTTATGTACCAGCACAACCTTTATATCACAGAATAACGTTTGACTTTTTTGTTCGAAATCATTATAAAAGTTTATTTGATCTCCGGAATAAACTCATTTAATGTATTTTTTATTGTAAAAACGCGATGAACTTCTCATTACGAACAAGAAAATGTTTTTGAATAAGATTTTTTTTTCTGTTGTTTTCATTTTGCTTTCTTACTTAGTGTAGTAAGTATCCGTAATTTTACACGACTTTCATGCCTTTCTAGTAATTTTCCAATTATCAGTGCCAGTTATCCACTTGAGGAGTAAGGGTGTTCAACTAAAACATACGCAATACTTTATTTCAAGAGTATGGCTCAACATGGACAGGTGGTTAAGGCATTCGACTCGTAATCTGAGGGTTAGGGTTTCGAATCCCCGCCCCACCAAATATGCTCGCCCTTTCAGCCGTAAGGACGTTATAATATTACATCAATCTAACTATTCATTGATAAAAAAGCAACCCAAAAATTGTCGGTGGATGGTGATGACTAGCTACCTTCCCTCTAGTCCTACACAACTAAATTAGGAACAGCTAGCGCAGATAGCCCTCGTGTAGCCTTAAGCGAATTTCGAACCAAACAATTTCAAGAGTAGATATTGCTACAACATTCAGCTGCAGAAATTTTATCTTTATTTGTTAGGAATTGTATAATTATAAATGAAGCGGTAAAAGAAAAACTTTCAATTATAAAAGTATTTCTACGTAAGAAATATTGATTAAATAATTGGGAAAAGCTGGTGTATTTTAAGATTGCACAACTTTGTTTTTGCATTTACTAGTCTGTTGTTTATCCACAAATAACTGTCTAGGAAAACAATCGAAATTTTTTTATGGAAATCCAAATTAATTTTATAACTTTCTAAAACTGATCGGTTAAAAATTTATTAAAATACTAATTAAATATTACTTACAGTACTGTGTTAAGGCACTAGTGACTCTGGGCAAAGTATAATCTAATAGGCCCTTCTTGCTTTAAAGAAAATACTACATAATTTGACGAACTGAATTTATTAGTCATAAAATATAAAGGAATAAAATGTTTCTGACAAACTGCTTTATTATTATTTTATTATTATACTAGAAACGCGCGTTGGGCCACTGACGGCCATAATTCCGGGGCAAATATCCCTTTTGCCCATTGGATAAAATGGGTCTGTTTATTGAAGACATTTGGATTAAATACTACCAGGGTTAATAAATAACCCTATTCTTGAAAGTTCTAAGCTGCGTATCTAACACTGAAATTATATGGTCACCCAAAAAAAGTCAGTTTGATTTTTCACTGTTACGTTCATACCTAAAAATTGTATATCTAATCTTTAAATATCGTATACATAATATCTATATGTGTATAGCAAGTCAGAATTTTCAATTTTAAATTACACTTTATACAGTGCTTGATTCTTTATCTAAAACAATTTTCAATAACAACTAATTGTTCACTTTCATATGTTTAATCAAACAAAAGTTGAAGTAATTGTTTCAAAATTGTTTTATTAACTTACTTTTTTCTGATAAACTTTTCTTATTCAATTAATAAGCAACTATAAAGAGTTTTGTTACTTAACAGTTGAATTCAAAGTACACAGAATACATATTGGCGTATTGTCTTCCACTGGGATGTTACTAATTATATTAATTAAACAGATAACTACGATATTGACAAGACTTCGACAGCACATCTTAACTCTTCCAGAATCAAAAAGCGCCAAAATTGCTTTTATAATTCACGTTCTATCTACACTTGGCTAATCTTGTAACAGAATTCTAGAAATTTGGAGTTTCGCATCCAATGCGAAAGTAATAACATGGCCTCTCACACACATAAAGTGATACTGGCAACAATACAATTACCCAAAAAATAGTAGATACCACCCTTGACGAAGTCTTGTCATAGAGTTACATTTAGCACTAATTTCACGTTTAATTTTGTGAGGATGCATTGAATTCCGAAAAAGAACTCTCCCAACTTTACTGTAAGTTTTGGTGAATATAACACATAGCTCACTGTGATCTTGCTATGAAACAAACAAGTCCCCTATATGCAATCAATCGTAGAAAAGTACGTGGTTGCTCCATAAAAGGAAAAAATGTACACGACTGTAAAAATTACTATTACTAGAAAAGTGAAATATGCTTTAGAACTTAAATTCTGAAATAAAAAAACACACCAAACTACACCCTCATCAAAATCTGTTAAAACGCACATTTAACTGGATGAAATAAACAAACCTAAATACCACTGTATTTTATCCAACATGCATATGTCAATTACAAAATCATCTTGAAACATGATGGGCCATTGTATAATTGGAGTAGCTTATATTTTATACATATTTTATTGGAATAGTTTTTCATAGTTTTATGTTAAGTTTCTCTATTTTTTTTTAATTTGAATAATATTCTATAATATTTACTAGTAAATATTCAAAAACTAGTCTACCATACTTGGAAAACTATTATGTTTTTGTAAATAAAAGGTCTAAATTAATAGAAATAAAAGATTATGGTAAACAACTGGCACATTAATAAACAGATCATGCGTCAAAACATGCCGTTCAAGGAATGTCTGTATATAGGGTAATAAAACTCTGTACTGAAACACAATTGTCTTCTTTAAGATTTTGGATTACATGGAACAATTTCAATATTAATTAACACCCATACGTCATGAATATAATAAAAACACAAGTCCAATTTATCTGTCTAGTTGCTTACAGAACACAAATGCCGTATCGTTTAAGCGTTGACATGCTTCAATGTCATAAAAAATACGTACTTTATTTTTATTTTTCTGTTTTTACTCAATGTTTGAAAGTATTGATACAACGTGTTTCAGGTTAACATTAAAGCCATTGAGTGACACATGATTGAAAAGTACAACTAATGTTGATCATGCACTCTGATAAAAGTTATAGGATGTCTAAAAGGCTCTTGGCTCCATTACATAAGACAACATCTTGCAGGGAATAACATAAAATATAATTACTGATAAAATGCAAAATTTCAAACTTTTAGTTACTACGTGATATAACATAAGCTGCCGTAAAATTTCTTGCCATGTCTTAAGCCATTCTACAACTACAGATATCAAGTTGTCTTTCATAAGTACAGGACCACAAAAGCACTGGGGGTAGCAAAGGAGCTCTCAGAAGAAACGGGTGACTGAAATCCTTTTGCAAGAACAACAGATAGCCTGGTGTGGCTTTGCTATAAGAAAACACACACTCAAAAAATATAAGACAGTTAGTCTTATAAAAGTTGTGCTGAACCTACACTTGATCTGCAACAAAATTCCTGATTTATTTGTAAAAAATGAGCTTAGGAACTTACTGAATCATCTTATTATGTGGTGAGGCAAATGTGTAACAAACTGGAAGCACTTTCCTGGAAAATAAGTAAAGTGGCTCAGAAGATTTTTTTGGAATACGTGTGCAAAACATAATAACATCATTTGTTTCCCAACACCTAATGTTTAGTCTGCTGTCTTTGTATGGTATATTTAAGTGAACTAAATAACTTGGGAATTATATCAGATATTTGTTCATGATATGAAGTTATGTGATAATACTATAATGCTTACTAACATTGATATTATGCTAAATAAAATAAAGAAACTTAACAAAAGCAACAATCTGTAGTAAGATACTCAATATAAACAAATTGTGTACATATGTACACCATGCTGAAGACATAGCTGGACTGCAGGATACAAGACTTTGTACCTTTACCTTACCTGGTCTCAGTTTAATTTGTTTGCATTGCTTTGCATTTCTCTCAGTGATTTACATTTTAAAGAACCTTGTATTTATACTATAGAACTGATACTATCGTGATGTACTCAAAAGACATACTTGAAATTTTAACCTCAAACTACTATCTGAACAATCACTGAAAGACATCACTAATTAAATTCTTACACATGCAATGCTCTCTATGTACTGTAACAGGATGCATGCAACCTTAGAGAAATAACAAAAACTTAATAACAACTTAATGAATGTTTTGTCTATTTTTGATTTGAGCATATTCACAAATTAAAACAAGGAAATATTTAAAATACATTTAGATTCAATAAAATACAGGAAGACAAGGAAACCTAGTATATTCATATATCAAACCTTCTCATCTTTATTACTTTAGGCTTGTCCAAATCCAATAACTAATTTCAATTTTAAGACCAATATATTACAACATCATGCTTGTCAAGTATTGTGCAAACCCTTTCTAGTTTACAAACACTTCAACATCCCACAGACCTCAAAATCCTAAAACAAATACATAGTATAAAAATGGAGAAATATTCTTCAATGATTAATACATACACAAATATGAATTTAATATTGTCCTAAACACATTAAACAAAGAAAAATACAATACATAATAACAAATACAAACAGAGATAACCACATAATACTTACCTAAAAACTACTGAATAATGAAGATTATTTCATAACTGTTACAAATATAAACCACTGAACACCTAAAAATGCATAAATCTTAACCTTTTAACAGGGATTTAGGCATAAACACACCTTACCAGAAATCCTTTAACAAAGAAAACTATATTTAAAATGATCATCTACCTATTTAGGATATAACAGTGCAGTACACTATGCAATAAAACAAAATGCCAATACAGGGTACAGCTGACCATAATCAACATTTCAAACTGGTACAAAACCTGGCTTATTTACCAAACTCTTCAATATAAGATACAAGATCCTCCTTAACTTCAAAACGAACACTTCAATATTATGACAAAAAACAAAACAACTTGACATCAAATGAAATATATAACCTAAATATCCTTTTTCAAAATAGCATTAAAACACTAGATACACAGTAAAATCTTCAATTCTTAGCAATGATAATACAAAAACAAGCACACTTAACAAAGTTGTTTCTCTCTCTTAAAGAAAGAAAAATGATAGAAATATCCTATTTATTTATATATATATACCTTTTACTTGTTGTTTTACAACCTCATGAGCATTAACACCAAAACTAAGGAAAACTACACACAACATATATAGTTGCATCACTCCTCAGTCAAGAGATAACTTTCCACAGTAAAACTCTTGAATAGTTTGGCAAATGAACTAGGAAACCACTCTTAGCTGGTTAAATTCCAGATTAATAATGCAAGACAAATGAATTTCAATTGGTCAAAAAGTCAGCCAGGTGTGTAGCGTAAAGGGGTTTATAATTTGTTATTTACAATCATTACTCTTCTCTGGCCCCCCAGTGGCTCAGCGGTATGTCTGTGGACTTACACGCTAAAATCCGGGTTTCGATACCCGTGGTGGGCAGAGCAAAGATAGCCCATTGTGCAGCTTTGTGCTTAATTCTAAACAACAACAACAATACTCTTCTCTGAAAAACTGCCTTTGGAGACCAAGTAATTCCAGAGGCACATTTATCAAGTAATACGTTTAAGGAATTCACATATGATCATGTGAAAAACATCCCTAGAATGTGTATCACTCCATTGTCCATCAATGGCACAATCTTCTAATCAATACTTGTCCAATGGGCAACATGTTCTCTGTAAAATTGGATCCTACACACATCCAGTGACCTAGATTATATATAAATAGCCTTAACTTTGGACCATAACAAACAACAACATTTTCATTGTCTTTCCTTCAAGAACTTCTTTCAGTTATAAATTCTGTATTGGTAATTGTGTAAATGTGAAAGTTTCACCCCTAAAATGCCACTTTTCATGTTTCACTAGTACACTTACAGCCTCTGCTTTCATGCATCATGGCTGATCCTTGTGCTGAAACAAATTTCCAGAAAACTGTGGTTTTCAAAATATCTCAATCTGCATGAATGAAACTATTCCACCACAACAAAGTAATACACTTGGTATACCATGCTTATATTTGTTATGATATTCAAATTATTAATCAGCTGTTTTGATTGTAAGTAACATTATTACTACCTGAAAACCCCAAGTAAAATTCAGTTTTCTTTTAAAAAAATCTTATGTAACCATTACTGTTACCATTCCATCATTACCTGTTGAGTATTTAATTCTTGAAATTGAAACATTCTCTCAGAAATATTAATGAAAATAACACATACACTATATTTTCCAATAATATCTTTCAGGTTACTAACCACAATTGTCTTTACATTAAACAGTCTTAAAATCTAAATAAAATCCTTTATTTCCATTCACATGTTGCTTAATAATTGTTTAAGTCATACAGTATTCAAGAATTTCATTGTGTAAAGGTCCAACATTCATTTTCAGGCACTTATAGGTCCAGATTCTTTACAGTAGGTATTTGTGACTTGTTAGCAATAAATTTCAACAATAAATGGTAAGCACATCATCAACTTGTTTTAAAATATGTTAAAAACAAGTCAAACTAATGTGAAAAAAAATTGTTGCACTGTTGGTTATCACAGCTGTAACCATAGCTTTAAATAATTGTTCTTCCTCCTCAGAGTTCACACAACCAGATTCATTACTTTAGAACCCAAGATAAGACAAATTATTCTTCTCTACTGTGTTATTATAATACAAGCTATGAAACTCACTTTAGAAATAACTTATTATGGCTCATCTAACTTTCAGGGTTCTACGACATTTTGCAGCCGTAATTTTGCACCCGACTATTGGCAGCCAATATCAAAATAGAACTTAGTTGTTAATTTCCTTCATTCTTACATGTTCAAAATTGTTAACTTTTAACAATATATTTTAATTTCATTTCTATCATTTTGTATTTTCACAAATGTTTAAGTGACAAGATACATGTTACAGAGTAATCCTGAGTTTATCAGAATAAATGAGTCGATGAGAAAGAAATAGAGAGACTAGTTCACGTGCTGGTAATTATCCTCCAAACATAACATGATCTCAAGGTATCATCTAAGCTGCTCTAAGTGGTTCACCGGTAAATCTTAGTGCTCATACTACTAATAATCAGGTTCAACAATGACAGTAGACACACCATAGATAGCCCATTCAGTAGCTTTGAGCTAAATAAACAAACAAAATGACCGAGCTTATATATTGAGGTTTGAAATTAGCAGTGTAGCTATCACAGTCCATTAAACCACAAACAAAAATACAAATGTTTGTTGACATTCTCATAAAGGTAATTGTTTTAAACGTGTTAACAATAAATCAAAAAACAATGGATTGATTATAAATTATGTAGCATGAAAACTATAATGTTAATAACATTATGAAGTGATGAAAACTATGATATTAATAGCATTATCAAGCTGTGAAAACTATGATATTAATAACATTATCAAGCGGTGAAAACTATGATTTTAATAATATTATTGAGCGATGAAAATTTTAATATTCACAGCATTCGATGATGAAAACTATGATATAAATAATATTATTGAGTAATGAGAACTCTGACATTAATAGCATTATTAATATCATAGTTTTCATCATTAGATAATGTTATTAGTATCGTAGTTGATGTGAATACTCAGCTGGGTGATCATCCACTGCCAATTTTCTTGGGTGCAAAATTTTCTACTGCCAATGAGCTCGGTTGTCAAATTGTTGGCTGCCAAGAGTTGGATGTGAAACTGCAGCTGCGAATAATCGGGATACCAATTTTTTAGTAGCAGTAACACCGTTACCTATATATATATAGATTGCTCAACTGAGGCCTACAACTTTCTGAAAACTATGCAATAATATAATGTAACAAGTAACATGTTTACGTAATGTGATATCAATTCACAACTGAACTATACAATAAATGATCCATAAACAGTTATATAAGAAAACCTGCAACAAATTATCACTTCTAAAAATATTAAAATTAACACATTTTATAACTATTTGAACCATAACTCTAGTATTAAATTTAAATAAAACACCTGTGTATATCTAACATGCATGTTTACCCACATATGAAGCTAAATATTTAGATATGTATATTACCATAAACATTTATTTTCATTATATGATTGTCATATGGTGCAGAGGTAACTATGAATTCTGTTACCCAATTTTATGGTCTGTCATCTGTGAGAGAAGCTTTGACATTTTATGACAAACTTCTATAACGTTTTATGAAGTCTCTCTCCTTTGCGTTACTTTTTCTGATATTTTGACTGATGACTGTGTATTATATCCTCTATTTTAATTCTATTAGTAGTTTTAAATTCAGTATCTAAAAACTCAGTTCCAATCACTTTTAAATGTGCATATATTAATTGTTTTTTATTGGACAACTAGTATCTGTTCCAATTATCCTTCTGATAGTGTTTGTTCTTGTTCATTTTCACGCTAAGTCTTTAAACAAGGTAATCATCCTTTCAAAACTAAATCAAAGGTTATCCTATTATTGCAGTAATTAGAAACTTACTGAAGACTAGTATAAGTTGTTTATGTATGGATCGTTGAAAAAGAAAACCCAGGTAAATATATAACTGCAAATAAATCTAAATAAATTTTGAGCTTTAATAACTTGCAAACAAAAAAATATAAAACAGCACAGATTTTTTTAAATATTTCTATACTATAGTTAACAGTAAAACTCACAAACATATTGTGTAATTAAAATGTATGTAATAAAAATAAAGTATAAAAATAAGAACAAATTCTTTGCAAATGGAGTGAAATGCATTTGTAAACTAATTAATATCAGTTTTTGTAGCAACAAACAAAACAAAAGAATAAAGCCAACTTTTACAGTAGGGAGAAGGAACTTGGTTGCAGTAGTTGATATTATCTGAAAGAAGAGATACATGTGAATATGAATATCTAAACATAGATATATTTATTTTAATATAAATTTCAACTGAATTAAATGGTTGACAGAGAAAATTCACAAATATAGTTATTGTATCAAAGTAAATTATTTTAAATAGCAGGTGCACACTTATGAAAGGTGACTGAAGAATTAAGAGATGTTTCATTGCTTCCTAATTTCCAGCACCTTGGGCTCACTTATGTAATAACTACTGATTCTGAAATGATGCATGAATTACAAGGGATAATTTTATAACATTTTACTTAATGTGTAAAATGATGAATATTTTGCTCAACTTTGAACCTTTTCTTTTAATGGATAAGGTATGAGATTTTTAAAATGTTAACTTCCAAATTGTTCTACACTTTTTTAATAACTAAAATGCTGTTTTCTTATGCAAATTTGTTTCATCATTAATTTGGTCAAGTGTTTTTAATTAATATTTTAAATCATGTAAAAGCAGTATAGTAAAACTTCTTTAAACCTATAAAGATACCTATAAAACAACTGTGATAACATTTTAACAATTTTAAGAATATGACAGATATATTTTATAATACTGAGTATTACTGGCTAAATGTGGCCAACATTCATTGTAAAAACAGCCTGCATCCTTGGATTAACATGATAGATAGCTGAATAAAACTGGGCAATATCTAAAGTCAAGTTAGCTATACAGCATCATGTAGTCATGCTGAAGTTTGGATAGCCTTGTTCAGCTGTCTGTAACATCATTTCAATAGTTCATTCCAAAATTTAAGTGAATGTTGATCACACTGAAATGACAGCATACTGAGGTAATCATTTCCAGTGACTATTAATTTGTCTTCCTCGGAGTTTAATTCATAATATCCACTAATATTTATTACTCTATGATAAACTGTATTAATTTTATTGACATTCAAATGCTACAAGCCTACATTTACATATACAAGTACTTTTGAACTCATTACATTTAAAAAATAATGTAACAATTGTAATAAATGATTATACAACAGTTAAATTTCTACTATATCAAAATTTTAAAAATTCATAGAAACTTAAACACTTATTAGAAAATCCACGAATTTTGGTTCTGATTTACTCAAGTAAACTGGCTCCAATATTGCTTATAAATAAGCTTATGCCTCAAGTATTAATATATGGAGAAAAAAACAATGGATTATATATAACAGGTTTAGAAAACAAAAAAGGAAATACAAAATTGCTTTATACTTACATAGTATTCTCTTGTTAACAATGGCACGTGATATTCAAACTTTGTAATGCAATACAATAAATAAGAAAAACCAAGCACTACAGTGATGTTGAATATGTTGCTAGCTTGAGTCATTAAAATCCTCCTACTTCCATAACCATTCTTTGCAGAAACAAAAGCACTAAAAGCATCCTGCTTAGCAAACAAAACACATTTTTCAAAACAAATTTTGGGTGCCTTAAAACAAACAGATGTCACAATTCTAGAAATGGAACTATAAAGATAAAATTTTTTTGAAGTCAATATGCAAAAAAAATGTATAAACTAATTTTCTTTATGTGTATAATAGTACCAAAGTGAAAAAAAAGTTAAAATTGATGGTTAAAACTAAAAAACAAAATATTATTATGATTACATTTAAATAATTCATGAGTACAAAATTTTAAAGGAGTTTAAGAGAAGGCTTAATAAATATTTGAATAAGAAATAGCTATGTTTATGTTTTAGTTTGGTGAATAAAATGGCTTAGATGAATCAACAGGCCTTTTGTTATTCTTAAATTTTATGTTATTTTAAACAATGTATGAACAACGAATACATCTGTGAAATCAAGTTACTGTGTAAAATTAATATGTATTAATTTTTCATGATGGTTTATTAATTATGATTTTGTTTTGCAAAATTTCACTATACTTTTAAGATCTTGTACTCTTATAAAATTCCGTTGCACAAAAAAGCCAATTCATTTAATAATGCTGTAAGAATACACTTAACAGAAATCATGCAAGTAGTCATATGTAATGGACAAAAATCATGACTATAACATCTGTAAATTAACATACCTTGTAAGTTCAAAAATTAGTGACATAAAACAAATATACGCAAGAAATGTTTTGAAATAGAAAGCTCAAAGGTTTTATGTTGCATACAACATTAAATATTTATCTCTCTAACATTTGTTTTTACAGTCCCAAGACCACTTAAGGTCACTTTGGCACCTTAGATACTAGTGCATTATTTGTGATTCTCTGATAGATTTTACCTGGTGACACCTATCTTCTCTCCATGTAGCCATCCCTAATTTAGTGGTGAATGGCTAAATAGAAAGTTGCCAACCCTTAGGCTGCTAATTCTACTAACAAATAGTGGCGTGGAATATACAGCACATTATAATACTCCTATGGCTGAAAGTATGAGCATTTTTGGAAAGCAGAAAATAAAACCAACAACCTTTAGCAAACACCCTAACCACCAGGCTCTGTCTAACGTCTAAAAAAGATCATTACCATATTTCCCATGTAGTTTAGTTCAAATGCTATAAAAATAAAAGATTTTCATTCCAAGAAGGGAAAAAAAAATTGTAATGTATTATAAAACATCTTCCTATTTGCAATAGATACTCACCACTCATACTATCCCACCTATCCTCCCTACTTCTGTTACACTTTCTTCTTGCTTTGTGCAAGACTGATGTTATTTTGAGTTCAAGTGCTTTTAGAAAGTCAATGCAGAAGGAGGTTGCATTGCTATCCTATGAGTAAAGGACTATTGTCACATGATGATGTCATAATGTATTGTGCAGTTCATGTTAGATGTGATTTTTAGGTGGGAGTTAACTCAAGGCTAGTGGTATGCAAGTCTCCTGGGCAGACACATGGGGGATCTTGTTACTGTGTGTGCAGAAGTGAATGTCTTTGGGAGATATGTTTTCAGGTAAGGAAAATATTAACTTCTGAGATGATAGTTTATGTCTGAATACTGAATAGCAAGATTCCCACATTGAAATAGTGGAGAAACAAGTGCAAATGTTAAACTTAGATAAGCTTACTTCAAAAAGCACTCAATGGGAAAGCCCATGGAGTGTAACACTTGCTAGCAAATATTCAGTAGGAGAACACCTGTGGGACTGTGGGAGGCCACATCTCATCTTGACTAGAGTATACTCTTCTCCCTGAAGAAAACAGAGGGAAAGGAAAAAGAGTCCCAACCATTGTAGAGATGAGTAGAATTTGATCATGACCAAGTAAGTACCAACACGTGTGATTAACAAGCTAGGAAGTGTTGTGTAGTTAGGGCATAAATGAATTATACTGTGTTGCATTTCATACATGAAAATATCTAGCAGTCTTACAGAATACCTTATCTCAATAATGAGCACTTCCAGAACTGAGGCATATTGGTTGAACATATTCCTTTATCCCTGGTCTGATACAAGTTTTGGGAAATAAACATATACTAGAAGGCCACCTAGCTACCTGACAGAATCATATAAAGGTGGAAAGGGCAATGAAAATGAAACGTTCTTATGTTTCTCACAGATGGTGTTTAGATTCAAAAACAGCAATCAGAGCGGGTCAAAATCAAACATGTATGGTGTTGAGAACATGCAAAGCTGAAGGATCTCATATAAATATCAGTGAAAATGAGATGCAAGAGAGTGAAAAAGGTGACAAAATGTGATGGAAAATATAAGCATCAATGGTCATGGAATAATACACCAACTGGAAGAGTTGGAAGACATATTCAGTAAGGGTAGTAAAGCAAGAGGTCCCTAGATGAAGAGGGATCTCAAGGTAGAAACAAATTATGATGGGAACTCAACACTACACAGCCCACTTCAGACATAGAAAATAATCCAGGTCTGAAGAAGCACAAAGGTGAAAAATAGAAGGAAGGAGACAGGAGGAACATAAAACTTACCTTTCTGAACAGCTGAAGTTCTACAAAAAAAAGCCCAGATGAGATAAAGAAGAAAATAACTCCAATGAAAGAGAATGCAGGAAGCATTGATTTCATATACATCTGAACAACAGAGATCACAGGTGAGAAAAATAAGGCATTCTGTCTTAAAAGAAAGTACAATGAATGAGAAGTCAGTTCTATGAACAGGGCTATATGAGAGCACGTAAAACTACATTTATGTCTTAATGAGGCATGGGAGTCAGAAGAGAGGATCAGTGAAGAAGAAAAAATTAGTAAAAAGTAAAGAGAATATGAAAAAAATTTTGGAGATAAAGTGAAAAGTGAAAATGTAGTTGACAAAATCACCCAATAACCAGATACAAAGTAAAATGGCAATTCATGGTCAAACAACCATATGAAAAAGGCTAAAAGGTGGACTACAGTAGGATGTCCTAGTGGAAGAAAGTGACAGATGGACCAACATCAAAACACTCACTGCTTCCATTAATAGAAAGTCAGAGTTAAAAAATGACAAGAATTGAGATAATAAAGGGAACACAATCAGAAAGTCTGGTTCTAAGGTTGACAAATTGTACAAATTCCAAACTTAAAAATAAAGGGATGACACCCATGTGTAAAAGAAGAGAAGGTTGGAGGAAGAAATAAGAAGAAACACAGTAGAGAAAGAGGGTTCTGGACACCAAGTGACAAGGAGAGGAAACTAGGACTATGCAGAATAAAGAGGTGTCACCAACAGGACCAACAAGGAGTGTTGCATATCAATGTGAGGACACAAGGAAGGAGATGAAGAGGAGGATTAACAAACAGAAAATAGAAGAGACCAGCATCAACTGAGAGCATAGACTGAGTCAAATGATGAGAACATGGGGATCAGAAGAGAGAAAGTTTAGCACTGAAAGGAGTAGCACAAGACAAGCTATGGAAATGAGTCCAAAACAGCAGGTTCAATGTATGAAAGTAAAAATACCTAAAATTGGTATCCCCAGCCTAATGGTTTACGCCTTACAACTGATGAATTGTCAGAGTTAATTATAACCATTCCACAAGATGAGAAGGAGCAAGGCTAATGGCAGGATAAATTTAAGCTGATAGATGGAAGTACAAGTTTAAAAAAAAAAGCTTTTTGTGAGGGGAAGTGTAGTATCATATTGGAATTCCATGCACACTAAAATGAAAGTTGTTAACTACCTTTAAATATTTATATCAGCTAAGTTTTAACTAATGGACATTAAAAACATATTTAGGTCTAATTAAAATTTTAAGTATGTACTTTTGAAAGTACTAATTAATGATATAAGAGAATATAATGTAAAACAAAGGGAAAATATTAACTGGCCAAATAATTTAGTTCAAATAAACATGTTCATAAGTTTATTGCTTTAATAAAAACCATATTACAAGTACAATAAAAGAATATGGCCACAGTATTCAAATAGACATTTTTAACTTAGTAAGTATGCATAAATTTGGCATTATGTTTATTCATACAATGAGAATTAGTTAGTCTGGCATATAATTTAGCATTGAACTGGGCAAGTAGTGCTTTGCAAAAAACAGCAAAAATGGAAAAACAGTATACTGAAGAAAGTTTTATGCTCAGTGTTTAAGGGTTTGATTACTTGAGCTCAAACAGCCATGTTGATAAACCATGAAACACAAATTTCTAAGGTAATCAACACATATTTTGTATTATGTGTTTAACTTTTAGCATATCTTAATCTGTTGTGAATATTATTTTCAAAGATCAATTGATTCTCTCTATATGTGATTTTTCAGAATTTTATATATGTATATATTCATCCACAAAACTAATGTTAACTCTGATATTAAAATACAAAAGAGTAACTTCCTTTTGTGGACACTGGAATTTTTAAGCAATTCTTCTAAGATACACTGGAGCTGTAGCATTATAAGTTAGTTTTTTTTTTAAGGATTATATTTCTTTTTTGCATTGAAGAGGCAAGCCTATAATCTATAACACTTACAAGCTCCATGTAAAATAAAGATAAGTGTACTTGGTTTTAAATAATTGGGGAAGCCTCATTTCCAACATTTATATCATCAGTTTTTCATATAATCTATAACTTGATGATAACACTCATTTTCCAAGTGACTTATTTAATAAATTTCCTATTAAAAATGTATTTCGAATAAAAACTTACTTCCTCCCACATAAATAGCTATTCTCATTCAGTGTTGCCCTCTGTAAGCAATCATTTTTCTTATGACACAAAGTTTCAGCTCTCACCTACCCCAAGATAAGCATGGTCCAACTGCATCTCACATACAAATCATCAAGTTTTGGTAAAAAATGGAAGCACTCATTTTCAGTGGGAAAGAAAGAGTGGGAAGTGTGAGGAGATATGTACCGATCAGAAATATATTTTTAATATAGGAAAATTATAGCTTCTGATACAGTAAATTACCTCCTCTCACATAAAATTACATTGGGTAGGTAGAGAGATTGGTGTGAGGAAAAGAACAAAGCATACTTCAAAAGTCTCCTTAGGACACCCTAAAATAGGAGATCCTCATAGTAGAAAATCATACATGGGAGCCTGCACCATTTTTTACCAGATATACTCTTTGCCCAGGGTGGAAAGAGATGTTGTAGACATGAGCAGAAGCTGGGAGGAGCACATTCAAAAGAAAGAGAAAAATGGTTGGATAGGGATCTGAACCACACAATATTGTAATCTCAATCTCATAGCTTTATGCTTAATTACAAACAAACAATAAAAATTCATTTGAAGTTATCCAGTTCTTTGAACCTTAATTTTCATTTATCATACTTCTTGTACAAAAGGAGAATTTCTCTGTTGTGTAAAATCGTCTATTAACTACAAAAAAATTATATAAAGGTTCACTGTACCTATGAAAAGTTCGTTATCTTATCCACCAGAGTTAATTTCAAACATTAGCAAATGAGATGTTAAAATTACAGTTAGTTGTGTATTGCATTATATGAATATTTAAACTTTTTTACATATAATGTGATAATATATATACCTTATATACATATAAAACTTAAACACGTGCATACCGGTATTAAAAGTCCAAAAGATATAACTGTTACTCCAGTAATAAAAGCATCCATGTTGAGAAGACATGTCAATTTCAAAGCAAAAACAACAACTGTAAAACTAGTAGCAGATATCCATACAAGGCACATCAGCAGAGAAAGGCAAAACCATTTCCTAATGAGACGATGCTTTAACTGTATTATTTTCGATAAATAATAACAAAAAATCTTA
This sequence comes from Carcinoscorpius rotundicauda, assembly GCA_011833715.1. Taxonomy (NCBI): domain Eukaryota; kingdom Metazoa; phylum Arthropoda; class Merostomata; order Xiphosura; family Limulidae; genus Carcinoscorpius; species Carcinoscorpius rotundicauda. The sequence goes on from CM022401.1 coordinate 47,027,390, forward strand.
TCATGAACAAAGGACACTGTAAACATTAAAGAATTCAATACAAGCATAAATAAGTATACCTATTTTATAAAGTTTATAATAATGTAATTTCCAAATTTGCAAATTCTATAGTATTTTAGGTAACATCCAAAAAGAAGAGTAATATTTATATTCACAAGGAAGCATCAGACTACATTATTTAATTTTAAAAAAATTAAACCAACTTTACATAATTATGTTGTTATACCCTTATATTTTCCTAAGAAATACCATGTCTGTAGGTTCATTCATTCCACGTTAACTTCTGGCATGATATTTTCTTAAGTTAAGCATTTGAATAGATTTTACCAATATTAACTTTACTTGTATGATTAATAATAAATTAGACAAACAATATTTCACTGACCTTTTGGATTCTTGGGAACAGTTAGGTATGGTAAGCCAAAACAAAAGTAGGAAAGGCAGGCATATAACCCGAAACATTCTCCTAATACTCCACTTAAATGTTTGTGATTGCACTGAAATTTCTGATAGTTGGTTATCTGTAACCTTTAATAAAAATGAATTTGTGAAAAGGTTAGAAAAATATTAATCCACATTTCAGTTTAAAGTTTGTGGTATATTTGATAATTACTACTGGAGGAAAGTTAACACTCTTCTACAATGAAAATGTACTTCTGATAAACAGTTACCTCTTTTCACAAAATATCTTTTCTTGATGATTACTGCCCTCTATAGGTACAAATTTTTGCAAACCACCAGCCTTGCACTTCCACATATTTGTATTTGATACAGCTGCACTGTAGCATGAAAATTAGCATGGACATCCCTCTAATAACAGGAGTGCAACACACCCTCCTAATATAGCTGATTCCCTCCATTCTGAGATTAAGCAAAAAATAAGCACTGGAAGTGAGGAGTATATAGAAGAAATGTGGGAGAAGATTAGTGTCAGTCATAAATACATTTTCAGTTCAGGAAAATGTGAACTTCTCTCACATAATACCTAAAATTCCACATTGAAAAGGTAAAAGGACTGGTGAAGATTATCTTGATGGGCAGCTTTCAAAAAATGTCTGAAGCCACTCCATGGAGTGTCAAACCTCAATGGATTGGGTCACACCCATGGGAAACTGCAATGTGCCTGTACCATGTATACTTTTCACTGGTTGTGAAGAAACATGTCACAAAATTATAAGACAAATCACACAAAATGATGAATGCACAAATGGTGTAAAGTGGCTATGGTGTGTCAGGCTATAACAATTGAGTCAACTGCAGTCAAAAACTTGATGACACCAGAAATAGCACATCTGAACAACAGTAAAATAAGATCTAGTACACAACCAACATCAGCCACTTGGGAATTTGACACCTCCAATCCAAGGCTCAACTCCAATCCAAAAAAGGCTTGGGAATGTATTCTGTAGTCTACAGTAGAAGAAAGGTCCCAACCACATGTGTGAGGACTATGTTGGATGGTCCAGCTCCAATCAACATCAGCAAGCACAAGCACTAACATCCAGATTGCAGCAGGAAGGAGGATTCCCAGTCAGAGAGTAAACTGCATATGATGGATTCATTACCACTATAACCATACAGAACTTGGAATTGTACACCAGGTTTGTGGTAAGAAGATAGTACACACTAACTACACCAGCAGAACACCTCAGCCCTACTTTCAACTTAGAGGGATTAAGCATACTCAAGAGGAAGCCTACATGATCCACCATCCCAGTGACTAGAAGCTGGAAAGTGGTAATAAATACCACTAGAAGAGGGGTAAAAAGTATGCTAAGGAGTCTGAAGAAATCCATCACCAGAGAAAGTGCAATTGGTGACTGCAGAATCCTATTCCAAAAACCTGAAGTATTCAACCAACAATGGAAGGATGGGCAGCAACCCTTTCCTGCTTTACTTATAATAGTCTATAACTGCATAAGGTCTGGGATGGTAATATTTACAACACAATATAATACAAGGATGAATCTACCACTGGTTTTGTAGAACATCCAATCTCAGCAGTGGGTGTTATAGACCTTAAAGGTAATACAGCATATATTTTAATGCACATCCAGAATCAAACCCCCTGGAAAGTGACATCCAGAAGAAACAGGATGGGAGATCATCAACCAAGAAGTAAACACAGGCACAACTCACCACAGAGTGGGATCCAAATCAAAGCACAGGATCACTCTAAGAGAAAAGGAAAACTAATCTGCTCATAGTTGAACTGAGGAATGTAAGACGGTGACAGGAGGCAGACAGTACCTAGTTGAGGAAAAGATGGCCAACTGATTTAGTTAATGCCAATCTGGATGATCTCCTGCAACAAACGATGGAAATAAACACCAAGAAATTTAGTGAGGTGTCAAATCTGATGAGAGAAGACCTGTATAAAAGGACAAGCATTGGAGAACAAGAAAAAACATGCCAAACTGATAAGCTGGCAAACCCATCCTGTTAATGCAAGGAATAAGGATTATAGTGGATAAAAAATTGAAAATATAATAGACAGTAATGAGTAATATAAACAAACTTAAAATGCAAAACAATGGTGAGAATAAAATTAAAAAGTAATCAATTTATTAAGCATTCTAACCAATAGTGTTAATAAAACGATAGAGTGTAACTTATGGAATACTCAAACACTACTTGTTGACTTCACATACTGTCGCAAATTTAATGACCATTGAAAAATGTGACATCAATATAAATGAACATAAAAAAAAAATTTAAACAGTTCTTTCTAAAACTGTCCTGTGACCAATTAAAATACATTAAATAGCTCAGACAGTGTAATTTTATAAAAATTTGGTATCTGAGATAAATTATTCTGACATGCTACTGTTTACATGTGAAGACAAGTAACAGGACATTACCAACAGTATAACAAAAAACTAATATTTATTAAGACACAAAAGAATAAATAAAAATTAAATGAATAACTGACTCACACAATAAAAAACTAGAATATTGGTTCTGTTATTAAAATATATAAATTATACAAATAAAAAGGTTAAACATACTATAATGAGCATCTAACACAACTTCCTCAATTTTAACGATTCTGTATCACTTAATAAAATCCATACTGCAGGAAACAAAAAGCAATAAATAGTTATTCTGCTAATGATCTACTGAACTAATATTAATGATATGATTAGTAATTATTACAGATGTACAGTGGCAGATTTAAGATTATGTGGGCCAAAGGGTTAATAATTTTTGTGGGCCCTACATCCTACGTAATTTTACATAGAATAAAATTATCAGTTGGCCCCCATTAAAACCATAAGCCCTCTCTAGCTCCTACCTAAATATACCACTGCATATGTAGTACTATTTTCTTATTAGAGTTCACATGATAGATTTATGATGTTACAAATAATACTTTAAATGACAAAATTTTCATCATCTTACAAGTCTTAAGAGGAAAATATTATAATCGTGGTGATATTTTGGGCTGCAGACAATCTACTTAAAAAACATATAATTTTAGTTGTAATGCTCAAAATTAATGTAAATTAGCTATTTTGCTTACAATCTACTAAAACAGACTAAAGTACTACTGCATCAGACAATTTCTTCAAATGATATTAACATTTTTTGATTACAACTTACTAGTTGAGAATAAAATCTGAGTGTTAATTTTCTTTTCTTATAAAGTTTAATTCTGTTTACAGGTAGCACACAATTAACTGATAATATTGTAAATTCCTATAAAAGAACCATTCTGTAGAGAAGTATATACTGTTATAAATAATGCAAAATAAATAAGATTTAAAAAAAAATGTGTTATTGAATTATTGGACAATTATGTATGGAATTTTATAACATGAATAACACAACATTACTCATAACAACACCAGTTTCATATATTAACAAAAGTTGCCAACTTGTGCAAAATGAACCACGTTATTTATCACTCAGCAGGTACAGCCTTACTGTTTTATCCTTAATCAGATTAAAATCAAACATTAAGCGACTGTCTTTGTATGTAATCATGTGGAATGTTGGTAAACTAAACCTTGTTTTCCCACACAATAATCAATGTGATTCTAAAGATTGACCTGTCCTCTTGATGAATGTTATTTAGTAATAATCAGATAAAATAACTTACTCTGACAACAACAATAAAAATTGCATATTCAAACAATGTATTAGGACTCTACAAAGACATCACCTGATCTTCTATAAGTTTCATATCTTTGTCAAGAAGGTACTTCAACAAAGTTCTACAATATCCACTAGACTGAGTATCTTGTTTCTTGTTAAAAAAATAAGAGAAAAATTATGTAAGTATCTAAACTTGATCTGCTTTTTTTAACATGTTGCACTTGATGATTTTTTATCTTAAGCATGCTTCAAGGAACCATTTACAAATGAGATTAAAATCTTTATAATGAAATGTTCAAATATTTAAACTTCTAACTTGCTCATAAACATTCTAAAATATATAACTAGTTTTTTCATCATATTAGTTAATCAAATATCATATCACATTTTACTCATTTGTATAAATTATGCTTTAATATTTTAATTTAGATGCTTCGTATTCTTTGCCACAGGAAGTTTTGATATAATTACTGGTAATGAATGACATATAAAAAATTTCTTAATGATTAAATTTGATGCAATGACTCAAATTACTTTGGGATTAAGAGAAAAATATTGCAGTAATATAAAACTACCATAGAATTAATTAGTAACTCTCTTAGTTTGCTGGTTTTGAGCTTGTACCATAACTACAAGTTAAAATTTAACAAGAGAAAAGAATTGTGTTATTTGCAAGTTAGGCCTATTGATCAACGAGCTTGTAAAACTTGCAATAGATGAAATAAAATGTTTTTTTCATGAATACTGAATTATCAAGAAGATTCTCCTAAGCAATAGACATTCTTACAATACTCATGTCAGAAGTGGGATTACTTGAATAAAATAAAATAGAATGTAGGCTGAACTTTTCATTCAACATAAATACATGTGCTTAAATTGAGACTGAACACGTGCTGGAAATGATAATAATGTAAAAAAGAAAAACAGAAAAAAACAAAGTACAAAAGAAGATTTAAAAAAGTGGCAATAGATTAAAAGAAGAATAAAGAAAAAATTTACAGAAAATTAAAAAATTCCAAGCAAAATAAGAGAGACAGAAAGTTAAAATAAAATCAACATGTAAGACATGGGAATTTAATATGCAGAAAGATCAAAACAGTACAAAAAGACATTAAGTAAAAAAGTAAGTACAGAGAGATTATAACTACAAAAATGATAAAACTAGAATATAAAAATTAAACCACCAAGGTTAAAGAAGCAATGGGGCATGTATTGAAGTATGTCAACACTTAATTAAGACATTTAGAAACTCATCTGGCAAATATAAGGATTAAACCAGCCACAGCTCCTTCTGTAGCCAGATAAAATTTCAAAATCAAATACTATGAGAAATAAGAGAAATCAACTGGTAATTAAAGTATGTTGACAAATGTAGACAAATTTCAGGTATTTTGAAAGAGAACTAAAATATCTTCAGGAAATACTGGGCATGGAAAATTAGTTTAAACTACACATCAAGGATAAAAAATTGGTAAAAGGCCCATACTAAGTGAATTAATTATAACCCTTTCAGCATTTGAACATGATGAAATTTAAATAACTTTTTCAAATCTTTGCATAGCCTCAAAATCTAAACTCCAAGCACCTTTACTTAAAAAGGAGTTACATTTTATTTGGAAATTTAATATTTCAGTTACTTGAAAATTTATTTCCAGTTAATACTCACTTCCACACACAGAATAGCTTCATTCCTTGTATACTTGTCTATGAGACTTGTGTGCCACTAGCCTTAAACTAACTCTCATCTAAAAATTATGTACTTAACATCCACTGTGATAATGCACAATGACATCGTATAATGATTGCCCTCCTCCAATAGTAGTGTCACACAACCTACCTTTGCAGTAAGTCCTCTTCAATACTTGTGTTTGAAATAACTTCATTCTCAGACAATGCAAGAAAAAAATACACTGTAAGTGGGAGGAAATGTGAAAAGGTGTGAAGTAGTGAGTATCTATAAAAATACATTTTTAGAATAGCTAGAGTCCCACACTGAAATGGTAGAGGGGATCAGTGCAAAAAATTAAACAGAGATGAACTTCCTTCAGAGAGCACCCAAAGGGAAACCCGTGGAGTGTGATAGCCAGCAGCAGCGGCTCCATAGAGACACACCCACAGGAGATCACTACGGCATAACTCTTCATTCAGAGAGATAAAGAAAGAAAAACAAAAGAATCCCATATGTTGCAGGAATGGATGATATTAGATCATGATCAACCGAGCATTTGCAACGTAGTCAATGATCCAGTAAGTGTTCTATGATTAGAGAATGATCAGGCCGTACAGTGTGTGCTTACCTCAATTAAAAAGATTTTCACTGCATGAGTAATGTACACTAACTATTTGAGGGGTGACCCAAACTACACAAACAGTGTCAATGGCACTCAACTTCCCACCAATGCTGTGTAAAATAATAAACTCTCAAATGTTCACTATCACAGCAGCTGGTAAATAGCAAAAGTCTCCTTTGCTCCACTTGAAGAAGGGGTGCTTTCAATGGGAGGATATAGAAAAATACCCATACCTACTCCAGGTGTTGACAGAAAGGTTTTACTGAAGACAGTCAAGTATGTGAATACGAAACCTTATTTTTAAAAGTGAGCAAACATAAGCCATAGAACTGAACAAACACTTCCCTGGTGCTGGCTTTTTTCATGATAGTCCATGGAATGTTATGGTCTGGATTAGGCAACTAAGTAGAGTGCATACCATGAGGTGACCTCCAGTATTTTTGTAGAATGCTCCATCTTCAGTTCCCCCCAGTGGCTCAACGGTATGTCTGCAGACTTACATGCTAAAATCCGGATTTCGATACCCGTGGTGGGCAGAGCACAGATAGCCCATTATGTAGCTTTGTGCTTAATTCAAAACAGCAACAACAACCATCTTAAGTGTTGACACTGGCAATGCTTTTGCAAGTGCATTTGAGTGCTTCACACCATTTCTGACCCAACATAGAGTTCGTGAAATAAGTATTCCTCTCAAAGTAGCACAAACCATCTAGCAGGATCCAACAAAGATGAAAATAGGAATGTAAAAGAAACTTTAACTAGATGGCAAGTAGTTATATGGAAGAACAGTGACTTGAATTAATCAAAATTTTCTACAAGATGAAACAGCTAAAAGGAAATGGATGTGTTTGTGTTCATCCATATGCCAGTCTGAAGGATCCTGTTTAAGGATTAGTGGAAATGAGATAAGATGCAAAAGAGTAATAAAGTTTAAGAATCTAATGTAAAAACCAATTATCCTTCTGAATAGTCAAATTGTAAGAAAGAAATGTCTAGTTTGGAAGAAAAAAAAGTAGGCCCTGTGAAAAGGAGCATTGGAAGCAATTATGACACAGACATTTGAGCAAAGGTGGTTAAAGACAAGAAGGAGAAGAAATTGTTTTCAAAGAAAGATAAAATAATGTATACAAAATTAATGGCCTGAATAAAACCTGTGGGAGAATGCATAAATCACTTAAAAGTCCTATTCAGGTATGGGAATTGAATGAGAAGGGTGGTGAAGAAAGAAGTATTGGACAAAAGTGAAGAGGATAGAAGAGAAATAAAACAGACAACAAAGGGAAAAAAAAATGTATGAAAAAAGTTGCCCAGAAACTAGCAATAGGGGTAACAGGCAATCCAGGGTTGAACCATGTAAAAATGGCTGTAAGGTGAGCCATGGTATGATGACCCAAAAAAAGGGAGAGGTGGATGGACAAATATTGAAAAGCCCAGCACTTCAGTTGATAGGCAAACAGAAATGAACGACTACTGGAATAAAACAAGAAAAAGATTACATGATTACATCCCTCTGGTTAGTGGACTGGACAAGTTCTACATGTGAAAAGGAAGGAACAACACACCTGGGAAAGATAGAAAAAAATGACAAGAAAAAGAGAACTGGAATTGGACAGAAGGAAGTCTGGATGCTAACTGATAGAACAGAGGAAATTATGGCTGTGCCAGCCAAAGAAGCTTCATCAATAGAACCAAAGAATGAATGTGAAGGACAAGAGAGAAAAGAAGAAGGAGCAGATAGGCATACAAAAACATGTGAAACTAGTTCTGGCTGAAATAATTGGTCAGCAGAGGTTAAAGGATGAGGTACTGGATACTAGAAGAGGGGAAATATGGTGTTAAAGGTGTGGAATGCATCAATGAAATGTGTGCTCAAGGGAAAACAAACCCATTGAAAACATTAAGGATGGGTAGACCACTCTGTGGTTAGAACCCTGTTTGGCTGAAAGAAGCAAAGAGCTATCAAGTTCAGAACAGCAGGTACATGACAAGCCATTAGACAAACCTGATGGAAATAAGCTTAGAAGAGCATGTCCAACACAAAAAAGCAAAGATGTCCAGAATGGGTTGATGTAAAAATCAAGAAATCATCCAAGTGATAATGACGAACTGATTCACAACAAAAGGGAGGAAATGTTCAATGAATGGCAAGAAATTCAAGGATATTATCATGCATTAAATGCTAAAAGTCATTTAGTTGTTTAGAGATGGCCCTTTAGCTTGACAGAAAAATATCCTTGAGAATAGGAAAAGGAATGTGTACACTAAAAAACAAAGGAAGCCAAGAAAGGTTCCATTGTACTGTGATTTCAACTACAAGAATCATACTTGTGAGCAGAATGAATGAATAGTACATGGGAAGACAAAGTTTTCAAAAGCAAACAAACTTTGTGCACATGATGTAAAGGAAATATACAAACATTGGTAACAAGACATTCTATCATTTGTGAGTGAAGTGGTGAGAGCTGAATCTGACTGAGATGTAAGATGAACAATACACACAAATGTACAAAATATAGGGTTAGCATGAGAAAAGATACTGAATGCTTGACAAGCTAGCACAGCCAAGTAGCTTTCTGCATTAAAATGCAGATGTGAAAGAAGAAATCCTCTCAAAAGGGTCAGGGAGAAGCTAGTTATCCATCTAATAATGGAATCACATCTCCAATCTATGAACAAAGCAAGCAAATGCTTTACGACTCAAATAAAGATGCATTGAGCAAAGTCAAAAGAAGAACATAAAACTGGAAGACCTGTTAATGATGGATGAAACAAAGAAAACGTACAGAGAATGAGGGGATCAAAATGTGTAAAACAATATCTGAAATGTAGAAATGTAGACCTCATTTGATCATCCATAGTTTGGTAGAGAGAAACCCTCCATATAGAATCAAGGGATGATATGAAAGTGCCTAATATAAAATGTTTATTACCAGATGTATGTATTCAATTTTCTTGGGGACAACAACAAAAAAGAAAGTAATAACAAGGTACACATGAAGGGGTAAATAGTCTCTTGATGGTATTTGTGGCCAATAGTCCTGAGAATAGATAACATCTTCAAGAAACTGAAGATAAAGGAAAACAAAGGGAAGATGAAAGGGTGAAGCAAAAAGATGAGCCATGAGTGAGAACCTGAATAACCCACCATCAGAAAAATGAAGATCAAAGGTTGGTGAAGAGAATAAAAGTGGGCAGATCTGACAGGGTGGCCATTGATAAGATGATTGGCAACTTCAACACTGGGAAATGAGGGAATGTAAGACTGATACTGGAATGCAACAGTCTGAGTCCTCAGAAACCTGATTTTCCAGCAAGATTATGATCCCAAGCATATAACAAATGTGGTGAAAATATCTCAGCATTTTCTGCTGTTATAGTTTAATTTTTTTTTATAAAGAAAATTCCAACCTTGTGCTAAGATAACAAACATTTTGATGGTAAAAGGCTGATGAAATCCTTACAACCATGGCTTTACCTGTACAAAAAAATTCTAATAACAGCATTGAGACTGTATGGGTTAATATAAAAACTCTATGTTAAAACAAAGGGCTTACATATAAAATACTAGTACACTGTGCTACTTATTGTTATATATATTCTGTCGTAGTGTTTTTATCATGAACAAATTCAACATCAATTTGCCATTATTTATTACTCTTATATGTGAATCCCTTGTGTGCTTCCATAATTATTTCCATTATTGTACATATACCTAAAGCCATATATTATCAACTTGAAAGAAAAAAAACTAAGGCTGAAAAAGATATTAAGAAATATTCATTTTGTCTCATCTTACACCTTATGGAAAATTATTACTATGGTAAAATTAATCAAGGGAAAAAACTTAGTTTACCTTACAGAAAAGAAATGTAGAAATCAATACAGTCAATAAATCCAGGCCACTTATATATGTATATAAATAAAAATAACAGAGTCATAGCAATTTTTTCAAACAGCAACTTCAGTCGCAAGGAAGAATGAAAGAGTTATCAGATTCCCATTATATCAGATTAGTGATCAAGAATGCAAACAACACATAAGAAAGATTTAAAAAGTAGTGTTTCTTCAGCTATTAATTGCAGACATTAAGAAAAGCCCCCCAGTGGCACAATGGTATGTCTGCAAACTTACAACACAAAAATTTGGATTTCAATACCTGTGGTGGACAGAGCACAGGCAACCCACTGTGTAGCTTCGTGCTTAATTTTTAAGTGACAATTTTAAGAAAAATAACAAAATTAAAATATGAAAAACTTAGACTCATGAAAACTTAAATACTCTAGATATCATTCTTTTTGATATAATATTTTTATTATTATTTAATTACTGTGTTTAAAAAATCTTAAGTTATTTAACATCAAACAAGAATTCTTTTAAAAATATGTATGATACATGGATTTTTACACTGTTTCTTACTAGCTGAAATTTGCTTAATATCATTATACAGATTAATGTATACTTGTTTGAGTACAACTATAGTTGATTAAACATAAATTATGCCAAGAATCTTAAACCAAAAAAACTGCTTTATCTAATGCAAATAATAACAACTTATTCAGTGGCAATATAAGCATCTTATCTAATGACCCTACAAGGACTAAAATAACTACAACTATTATATGAGGAAATGCCATTCCCAGTATATTTTTTAGAGTAAATATGTAAGAGAATTATTTCTAGAAATTAAATTTTGTGCTTCTTAGTAAAATTATCTGATCTGTAATATCAACTAACCTGATACTTAATACTGTCAGTGTTCTCTATATCTCTTGAATTATCCAAGTAATCATTTTCAATTGAGCTATTTTGTATAAAGGATCTTTTATAACCTTGTTCCATATGAGATGAATCATATTCATATTTCATTTCTAAATCTTCTTGGTCCTTTGATTTGGGTTGTTCTTCATCTATAGTTGGATTAAGACTCACATCTGATAAGATATTCACTAAACCAAGAGTGCTGGGATATATGACTCCTGTTTCTCCATGAGAACTAACAATAGTTGTCACAATGTTGCTAGTATAAGAAGTACTGCTTCCTGTTGAAAAGTCACTGAATGGAGTTGAAAGCATATTAGGTGTTTGGTTACAAGTGTAAGTGGCTGGCTCTTTACATACTGGGATTTCAGGTACTGTAGAAACATGAGAACTCATGGCATTGTCCATATACCTCTTCATAGTTGGGAGCAAGTTTACTGTTGAATTGTCAGAAACAGTTGTGGTCATCACTGGTTTGTTATAAATAGGAATCATACTCACTGTTGAAATGTGAGTGTTGGTATTTGTTATCACTGACTTATCAGAAGTTAGAGAATTAAGAGCTTTGTTGTCTCCTAATGGAAAATTATTTGTTTGAGATTGAATATTTCCACTTATAGTGGTGTTATTCATTTGTGTTTTTGTAAATGCTTGGGGTGTTGTAATTAATGGCATATTGTTCACTATTTCAGATTGATTATTTCTAGCAGGAAATTCTGTTAAAAGTTTTTTTGGTTGTTTGTCATTATTCTTTAAAGCTTTCTCATGACAAATGTGAATGTTGTTTTGATCTTCTCTTGCATCACTTGCTTCACAATATTCTTCATGCAAATGCCAAAACTTACAGTTATGTTTCTTTGTGATCTCTTTATAACCAACAGATTCATCTGTTTGATTGTGGTATATATTGCAAAATGGATCTTTGATTTCATAATTTCTTTTGATCCAGATCTTTCTACAAAAAGGTAAAAGGTTAGCTTTAAAAGTTATGTTTAAAGGAATATAAAATTTAATAAACAGAAATGATTTAAGTTTTATTTCATATCCATTATATTTATTTCTTGGAATAAACAGAACTTTTCTTATATTGGTGCTTGCTTCTCATCAAAATATTAAAAGAAAATAGAGAATTTATCATAATAAAAGCAACAAAAGTTAGCGAGTTAATTTCTAATATACAATCTGTGAGCCACTGTTACTCCTAAATCAATTTAGAAAACATCATCATTATTTAAGGATGGTAAATTAACAAAACATATAAACATGACAATCCACACAAAAAACTTTATATACATGACTATTTAATTTGCATCACCTTTTCAAACTACTACTACATCAAATGAGCTTGATTCAGTCAACTTGATGTCAAGTATGTAATTCATAAAGCAATGTTTTGAAAAATGACAGATTTCAACTATATATAAGAATTTTTCTTAACATGAATGAAAGAAAGGACTCATTGAGAATTCTGAATTTAAAACAAACAATTAAGGAACCTTTGTAACATTTTTGCAAATTGCACTTACAGTAGAAATAATTAGACTCTAAGCTTAGCCTACAGTAAAACCTGGTAACTTTGGCATTTAATGAGTAAACTTTGTCATTTGATCAGATTCATCCACTGTACCAGAAGAAACTGGTTGTGGCGTGTCTGTTACCTGATCAAGTGAGACAATTTTCTCTTATTCTACTACAAGTTTTTTTTTGCACTTTTGAGGTAGAAGATTTTTTCCCATAATGCATTGCTTTCAGGTACTCAACAAACACATCTGACACCACGTATGAGAGTGCTGTGTCTTTTACTCCTGTTTGTGAGCCTGCTGATGGTAGTCAACTGAGGACTTCACATCATTCAGTAGTGAATGTTGCCAGGATCATGATCCACACACTGGTTAGTGACTATGGCCATTTCCAAAAATAGATTAAAGAAACATATTTCATTAATACACCGAAAATGCATTTATGTTCCCATTATCATATTCTTGTAAATCATGCCAGCCATGGTAGTATTACCTGTTTGCAAATAAGTACTTCAATGAGAAGTAACTCCACAGTGAATAAAAATGATTGTATATTTGATACTTCTATTTGAAAAAAATAAATTTCCTTTGCTGTAAAAGAAAATGTATGTAAATATTAATTTTCAAGTTTAGTATAAGATATTATATCTTAATTTCTTTTTGTTTGACCAAAGTTACCAGGTTTTATATTAATGATAACAAAGACGTTATATAATTTTATTATTTCTAGGCCATTAAAAATTAAATATTTATTCAATTCTCAATTGTCAAGTTCAATTCAAGAAAATATCAGAAGTTTAAAAAATTTCCACTGCATAATGAGACCTTAACATTGATTAAAGCTAAAATAAATTATTAAACTTAGTGTTTATTTTTGTAACTACTTTGGAAGGACTCTACAAGTCCCATAACATTTACTGTTTCTTCAAGACACCTTCGAACAATATGTGATGTCATATCTAGCTATAAAATTACCACCCTAAGTTAAAAAAAATTGTTGTTTTGTATCTTTCAAGTTATTACATGCATATTTACTATCTAAAGTTACTTTAAATAAATGTGAACAAACATTTAATTGGGGAAACACAAAACAATGACATAACATTTGAAAGTAAATATAATGTATAAGTTCAAACAGCTTATTACAATAAGAATCTGACAAAGTCAAAACCTTTTAAAATTAAAATATATATACACTTGTGAAAATTATTTCTCAGAATTGTTATACAAAAAGTAACTCACTGAAATGCAAAGATATTAACAAATGATTTCAGCAAATTATTTCACACAAAGTTAAAAAACTTCAAATTTAAAAATATGTCTCTTATTTAACATAAAGTACTGACATGAGTTTTAACAGCTCAGTAAAACAAAATAATGTTCCCATTCCACTGAGCATCCTTGTTTTTGAGCCTTGACAAACAGTGTGTTTGTTTAATCTTTATAGGCTGTCTTGTTTTTTTTTACTTAATATATATGTGTACATAAACAGAAATGTACCAGTTAAAACAGTGATCTAAAACTAAGCTTCTGGCTCTATGATATTGATGCTCAATGCAGCTATTGATTAAATTTGCACTTATTTAAAGAACTCTGTGAGACTGTCAAACAATAATTAACTATTAATGTTTGTGCATGATGATATAATTTTCAATGCATTACAAAACTTTCATCAACTAGTCACTGTTGTTATATTGATCAATAAACTCTTACCTTCCACAGACAGCCATCATGTTCATTAGGTCCTCATGAGTTACAATCAAGAAGAAATACAAGAAGTACCACAAGAATAACATAAAACCTTCCACCCACCAAAGATATCCATTCCAGTGAATAAAGTTGACAAAAAGGACACATGAAGTATAATATATTCCATCAATAACCAATGGTCGCCAGTCAAACACTAAGGTCTAGAAAGAATATTATAATATTAATAATACTCTTGTCTTTTCATACAGTTTTGAATCTACTGGATTTCTTAGTACTATTTTTAATGAACATCCAAGATAGATAAAAATATGTTTCACTTTAAAGTTTTATACCTCAATTTCATTTCTCATTGCTTGAATAGAAATTCATTTCAGAATTAACAGTTTCATATAATCTCCAGTTTTCAAATATTATATTAAATGGTTAAGTTTTAATATCATACACTTCTTTCACATTTATCTCTTATAAAAGATGAATTATTTTCATAATATCCATTTTCCAATTAAGTTAAGTGATACTGAATTTCATGTTTTTCTTGTTCTCATTCCTCAGTAAATAATAAAATTATGAAACCTAAAGCTTACAAATTCCCCTTAGTTTGGCTAACCTTATTTTTATTTCTTTAAAATATTATATCTATATTTTATGAATGCTGCCTACAGTTTTCCATTTATGTAGATATTACTTTTCTAACAACAGTATAACATAAAGTGTTTCATAATGAAATACTAATGGGCTGACCTTGGAAGCAACTGCACCAACTAAGGGAATGATAACCAACTTTTTGTATATTGCAGTGCTGAAATGGGAAAAAAAACAACAAAAAAACATTTTTTAAAGTTATGACATGCATGCATGCACACACACATACACATATATATAAAGATATATATATATATATATATATATACATACCATTTGCACGGAATTTTAGCTTTATTGTTTTCTCTTTTTTTGGGGGAATAATAGTCATTTAGCACTTGTACTGGAAAAATATGTTTCACTAAATTTCAGTGTATAAAAAGTCTAAAACCATTATGGTAACATTTCAACACATATAATCAATAATAGAAGTTTTCATTTAATGTAAAATATCCTTCATACTTTGGAAGTTTTATTTTTTATTTTTGTAGCATGATATTTGATTCAATTAAAATTAGAAATATAGATAATAACACATACCCAAAAATTGTCCCAGTTCCTAGTTGACTTTCCAAACACACTGAAGATACAGTTATAGCAAACTCTGGAGCTGACATGGCAATAGTCAAAACTGCCATATATGTTACAGCTGTAGTTGTTTTCAGTTTTTCTGAAACCATCACCATTGGCAAAGTAAAGAACTCCTGACAAACAATATACAGACCTATCAAAAAATTAAAATTTTTCAGTGTAACTATTATATACACAAAAAATATTTTATTTACAAATGTGTAGTGTTCATCAGATAAAATGTACCACACAAGTTCTTGAACACATTTTATAACTGTCTCTTCTTCTTAGGGAAAATAAAATACATTATCCTCCAAATTGGAAAAATGCATGCACCAAAACTATAACTGTTGACACACTATAACTAATTCAGTTAGATAAAAATAAATCAGTGTTTTCTAGCTGTTTTTAGTACTCAAAGTTTTCAATTTGAAATAGTGACTTGAATGGAATTGTTTTTTCAATCATGAAAAATACAGTTTACAATGAGAATGTTTTTAATTCTCTCTCTCTTTCTTTCTAAGAAAACAATTAAATATAATTGAAAATACAAGATATTTATTATAAAAAGCAAGGCAAGCAAAGAAATATTACCAATAATATGTAAAACAATCAGAGAATGTTTCTATTCTCCACTAAAATGTGTAATTTCAATGAAGAAAAAAAAGAAACCATAAATGACATACAAAGAAACTTACAACATCTGAATTAAGCATTTTACGTGTAACAAATTTACGTTCTGTGATTTTGTGACTAAATCTACTAATATATTGTTCATATTGATTAAATCCCTGAAGCATGAAGTATCCTATATTACTTGGAATAAGCAAAGACCAAAGCAGGTTTAAGAACTTTATTGGAGTGAAACTACCTATTAAAAGAAAAGAAGAGATATTTAGGCTTTTTATACTAAAGCCTTCTTTCAACAAGCAAATGCAGTCCATTAAAGTTCTCAAACCTACTGTACCAGGGGTAGCCAAACTTGCTTAACATAAGAGCCACATTCAATAAACTTCAAATGTTAGAGAGCCACAAGAAATGAACAAATATTACACACACGTTTTTATTGTTATATGCACATTTTGTACATAAATGTTATACAAATATTAATAAATACATGTACGTAATAATATTTATTCATGTGGGTAGTTTTTAAACTATTAACTTATATTAGTTTAAATAATTACAAAGTATACATATATATACCAAATGTTTTCAAAATCCTGACCGATCATTGTTTTAACTATAATAAGCATATTTAATATGGTAATGAGCTATGGACACATCTAAGAAAAATATGCAAATTTGCATTTCATCAACATTAAATGAGACTGCCAAAAATATAAATAAAAGGGGTAAAAACGGATATTTTTAATAACATTTATTTGTCTTAGTAAATATCTGGTCAAAACATGAAGGAAAATATGTAAAACAGTAAAATTAGATATTTTATTTAGATACCAACTTACAAAATTTTTCTGACAGAAATAGACATTGATATAATTCTCAGGCTATTTACTGCTAGTATAAATCTCAGGTAAGAAAGAATAAATGGGGAAAAGGACAATATAGAATATGTGAAATAAGGTACAGTTGACATCAACAGCCAACATGTTTGATCAGCAATATTCACATGCTAAAAGGAGTAGGATAAGAAAAACCAATAGAAGAAACAAGTAGACAACAGTTTGACTGAATGGAATGGATAATCATGGATGAACAAAAGAGAAGGCAGCACCACTAGTCTGTGCAGTAGTAGAAACCAGAGCAGTATTGGCCAAAAGGGAAGCCACCAAGAAGACCATGACAAAGAGTGGTCTGGATGATGAAAGTACTTGGAGTAATTGATGGATAGAAGGATAGAAATGCAGGTAAGCATCTATCCACTCTAGACTGAGAGCATCTACCACCCCAGTCAAGTGATGTGAAACAGGCAATCAAAACTGTGGGAGCTGAGAAATTAGATGTATAGCAAAGGCAACCATATTTGGAAAATGCCAATGGGAATAAAACTGCTAAAACACCAGTGGGTCAAGTGACCATTCCATAGGAAGAATCTTCTCGAAACAAGATAAGAGATCTACAACAAGATTCAGGGCACCCAGAATATGACAAACCATCAAATGAATATAATGGCCATGAGCCTAAAACAAGTTGGTTGGTTTGGTGTTTTAAGGTGAAAAGCAACTAGGCTATCTGCACCAAACATCCAGTAAAAAGTTAAAATTAAAGTAAAATTATTAAAATTCATAAAAGGAAATTAAGGTAAAACAAAGTTTAATTTTTGAATTAAAAACATATATAGCAATAAATCCAATTTTATATCTAGTCTACAGCAGTAAGAGAAAAACTACAGTAATATAAATTATAAAGGACTTTCTGTAGCATAACTGTAATTATCATAACTCACCAGGATGACTAAGAAGTAAGTTTAAAATTCAACGTTGGTCATCAAAAGTTAGCCTTTCCAGTCCTTGTTTTGAGTTATTTGACATTATGGCCATTTTCTAATTTCATATTGAACTAGATGTACTTTAATTTTTAAAAGAGAATCTCGATAAAAAAAAAAAGGTCTAATTAATAAATTCAAAACTTCAATAGCATTTAAAAGGTTAATAGCCTTTAAAAAACTTAAAACATTTCCAAGGTGGGCAGTGTCACCATCACCAATAATACTGTCTGGAGTTATGGAATAACCTTGGGATAAAACATGTTTAAAATGGTGCTGTCATTGAGAGTCATAACAACAGCAAGACAATAAAATGTGGCTTATTGTGATCTGAGTATCACACAAACAACACATTGGTGCATCAGTCCCAGATAAAAGAATAGGATTGAGTTAAAAAACTGTCACCATAGTGTAATCTTGTCAGAACAACTTCCTCTTTCCAATCCTTACGGAAGCAAGATGGCCAAACTCCAATAGAGGAATTTCTTTGGAAAAGCTTGTTTTCACACTGCGAACTGGCATGGAGCTGAGCTATGAACACAGAACCATAGTTCGTGTATGGAATAAGCATAGCAGTTATTGTACCAGAGCAAACAGATTTAGCTGTAGTGTTGGTGAGCCCATTCCTGCAAATACCAACATAGCCTGGTATCCAGAAACACTGGATAGAAATAGATCTTAAAGAAAAATGAGGCAATCAGTTTTGAATATCAGAGAGAACACAGTGAGAACTAATGTGACTCCAGGGCCAGTAGAGAATTAAGCTAGTCAGTATAAATAGTGCAATTTGAGTACGACTTAACTTCTATGTAATCCAGGGCAAGATAAATGACATACAGTTCAGTATTGAGCACAGAAACTTAAGAGAGGATTCTGCACAAAACCACCAAACCACAACAAACCATGGCAGAGCCCACACAATCATCTGATTTCAAACCATCTGTATAAATAGAAGTGGAAAGATGGTTCAAAAGATGTTCAGCAAATAAAAGACAATACTTCCAATCTGGAGTGCCTACTTTTCTCAGATGACTTAGTGAAAGGTCATGTTTGGGGATTGTAATAACCCATGGTGGGATGGGCAGACTAGTAGATACAGCAATGTTATTCAAGGACAGACCCAATTCATCCAACTGCACCTGTATACAAAGACCAAAAGTAGCAATGGCAGATTATCTGTTCTGAAAAAGCATGGCTCAAAGAGATAGGAAAACAAAACCCCAGGTGGGATGCTATGGTAAGGATTGAAGTTTCAAAGCATACAGCAAAGACAGTTGCAAACTGCAGAGGTGGAAAAGAGGCTCATGAGACTTTGTGTATAAGCTCTGGACTAGAGAAGAATAGAAAGCACCAGTGCATAGCTGAAGTCCCTGATGATGAATGGGGTTCAGCATCTTCAAGGCAAAGGTGCTGGCAGAGACACAGACCAGTGAACCACAGTCTAGTTTTGATCAAATAAGAACATGATATATCTTTAGCATAGAACATCAATTTGCTCCTGAGGTGGTGGAAGAGAAGACATGGAGGATGTTCAGGGCTCTTGTACATTTGATTAATAGCTGCTTGATGTGCAGTAAAAAGGTCAGCTTACAGTCAAAGATAAACCCCAAGAACTTTGTCTCAGGGACCACAGGTAATACAACTTCACCAATATGAAGTTCAGGATCAGGGTAAATACCCCATTGGCAGCAAAAGTGCATGTAAATGGTTTTAGTGAGAGAGAAGTTAAAAATGTTTACTGTGGTCCATTTCAGTAAATGATTGAAGGTAGTCTGTAGTTGCCACACAATATCTCTCATGTTTGATGACTGACATAAGACGTGAAAATCATCAACATAGAACCTGTATTTAACAGTAAGAGGAAGTTGTTTTGTGGTGGCATTAATCTTTATACTGAAAAGTGTGACACTCAAAACACACCCCTGAGGGACTCCAAGTTCCTGTAGAAAAGAATAGGAAAGGGTAGAACCCACAAGAACTTGGAATCAGTTGGTTGGTTGGTTGGTTGATTTAGTGTTTTATGGCACAAAGCAGCTAGGCCACCTGTGCCAAAAATCCAGTAAAAAGTTAAAATTCAAGAAAAATTGGGAAATTTATAAAAGGAAACTAAAGTAAAATAAAACAAAGTTAAAAAAAACATAAAACAATATGTACATTTAGTCTACAGCATTAAGAGACAAACTACAGTAATACAAGTTGTAGAAGACTTTCTGTAGCATAACTTTAATTATCATAACTTGCCAGGAAGACTACTAGGTCAGTACAAAAACCTCCGTCAGTCACTTGAACTTGGCCTTTCCAGTACTGGTTTCAGGTTATTTGACATTATGGCCATTTTCAAAAAGCAAAGTAATAAAAATTTTAAAATACTTATTGCAAAATTTTAATTATAACTTGCCAGGATAACTAACAGATAGTTCAAAACAAGTCATGTGAAAATGTACTATTTTTCCAAATAACATGGCTATTCTCTCATCAAAAATCCATAATCTTCCCTTAAAAAAAAATCTTCTCAAACTACAGATTTTCCTCCTGAAAATTTTATAAGGAAAAAAACATATGACACTTGATACATCTTGATAAGCCCATAGTCAAGATTACAACTCAGTATTGTAATTGATTAATCAATATAATAGCAGAGATCACAACCATTACGATTTTGGTGTATACATTACACTATACGCTCATACAGACAAATATTACGACTTATTGCAACTCCCAAATTATTATATATTATATAGGCCTATACAATAAAGTGATCAATTGTTCCCCCAGGGCTTGAAAGGAGTGAAAAGAAAATTTCTAGTGAGATACAAATATATTTTGATAATAAATAAAAGCCAACAAGACAAAAAATGAGCTTGTTATTTTGGTCTGCAATTCCTCTATTTGAGCAAGCCAATTTGATATTGCAAAGAGAAGAACCTTGCATACACATTATGCATAGAACTCTGATTACACAAGTTAAAAATATACTTGTCAGATACATCAAGACAGAATATCTTGAAGATAACATCACTGAACTTGACTACAACAATGAATCCTTACACAAATCTGATGAGGCAGTTTCTATTGAAAATGCTGCCAAGGAATACATTGTTAAATATGAAAACGACCTGGATCTGATCAGCTTCTACACCAGTGTCAAGAAATACTATATTGCAGCTACAAATTACATGATGAAACATTTCCCTCTAAATCATGAACTTCTGATTCACGCATAGGTTGCTGATCCAAAGCTGAAAGTCAGCAAAGATTTCTCTTCTCTACGCTTCTTCACACACAGGTATTGTGCCAGGCCTTTAGTTTAGTGACTAAAAACAAAAAGCAAGGCCGAGCGCGTTAAGGCGTGCACTCGTAATCCGAGGGTCGCGGGTTCGCGCCCGCGTCGCGCTAAACATGCTCGCCCTCCCACCCGTGGGGGTGTATAATGTGACGGTCAATCCCACTATTCGTTGGTAAAAGAGTAGCCCAAGAGTTGGCGGTGGGTGGTGATGACTAGCTGCCTTCCCTCTAGTCTTACACTGCAAAATTAGGGACGGCTAGCACAGATAGCCCTCGAGTAGCTTTGTGCAAAATTTCAAAACAAACGAACAAACTCTGTTTTGAGCAGTATTATAACACACAAGATGTGTATGCAGTCAAATGGACAATGTTATTATAACTCCCAACCATCCAGAGACATTCTCATCAAAGCAAAAGCTGCAAAACTCTTACAATAAGTGTCATAAACATGATGTAAACTAGTCCTTACACAAAGGCTTTTTCTGCTTACTGTTTTTACATGTTCAATGTTGTTTTACTAGTATGTTTGTTACTGTGAACTAAAAAATAAGACATAATTTCAAAAGAATTTTTTTAAAATTTATTTATTAAACACACAAAACACAGTCATAAATGAGCAATCTATAGCAGTAATAAATAATAATAATATAATAATAAACAGCTTAGATGTCAGGCCTAGTAGCCCCTAATGATAAAGGGCTCTGTCTACAATCATTACACTCAGTCATTTGAAATAGTTGGCATCTCTGTAATAGATTACCCCTGAGTAGCAATCACTGTTTAGTGTCACTTTTTTAATCAGTGGTTTGAAAATACATTTCAATTAATTAAATTCATATTTCCAATTATCACTGTTTCTGATTATTCCAACAATCCATTAATCAGAATTATGATTATAATGATTCACAAGAAAATAATAAATTAATCAAAATTGGGGTTTCGATTATTAGCATTTACAATTATTTCAACTATTCAAGCAGCCAAAATATTGCTATAACATTTGTTTGTTGTTATGTTTGAAACTATACAGAACTGTCTGCACTCTACTCAGTTTTACAATTTTAGCCCAATCAATTTTTTTTTATTTCAGATTTATTCAGCTTTAGTGATTTGAGATGATTCAAGGGTACTGGATTGATCTCCATTTACCACCTAATTTGCTCTCACCATCTTTGTTATGGTAAAGCTACTAAGGCTATTTGCCACTATCAATAATTTTGAACAGTTGAATATATGGAATGCAATGGCTGGAAGCAAATGCAACCATGGAACCTTTTTTCTATATTAAATAGTTAACTGTAATTAATTAATAGGTTCATCAATTAACTGGTTATTAAATACAACTAATTGTCCAACTCTAGGCATAGTTTTTTCATTAGATGAGCAAAATTTGAAACTTTATTGAACAAGAATTTTAGTATTTTGTATTTTCAAACTTAAGCATATGAACTAAACAGCTAGGTTAGAGCATCCGAAGGTTCAGGAATAGGCAGCCCTCATTTAAAACTATTAATGAATAAGATAAAGGGTAACCAGCCAGTAAAGTTTTTATGATTTGAGCAACTGGCATTAAACAAACAGCAAAACTGACTATCAGGGTTATAATGCCATACAGAATGTGAGAAGCATATCATCATTCAAATTTTAGGCTCTCTAACTTGAAGCTTGGCACACTAATCACTAAATATCATTCTGACTGAGGGCAAAAAATATAGTTACATTAAGGATCATTATAATTTCTCTGAATATTTAACTTTGCTAACAATTATTTTATAAAAAACTTTGTTTTATATTAGCAGTTTTTGTTTGTTTTGGAATTTCGCACAAAGCTACTCGAGGGCTATCTGTGCTAACCGTCCCTAATTTAGCAGAGTAAGACCAGAGAGAAGGCAGCTAGTTATCCCCACCCACAGCCAACTCTTGGGCTACTCTTTTACCAACGAATAGTGGGATTGACCGTCACATTATACACCCCCACGGCTGGGAGGGCGAGGACGTTTAGCGCGACCCTCGGATTACGAGTCGCACGCCTTACGCGCTTGGGCATGCCAGACCTATATTAGCAAAAACAAATAGTAAATTAACGTGAACCTAAAGCAAAATTTACTTTTAAGAAATACATTTATGTGGACAGTGCAATTTATTACTCTTAAAAATATAATATTAATATGGTAAACAAGTACAATTATCAAAATGTTCTTTTCAGCTTAACTGATAAAAAATTCGTAAGAACATGATGTTATAGACAATACTGTAAATGCATATTTCTCATATTACAGAGTAACATAACTTTTTAAGTTATGCTAAATGAATAGTTTCTTTTAGATTTTAGAAAAATGAGACTAAGTGTAATATTGGAGGTATCAAATCTTGAACCCCTCCCCTCTGATTACCTTCTGAACTGTACCTTATTTTCCAGCTTTTAATGAAATGTGTAATTTAACTCATATATACATAACTATATCAAACTTGGACATTTGTACTTAAATTATAATTATTCTGAAATTTTGAATAAATACACACTAAAAAGCAATCTAAAAAGGCAAAATATGAGCTTTCTGAAAATGCCAAAACTATTTTAACAATATATTTTTTTTACAATTACCACCCACAAAACTGTGTCACTATAATTTAAATGTACCTATTTTTCATATAAGGGTCATAAAGAAACATCATACTCAGAGTAATATTGGATATAACCATCCCATAAGACAACAAATACATCTTGACTGATATATGCCATAAAAAGTGTCAATTAAGGCTGAGTTATTATTCAATATGGTGTGGATTTACCAAGACTTAAATTAAAACTCCAAAAACTTAAACATTGTGTTTATTATTACAAATAAATAATACAGGATTAAGAGTGAGATTTATGATACATGAGTACTCCATGTTGACTTCTTTGAATAAATTCTGGCCAACACCGTTTGTTGATGCCTAGTAAATACATCTCAAACTTACTATTATCTAAAACTTTCAAATACTATTTAACTGGCTAAGTTTTCTATATATTACAAAGGTGTGTAAATCAGAGGTAGAGAGTTGTAAAATTTAACTAATTTTCAAAGAGTTTACCAGTGAATAAACTTAAGATAACTAATTTACCCTGCATAACCAAGTGTGTTAAGGTGTGCAACTTGTAATCTGAGGATCACAGGTTCGCATCCCCATCGCGCCAAACATGCTTGCCCTTTCAGCTGTGAAGGCGTTATAATATGACGGTAAAGCCCATTATTTGTTGGTAAAAGAGTAGCCCAAAAGTTGGCAGTGGGTGGTGATGACTAGCAGGCTTCTCTTTAGTCTTACACTGCTAATTTAGGGACGGCTAGTGCAGATAGCCCTCGAGCAGCTTTGTGCAAAATTCAAAACAAACAAACAATTTATGGTGATTAAAAATTGTATTAGGCTACTTGTGATTGGAAGATATTTAGTTCTTAGTTTTTATTATGTATATTTCCAAGCAAGTTAACTCGAAATTCATATGTATATGGTTTTGTTATTTGTAATAATGTCATGTAGACTGGATGCAGCAAATGAGTATAGAAGTCTCTCCCTTGATTTTGCCTTGGCAGCCAGAGTGTTAAGGATCCAACCTTATAATTTCAAAATAGATATACTGATAAAGAAGATATATGAATGTTCATAAGCAGGTCTACAAGGCAAATTTTCCAACTGGGTGGTTAGTACCCTGACCCCTCTGAGAAAGTAACATCATGTCTTTGTTATTAAGAATAAAAAAACATGAACATAAATTTTCAGTTCCCTGACTGCTTTCAAAAATCAAAAACTGTAAACATAAATTTTTCATTGCTACTAGTGTTTTTACTTTTCTAATCCATATAACATAAAACCAAATACAAAAAAAAATAAGTTTTCACAATTCTTCTGATAACCAAAAGCATGGATCATCTCTTCCATTTTGTTCTCCATAAAAAAAAAAACTGTTATTTTCTGCTAATTATTCAAAATGGCAACATGAAACAGTCTTTCTTCTGCAATGGTAGAATGAAAGTAAGTTTGTTTTTTTTTACGTAAAGCAGATAATAATTTTTCAACAGAACACGATATGGCTGGTACAGTGCTAAATATTTGCACCAACTGAGAATAAGTTGGAAGAAGTTGAGAGACGCCATTCTCAGAAATCCATTTTGAAAAATTATGTCCCAAAGACAAATGGGGACTTTGTTTTTCTTGATCAAGAAGACCAATCACAATCTCTCTTTCTGAAGATAAATGATTCTCATTCAGTCCATAAAAATTACAAAGTAATAAGACATCATTTGTAGCAACATAAATGAAAATTTTATTCTGTTTATATTTTTTATGAATTTATATTTTAAATATTAATTAGAAGGTTTTAATATTTATTAAAGAGAAAACATTTATTCTATAAATTCATCGTTCAACCATAACGAGATGTAAAAGAAAAACAATTTGGTACAGAATTACATTGGTTGTTGCATCATCTCACTTGATCTACTATTCAATTGTTTAATGGCATGTACGCACTCATGCTCCAACGGTAAGGAAATGAGTGAAGAAAAACAAAAGTCAAATCTTAATCTTGATATTCTTATGATAATTTTAATGTCTCTCTATCTGATCCATATTTCTTCCCTAAGCCTTCTACATTTTCTTCCTTTTTTGTTTTTCCTTTGTATGTTTTCTTTTCTTTCCTTTTCTTCCCACCTTTATCCTTTTTCAATCTTGTTCTGAGATCATATGGTTTTATCTAAGGTGGGGGGAAGTCAAATGACCTGCCATGTCCTGCAGACATATTCATAAATGACAATGCTGAATTTTGGAGGAACCATGCACTATTTCATATCATACTGGTGCAATAGGAACCAAATTTCACTGATTTTATCAGCTTTATACTATGTTAATAACTTGAAGTGAAGTTATTTATTGTCTTAAAACTTAAACCTATAGACATCCTTGAGTTAGCCTAAGTACTGATGATCTATTTATTCTTAAACTTCAATGTTGAAGCTAAGACTCCAGTAATTCTTTAAATTATAAAACTTCTCAGGTATCTTAACATGTAATTCACTGTGAAGTTGTTAGTGGACATGGTTTAAAGCTTCTATGAGTTTAGATGTTCATAATTAGCTCATAAGTAATCTCAATGAAATGTGTCAATATTAATAAAATAATGAAAACACAATATCCACCTATATAATGATGATATTCAAAGTAAACTTACCTGCCAAAAGCCAAAAAATTAAAATTACATACAAAATAGACCAGAAGATAAAGTTTAACTTCTCATAACTACAGAACTCCCATTTTGGAGTATAAAACCCTGAGAAACTGGATTCATTGTTGAAAACATCCTGTGGATAACCTGGTACACATAAAAACAAATCATCTTACAGTTATCACATGATATTAAACACGATAACATAATTCAAGTCAGAATTTAAGGAGCTTATAATACCAATTTTAATATTTTATGATATTTTGATTACATTACTTTTATACATTTGGTTGTTAGATATATGTAGTGTAACCATTATTGCAATTATTTACAAATTAATCAAATTACAAGTATCAAATTAATAAATATTTATACATTGCATACAATTTGAAAGATACAATTTCCTTCCAACTAAAAACATCTCATCTATATATATTGAAAGGAATCTATAAAAATAAACCAGGTTACATATTATAATTAAAAAAATGTAAAAAACATACTCATTATCCCCTTAATTATCTGATAATAACCCTCAACAATAGTGCAGAAAAATGGACTTAATTAAAAGAAGAAATAGGCAAGTATATTTTTAACTTTTTAAATTATAATAATGTTTGATACGAGGTAAAATCTACATTTATTTAATCGTATTAATTACAAAGGGGTAAATGTTATTTTGGCTTGACAAAACGTGTTCCACATATTTAAAACCTGTGCTGTATTTCTAAAAACAATCCAATAATGTCCTCAAATAAGCAGACTTTGTGCAAAGAAGATATTTTAGTTCATTGTACCATCTTTAATTTGTGTACAAAAATGTACCATTCACTGTAAACTAATGATAAACGAGAATAATTTTAAAAAGTTAAAAATATACTTGCCTATTTCTTCACATAATACTGCGATTAATTGAAAAAGTTGTGTTTTGTTCTGTTAATTGTAATAAATATTTTTTAAATCTTGTATTGCATATCCCCTAGTATAAAACCAGACTGTACTATTTTAGTTAACTTTTTGAATTGTAGGCTAGTTACCACAAATTGTCATACTGCTAGATTTAGTTTAGGTATTCTACTATTTGTTTCCCATTAGGTCAGATTATTTTATTTAACCTGTGAAGTGATCATTTTTTCTTCTCTATTAATATTATTGTATAATATTGTAAAATAAATTATTGATAAGTAAAAAATATATGCATTCATGTTATCTCAAACAGAGTTATACATTTCTCTTTGCAACAATTATATTATAAGCAACAGAAGAGTATAGAAAATACAAATGAAATCCAGAACCAATACAAATACAATTACACTGTGGTGTGTAAATGACAGCATATACTGACGAAAACACAGGCATGAAAAATTTAAGATAAATTAGGCCAAAAATGTAAAATAAATTATAAACCACAATTATAGTCACCTCAATTAAAGACCAGTAACCTGCAATTTTCTATGCACCCAGATACACTCCTCACCCCTTTGGAAAAGTATCTGTAAAAAAAAGATGCAACTCTGGACAGGGAGGTAAAAGAGAAACATTTGTCACAGTGTTATCTCTATTAAGCCACCAGGTGAAATCAATGTGCAGGGAAGGAAAAAAGAAGGGGAACAGATTCCAGAGGATCATGAGCAAGATTTCATTGATCATACATCACTCACTAAAGAGTATACATGTAAACACATGGAAACCTAAGTCTCCAAAAAAGAAAGAACCTTCCATGCAGTAAGAAAAGGAAAAGACTGAGATCCATCATATGCAAATAAAGTGGAAAATTCTGGGCATGAATGAGACAAGAATTGAAAAACACCCCAAATGGGTAGAGTATTGGATTAGAAAAAGAATAAAGTATTTCTCCAACTTGACAAACCAACCCACTCAAGCCTCCTCAAAAGGGTTTTCTTGTGAGATGTCTGATGGGATAGAGTTTTCCACGTAATGGTGGAATTGCAGAACATGAGAATGAATAAATCAAGCAAAGGCCCAGATTACCTGACAGAATACATGAGGTGTGGGTGCAAGACCAAATGGCAAAACATGGAATTGTGGACAAAACAAGAAAAATGAAGACAACATCTCGACATTGGGAAAATATGGATGGGAAGGAAGATATCTGCAACATCCACCTTCATCATCCAAAGGCACAAAGTAAAGACCCAATGATTAGTGAAGAAAGACTCCATTTTAAAATAAAGTATGTCAACAAAATGGATAAATCAAGAAAGATCTATAATAAGACGTCAGCCTCCAGAGTTGTTGTGAAAGAAACAAACCTGGAAAACAACCATGGAGAAGTATGACTAACATTTTCTATGGTATCTTCAAGAAAAAAACTGAACTACTCTAGAGAGATACTGCCAAGAAATAGAATCCTGAAGGGGGGATTAGGAGGTAAGGATAAGGGTGGAAGATTGAAACACTAAAGAGAAAGTCCTGGAAACAACATATGAAGCACCAATGAATCCAAGTTAAAACTGTTCCACAGATACACTAATTTGGCCAACCATGCCATAATCTAAAGTACTGTTAGCCATGGGAGATCTATAGATAAATAATCTAACAGCTAACTGTCAAAACCAAAGAAAGCATAACAAGCAAAAGTGCAGAAGAAGAAGGGCAAAAAATGGGAACAGGAGCACACAAAAGCTGTAACAGAAAAAGACAAAGGGCATAAAGAAAGAGTGTTTATCCACCCTGAACTCCAAAAAATCAGGAAAACCTACAAGATTTCCTCTATAAAATGATACCACATAGAAGTTCCATAATTAGGTCATGGATAGAAACACATTAGTTGAAAATGCATCACTAACCAGAAGATTCCAACAAAAGAAGAGCCATGCTTGAAGAGCAAGAGCAGAAGAAAAGTGTGCCAACTCTAAATACATAAGGAAACAAGTATCCACTGAGAACTCCTCAAGGGAGCTGTGGATAACCTCAGACAGAAGATATATTGAGAAAGAGTATCTCAAAAGAGTGGAAAAAACAAATAAAAGTGGGAAAAAGTGTTAGGCTTGGGTAAATCTCATATAGATAGAAGGATCAGAATCAGGTTTAAGAATCAAAAAACAGGAAATATGAATGATAAATTTGATACTGCAAAAAGAAATGGTCAGCATGGACCCCAATATTTGAAAAGGGAGGTAAAACTAGGTAGCCAATGGAAGGAGCAAAATTTAAGAGGGGAAGAGAGGAGTAACACAGCACAAAAGACACAGAAAATAGGAAACTTAACTGGCACACCATATCCAGAAAGGCTAAAGATGATCTGGTGGCATCCACAGAGGATATACAAGATTGCACAGCAAAGGAAGATTGTGAAAAACGATTATCCAAATCATTATCTTCTTGTATATGTTTACCAGGAAAGGGAAAGTCTAACTTGAGATCAGGAGACATCACAGGATTTGTAAGAGACTCCAATATATGATGTATCAAGACTGAAATCTTCTCATTCAAAAGTATGGAACCTGAAAAACTGCAGGCTGAAGTGCAGTAGAAGTATTGCCCATTGTAATGGTAGTATAAATTTTAAATTCATAATTCATAACACATCTGAGAGTGAATAGGGCCCGGCTTGGCCATGTGTGTTAAGGCATTCCACTCATAATCCAAGAGTTGTGGGTTCGAATCCCAGTCGCACTAAACATGTTCGTCCTCCCAGCCATGGAAGCGTTATAATGTTATGGCCTATCCTGCTATTCGTTGGTAAAAGAGTAGCTCAAGAGTTGGCAGTGGGTGGTGATGACTAGCTGCTTTCCCTCTAGTCTTATATTACTAAATTAGGGATGGCTAGCACAGATAGCCCTCAACTAGCTTTGCGTGAAATTCAAAAAACAAAACACAAGAGTGAATAACAAAAGTAACAACCTTCAGTAACTCAATTTTAACTGTTGAACAAAAAACGAAAAAAAAATTGGAAAAATGAAATCAAATGCAAATAAAATTGAAACACGTCTTCACAGTACTAAGCCAAATTGAGAAGTGAAGATTGGGATCTACAGTAGAGAGCAAGCCAGTTGCAGCAAAAGGGTGTCACACACCTTTTGGTGGAAGGTTGATGCAATATACAGTGTCTTCGTACAATGTTAATCATGGGGTAGGTAGGAGAATCAAGGTTAGTGGCAATAAGGTATCATATCAGAAGTTCTCTTTTTTGGGTAAAAAAAGGGCAGTGAATTATTTTTGTATAGTTTTACTTTCTGAGAATAATTAAAGTTCTCCAGTGACAACACAGTTTTCTTCTACTTTTATTTGTATGGGCAGTTTAATTTATTTAATAAAGAGTACAAGTTCATCCATAAGCAAATAATAAGTCTGTTTATTACATTTACAATTATCCTTTTTTTAAATATACATATATATTAAAGTTTGCTCTGTAGATTCAAGTTAACTTTGACACACTCTCTCTTATGGTAAGGCTTAATTGTCTAATATAGGTTCCAGTGGAAAGAAACACACTAGAAGGAGCTTTTGATTTAGAAGAACCTTCATTCTGTGGTAAGTTGCATTAAACATTTGCATTTTCTGTGAAATCTGTACCCTGTCTCATTCTTTTTGGCCCATCTACTGGAAAACAAACACCCTCAGTTAGTCTCCTGTTATTTGCAAGTCTGACTCCTCTACCCTGAAGGCAATTCTTGAGATATAACATCAGTATAAATGATAAGACAGGTTGATGACAACTCTGTCACCATTCTATAAGATGAACTGACTGTCATAGTGATTCATCACACATGGCTTGTAGATGTAAAACTTACAGTGAAATCTGGACAATCCTTATCACAACAATTTTGTTATTAGATATTAGTCTTGTTTTGCATTGTTTTCAACTTGAAGCTCTACCAACCACTTCCCACAATACCAAGTCTGAAATGTTTAGCTAAGAACAATCATCCTGTACTACAGATTAAAAAACAATCGCTTGAATATACAGAAATAAAGATATATTCATTTTCTAAGTTATAAGAGGGTTATAGTCATAATACTTTCATATTATAAAGAAAAGTGTTGCATTAGTTTCTTCACTCTTAAAAATTACTGAAGTGCAACCATTGTAATGGTTCAAAGATTTTTATTATATAATAAGTGTGATAACTTAATCATGAATGTATGTTTTGAAAATGTATATGAAATGATATGCTCTTTTTTCTATTTTTATTTAATATTTTAATTTTTGAAAGTTTATTTTATAATTATTACTATGCAACAGTATGTGATTTCTTGAGGAGTGGGTTTTAAGAATTACAAGAAAGCATTAATATAATGATGAAATGCATGAAAGTACACATTTACTTACCCATCACTGGATAAAACTTGCTCATGGTTCAGATCCTAACCTGAAAAAAGTAGCATCAATATCACCAAACACTCTATTCAGACTTAACAAGTTCTTGTTTCAATGTGCAATAAAGTAAAAATTAAGCATCTCTGTTTATCATTTTCATTTACATATTGTTTGCATTTAAATGGCAGTTAAATTCATGATTTATAATGAGAATTCCCAGTAGAATGTAATAATCCAAAGAAGATTTTTGCAGACCTACCTTGTATGTGGAAGGATAGGTGTAATGATTTGTTGTAGAGAGAATGAAAACGACAATGCTAGGCTTGCAGATAGACAAAAAAAAAAAAAAATCAAATACAGATCAAACACTGTATGGGTGGTGACCTGATTTCTCTGACCATGAAAATTCACAAGTACCTATGTTTTCTCTTTCATGCAACTTTCTTCTGCTACAAGTTGAGCACAGAAGAAAATAAATATACCTCACACCCCCAGCATTACATAAGAGACTGAATTTTGAATTTTCTCACATTCTAACTGGCCTTGCATTAAGAAATTTGAAGAACAAGTTCAGAAAACTGTTCTTAGGAAATATTTCATTCTGTGTGAGAAAACATATTTCACATAACAAATAACACAATGGGTGCACCAGGTTTACAACTGTCATGTTTAGTGATACTGTTTACAAATTTTACTTTCAC